>JBBGZY010001049.1:3890000-4413284 GCA_037952925.1 Lithobates clamitans | reverse complement strand
TGATTAATGTCACTGGCAGAGAAGGGTTTAACACTAGGGGGCGATAAAGGGGTTAACTGTGTTCCCTCGTGTGTGTGTGTGTGTTCTAACTGTAGGGGGATGGAACTGACTAGAGGAGTAGACAGATCATTGTTCTTAGCTGGTAGGAACACATGATCTGTCTCTCCTCTCAGAACATGGATTGGTGTGTTTATACACACACACACACACACACACACACACACACACACACACACGTCCCTGTTCTGGCTCTCATGCCTGCGACCGCCGGCCACGCGCATGGGTTCTCCCCGCAGTGCAGCACACGCACACCTGCTATCCCCACCTCAAGGCCACATTTAGAGACCCTCTGGTCTAAACTAAGGGGGAATAATTTTTTTTTTTTTTTACAAAAAACAAAAAAAAACAAACATCTCACTTTGAATTGGCAACATCTTTCTTAAACTTTTTTTTTTTTTTGCCTTTAATCCGGTTGTAAACTTTTAAAATTTAGTTTGTGGAAATCTGCCGCAGCAAAAGCATTATGAATAGAGGTCGACCGATATGGGTTTTTCTCTGGCCGATGCTGATATTTAGAAATCGCAGTGGCCGATATGCGATGCCGATTTTTTTGGGCCGATATATTAGGCCGATTTTTTTTTTTTCCCTTCTTCTCATAAAATCTAACAGTTAGACCCCTTTCACACTGGGGTGTTTTTCAGGCACTCTTGGGCTAAAAATAGCGCCTGTAAAACGGCTCCCCTGCAGTCTCAGTGTGATATCCCGAGTGCTTTCACACTGAGGCGATGCGCTGGCAGGATGTTAAAAAAAGTCCTGCAAGCGGCATCTTTGGAGCGGTGTATACCACTCCTCCACCACTCCTGCCCATTGAAATGAATGCGCACCACTGCCGAAGCGCTTGCAAAGCGTTTCGGCAGTGGCGCTTCAGGGGCACATTTAACCCCTTCCTCGGCTGCTAGCTGGGTTATAAGCACCCTGCTAGCAGCCAAATAGCGCAGCTAAAATGACGGTAAAGCGCCGCTAAAACTAGCAGCGTTTTACCGTCAACGCATGCCTGCTCCAGTGTGAAAGCAACCTTAAGTGATACAGAATTTTTTTTACATTTAAACATTTATTAAACAAAACAAACCTCCAATCAGTTCACTTGTATGTAGAATTTAGATTTAAAAAAAAACAAAAACTATATCTTAAATATTAAATACACAAAAACAGGTAATCAAAACTTTTGGATGAAAAAAAATGGGCTAACTTTACTGCTTAGTTTTTAAAAAAAAATTATTATGCATTTCAAAAAATATTGCGTTTGAAAGACCGCTGCGCAAATACCATGTGACATAAAATATTGCAACAACCGCTATTTTATTCCCTAGGGTCTCTGCTAAAAAATATATATATATATATAATGTTTGGGGGTTCTTAGTGATTTTCTAGCAGAAAATACAGGATTTTTACTTGTAAGCAACAAGTGTAAGAAAAGATTTAGTCTTTAAATGGTTAAACTGAGAGCTTCTACACACTGAGCTCAGTTCATTCATAAGTGTAAACATTGTATCCTTCAGGTTCTTTTTATCAGATTTGGCAGGCTGCCCAGAGGAGGAGAGAAGTGCTTCACAGAAGTTTTCAGGCAACTTGTATTGACTTCTTTTACAGAAGTCATTTGCAAGTCCGCTGATATCGGCCTTTTTTATCAGCACAATCGGCCGATGCCGATTAAGTAAAAAACACCAAATATCGGCCGGCCGATATATCGGTCGACGTCTAATTATGAACCAATAATTTATCGAAGGGCCAAAAAAATAATTTAATAAAGTTATACCAGTGATTTATGGCGGTCTTTCAGGGAGGAAACTTTGTGTTGGAAAAAAAAAAAAAAAAAAGACGATCCAGCCTGCACACCAGTATGTTGTCTCTAGAGGGAGTGTACAAGTTGCACTGGCTCAATAGGGACCACACAAGTGATTGGAAACACTGGAAAACGGAAGTAGTCTGCAGCAATCTTTTAGAAGGCATGTACAGCTTAACATATGGTACTAAGAAACAGTATAGTAGAAAAACAGTAAATGTAAATACAAGTTTGTTTTTTTTAATCAGTTGGGTTATTTAACACTTTAGTGACAGTGTTCTTTTCCCTGCCTCCTCCATTTGCTTGTGCCATCCAACTGTCATGGTATTCTTCCTCACGGCCACTAAATCTACATCAGACCTTCTCTTGTAAAGAGCTGTATTGTTAGGCATTTTTAGAAAAGAGCATCTTGAGGAAAAATGAGGATTTCTTTTTGTTACTCACTGTAAAAACCCTTTTTCTGAGTTCATTGACAAACACTGCTTCTTTTCATTCTAGACCATAGAGTTTATAAAGCCAACTACAGGAGTAGGACACTAGGCAGAAAAAAGCACAGCACCGCCTATGGGCAGTCCTATCTGGTATAAAAGCCTTCTCTGCTATAGACAAGCCAGTCAGTCACAAACCAGTACAAGAGAAAAAAAATAAAATAAAAGGAGGCGTATGTGGTGTCAATCAATGAGCGCAGAGAATGATTTTACAGTAACAAAAAAATCCAGTTTTCTCTTCCGTTCATTGAAGGACACAGCTTCTCTTCAATCTTGACCAGAGGGATGTCCCAAAGCAGTGCCTCAATGAGGGGTTGGCAGCAAAAACAAAGCAAAGAAGAAGGTGCTTCTAAGTGCATTAAAAAAACAAACACTTTAATGACAAGGAAGGGTTTAAAACACTTACAGGATGGAACTGAAAAACAGGCATATCAATGAATCCATAACATCCAGCGGGATGCCTCCTGGGAGTAAGGCAGCTGCAAGTTCCAGCGGTGGTAAACACTGGGGTTTATTTACTAAAGCTGGAGAGTGCAAAATTTTGGCTCATTTCTGCATAGAAACCAATCAGCTTCTCACCTCTGTTTGCTCAATTAAGCTTTGGCAATAAAACCTTGAAGCGCATTGGTTGCTATGCAGAGGTGAGCCTGATTTTGCACTCTCCTGTTTTAGTAAATAAATCCCTATGTCTCTCTGATCCAAGACGGAGGGCTGTGTTGTCAGGACCAGCATGGAATCCAGGCAACCGGAAGTGAAGTCAGAGTGGGCGGTACATGTTTCAGAGCATGCCCAGTCGCTCCTTCTTCAAACCAATAGAGTAATGCAAGGGGAAGGGGTTTATATGAGTCAGGGGTGGGTTAAATGGGCAGGGAGTGGGCAGGACTGATAATGACTGCCATATCATTAGATGGCAGTATGCAATGGAATAAAATGCAGTAAAAAAGGTAAAAGATACACAAGAAACACTGACTGGGACAGAACTTCAACAAGTAGAACATAGATAATCCAAATACCAATATTTAGACAGTGTAGACACTAATGTGGAATGCAAGGTGTGCAGCATGGGACTACGAGTGTCAGCAACACCATAAATGGGGGAAATATGACAAGTATAATGAAGGTAACTAGACAGATAAAATACTGTGCAGCAGGGGATGGTAAGTTTCAGCAACATCACA
The DNA here is from genome assembly GCA_037952925.1 of Lithobates clamitans. Classification (NCBI taxonomy): domain Eukaryota; kingdom Metazoa; phylum Chordata; class Amphibia; order Anura; family Ranidae; genus Lithobates; species Lithobates clamitans. The sequence continues at coordinate 4,409,775 of JBBGZY010001049.1, read as the reverse complement.
GGTAGAGAAAACCATAAAGAGAAATAAAAAATGTAATACAATATGGTCATTACTGTGAGCATATGAACATGTTACATTAGGGACAATATAAATGTGGTGGATGAGTTGATATATCCAGAGGGCTGCCCCTCCCGGAGGGTCTCCCTCCTTTTTATATCCACACAGAGTGTTCTTCTTGCAAGTAACTGGAACAGTAATGGGCGCCAACTTTGCACCCTCGTATGCGAACCTCACTATGGGCTTCTGGGAACATAACCACATCTGGCACAATAACCCCTTTTTCTTCCCACATAGTATACTATGGAAGATAAATAGATGATATCATCATCATCTGGGATGGTAGTACCACACAACTTGTCACCTTCTGCATCAACCATATGGGCTTCTCTTTCACCTCGGTTTTTGACCAGGATAAAAATGCATAAATAGGATCTAGGTTTTTGACCAGGATAAACATGCATTCCTAGATATAGAGATGTACCACATTGACAACCAGATTCATGCCAAGAATTACATCAAGTCCAACCTGTGTGTGATTATATGTCAGTATTACCTTGTATATCCAATGTATGTTGCGGTCGTTCAGGTGCCTGATAGTTTCAAATAAAGCTATCGATGCTCCCCGTTGATACCACCGCCTGTGGAAGGGAATTCCACATCCTTGCCACTCTTACAGTAAAGAACTCTCTATGTAGATTAAGGTTAAACCTCTTTTCTACTAATTTTAATTAGTGGACACGTGTCTTGTTAAACTCCCTTCCGTGAAAAAGTTTTATCCCTATTGTGGGGTCACCAGTACGGTATTTGTAAATTGAAATCATATCCCCTCTCAAGCGTCTGAGAGAGAATAAGTTCAGTGCTCGCAACCTTTCCTCATAACTAATATCCTGCAGACCCTTCATTAGCTTTGTTGCCCTTCTTTGTACACACTCTATTTCCAGTACATCCTTCCTGAGGACTGGTGCCCGGAACTGGACAGCATACTCTAGGTGCGGCCGGACCAGAGTCTTGTAGAGTGGGAGAATTATCGTTTTATCTCTGGAGTTGATCCCCTTTTTAATGCATGCCAATATTCTGTTTGCTTTGTTAGCAGCAGTTTGGCATTGCATGCCATTGCTGAGCCTATTATCTACTAGGACCCCCAAGTCCTTTTCTATCCTAGATTCCCCCAGAGGTTCTCCCCCAGTGTATAGATTGCATTCATAACTTTTGCCACCCAAATGCATTTTCTTTACATTTTTTTATATTAAACCTCATTTGCCATGTAGTTGCCCACCCCAATAATTTGTTCAGATCTTTCTGCAAGGTTTCCACATCCTGTAGAAAAGTTATTGCACTGCTTAGCTTAGAATCATCTGCAAATACAGAGATTATACTGTTTACCCCATCCTCAAGGTCGTTTATGAACAAATTAATTAGGATTGGTCCCAGCACAGAACCCTGGGGGACCCCACCCCTGACCATTCCGAGTACTCCCCATTTATCACCACCCTCTGAACTCGCCCTTGTAGCCAGTTTTCAATCCATGTACTCAACCTATGGTCCATGCCAACGGACCTTATTTTGTATAGTAAATGTTTATGGGGAACTGTGTCAAATGCTTTTGCAAAATCCAGATACACCACCATCCACATGCCTTCCTTTATCTAGATGGCAACTCACCTCCTCATAGAAGGTTAATAGATTGGTTTGGCAAGAATGATTCTTCAGGAATCCATGCGGATTACTGCTAATGATACTATTCTCATTACTAAAATCTTGTATATAGTCCCTTATCATCCCCTCCAAGAGCTTGCCTACGATTGATGTTAGGCTAACTGGTCTAATTCCCAGGGATGTATTTTGTGCCCTTTTTAAATATCGGTGCTACTTTGGCTTTTCTCCAATCAGCTGGTACCATTCCAGTCAGTAGACTGTCAGTAAAGATTAGGAACAATGGTCTGGCAATTACTTGACTGAGTTCCCCAAGTACCCTCGGAGGCATCTGGTCCTGGTGATTTATTAATGTTGAGTTTCCCCATCTAATTTTACTTCTGTCCTCTGTTAACCATGGAGGTGCTTCTTGTGATTCAAAAGAGTCAGTTCTGCATACTGCAGAACTGCACCAGAGCCTCAGACTACAACACCCAGAGTGAAGTCCTTAAAACCAAATTCCTTGAGAAAAGGATACCGCACAGACATCATTGACACTGCTTGCAACTTATACAAGGGCAATGTCCCAAAACCACGTCATTCCACTGATCCTCATTTTTCAAAATATGCTGTCACCCAATTTCACTCCCATCATAGGCAGATGGAACACATCAACACTGGCCACTTCTGAGACAAGACCAACATCTCCAGTTTATGTTACCAGATAAACCCATGTTTGCCTACAGAAAAGCATCCAGCATTAAGAGCAAACTGGCCCCCAGTAAGCTTAACAATAAACCAAAGCCACCTGGTCACTCCATACCCACCTTCCTGGCTATCACTGGGATGTACCAATCCCATAAGCCTCTTTGCCAAACATGCAGCTTTGTCCAACATGGGCAAAAGGAGTTCCATGCCAAGGGTAAACCCTACCCCATTAGGGAATTTTACACCTGTTCCTCAGAATACATGATCTATTGCTTATCCTGCCCATGTGGTGTCCTTTTTGTGGATAGAACAATTTGAACACTGCGCAAGCGCTTCAGTGAACGATCATCATAGTGTACCCAGACCTTTCTTAGAACACCACCATATATCTAAAGATTTAAATGTTTGGGTCACTGAGGCCGCTCCCAGGGACCTCCCTCTGGCCGAGCGATTCCATAAGCTCTGCCTGAGGAAGATCTACTGGATATACGCCCTGGATGTTTTAACGAGGAGCTGGAAATTCATACTCTATTATAGTTTTAGTGGCATCATGCCACTGCATCTGCACTAGCCCCTAAGCATGCCCACTTATGCCAAATAGCACCATGGATTTTGTGTATGTACCTGTGTGTATATAAAAAAAAGGAGGGAGACTCTCCTGCAGGGGCAGCCCACTGGATACATCAACTCATCCACCACACTTACATTGTCCCCGATTTATCACGTTCATATGCTCACAGCAATGACCATATTGTATTGCATTTTTTTTCCTTTATGGTTTTCCCTACTTGTGATGTTGCTGAAACTTACCGTTTCCTGTTGCACAGTATTTCATCTGTCCAGTTACCTTCATTATACTTCTTGTCACATTTCCCCCATTTATGGTGTTGCTGACACTTAGTCCCATGCTGCATACCTTGCATCCCATATGAGTGTCTACACTCTAATTATTGGTATTTGATTTATCTATGTTCTACTTGTTGCAGTTCTGTCCCAGTCAGTGTTTATGTCTTGTGTATCTTTACTGCAGCAAGTTTTTTTTACTTTATTTTACTGCATTTTATTCTATTGAATACTGACAGCTAATGATATGGCAGTCATTATCAGTCCCACCCACTCCCTGCCTATTTGTCCCGCTCCTGACTCTCATATAAACCCCCTTCAGCTTGCATTACTCCATTCGTTTGAAGAAGGAGCGACTGGGCATGCCCCGAAACATGTACCGCCCACTCTGACGTCACTTCTGGTTGCCTGGATTCCATGCTGGTCCTGACAGCACAGCCCTCCATCTTAGATCAGAAAGACAGTATCTACCACCACTGGTCAGCTGGAACTTCCACCTGCAGCTGTCTTACTCCCAGGAGGCATCCCGCTGAGCGTTAAGGATTCACTTTTTCACTTCCATCCTGTAAGTGTTGTTAACCCTTCCTTGTCATTAAAGCGTTTCATTATTGCACTTCGAAGCGCCTTCTTCTCTGCTTTGTTTTTCCTATAGTGTGCGCTTCCCTCTTCTGAAGTGCTGCTGTGGTGCATTAATCACATCTCAAGAGCGAGTCATGTACTGTTTGTTAAAGTCTCCTTGTTATCCAGATTGCCCTAGTCACCACACTCCTTGAGCAAAAACAGGAGCCATATGGCATGCCTATAGCAAAGGGGGGGAGGGAAGGTTTATAGCAGCTAGAACTGCCCATTCTCTTCTGCCTAGTATCCTATGTACCCTACCTGCCCGTAGGTGGCAATATAAAACTCTATGGTCAAGATTTAAAGAGGTACTCCAGTCTCCCCCCCCCCCCAAAATAAAAAAAAAAAATCAGTCAGCAGCTACAAATACTGTAGATGCTGACTTTTATTATAAAGACGCTTACCTGTCCAGAGATCCAGCGATGTCAGCACCTGAGCCGATTCCTTAATCGGCTTCGGGTGCATACGCCGAGCATCTTAAGTAAGGGAAACCGGCAGTAAAGCCTTCCGGTATCACAGCTGGCTTCCTACTGCACATGTGCGAGTCATGCTTCACTTTTTTTTTTTTTTTTTAACACAGGGAGATCCGACATCTTTGCAGATCGCCGCATGATCTTAGCTAGAAGTGGGAGTGGTTACCTTTCAAAACCAGGTACCTTTCCCTCAACCTGGGAAAGAAACATAGTATTGCACAAGAGAAATACTGTACTCATCCAAGAGTAAATGGTAGACTGAGGTTCCGAGCACAGTTTGAAATAATTGAACCCACTTATTCACCAGAGCACTGTGAAGGCTAGAGAATCTCTGCGACTGGGCACAACCGAGCACAGTTTGAGTCTAGGAGGGCCACATCCAACATTCCTAACATGTGAAAGAGGTTCTAAAGCCCTCAGAATGAAAATCATCCTCCAGAGTATAGATGTTGATGACTGAGGAAGTCAGTCAACCAAATTTTCTTGCAGGGGATGGGATAGCAGTCAAGGCTGAAGAGGGAATTCCTCATCCAAGACAGCAGCAGGTCTGCTTGCTTGTAATATGCAAAACATCAGATTATTCCCTGATGGTTGATGTAAGTCAATGCCATGGCATAGCCCAACCATAGACCTCTTGCCTGCAAGTTCATTCAACCTAAACTCAGTTGAAAAGGGAACTGAAATGCCCATAGTTTTAGGACGCTGTTAGTCATGGAAAGTCTTTGTGGCCTTAGGGGATCTAAAGAAACAAAGACTGGGAATATTGCAGGTAGAAGAAAAAGTCTGATCCCTCTAGTTTCAGAGTGGTGTGCGCATCACATCAAATAGAGCAAAAACAGTCTTAAAAATTGTGGGTAATGAAAGAAGACTGACTGCTCAGTGGCAAGGTCGACCAAGAAGGACTGGAGCGGCTCAGAATCAAAGTCTAAGTGTCTGAATGCTCAGATGCCAATAGCAGATCAGGTACAGAATGTTTGACAAAGGAGGAAAACCTCTGAAACGCATTATCCAGCCCCCTTCACTTCTCACTGACACGATAGGAATTGCCACGAGGCAGACTATGTCCATGTAAAACGTCAACTATTGGCATGCATTTGACAGCTGTCATGGTCCGATCCCTCCAGAGCCAGCCAGACATAGGACTGGTCTACATCTACCAACAACTTTACAGTCTATCCATCATCCTGACAGCCCCATGTTATCATCTTCTACCTGTGCTTTCTAACAAGTTGATATGATGCCATGCTGCTATCTCTTTGTTTGACCATTTCATGTGGATGCCAAAGACCGTTGACTGGACCTTAGATTGTGCTTTACTGCTCTGTCTTTTAACTATGTAGTGCAAGGACCTTGCCTTATTGGATACAGAGTGATTGGATTAATAGCATGTCCTCATATTATATAGTTTTGGTACATCTAAAGGAGATACCCTGTTTCCCCGAAAATAAGACCTAGCGCGATTGTCAGTGATGGCTGCAATATAAGCCCTACCCCCCAAATAAGCCCTACCCTGAAAAGAAGACCTACAAGGACTTTAACTAGGGCTTATTTTGGGGGTAGGGCTTATATTGCAGCCATCACCGACAATCACGCTAGGTCTTATTTTTGGGGAAACAGGGTAGTACAATCAGATGGTATGGCCACCTGTATACACCCATGGCATCATATGCACACTGCTGCTGCTACTAAATTAAGCTCCTCAACTCAATAAAAAGCATATGGGGCCAATTTACTAAAGCCGAAGAGTGAAAAAGATGGTTACCATGCACAGCTGCACCAATCAGCTTTTAACTTTAGCATGTTCAATTAAGCATTATCAAAAGCCGATTGGTTTCTATGCAGAGCTAAACCAGATTTTGCACTCACACAGGCTTTTACCAGAGTTTCAAAAGGCAGTAAAACTCGCCTCTCCTGAAAGCAGAAAAATCACATTCAGGAGAGGAGTGTTTTCACAGAAAAACACGCCTAAATGCTAGGCACGCTTAGCACTTCAACGTTTATTTATATGGCCAGAATACAATTAAAATTCTGGCCAATGAAATAAACACTCAAACTCCAAACACTGCTAAACTTGCCTAAGCTGGTTTGAAAAAATGCTGCTTAGGAACGGAGAGACACAGAGTTTAAAATAAACCAGTGTGCATGAATTCTAAAAATGAACTAGTTGCACTTTTGGCCATTAATTAATTGTTAACGGCACACCCCAAATGCAGAAGCAAATACATTTTGCCATGTGAAAGGACAAAACGCAGGAAAATGCAGTTAAAAACATGCAAACCGCAACACTTCAAAATGTCCTATGAGCTAATTTGCTAAGTGTTTAAATCAATGGGCTGCGCAATGCAGGTGTTGGGTAAGAATAGGGCTTGAGTGAAATAGGTGTGTTCACATAATATTGAGGCTCGACTCACATCTGCATGTTTCCGAAAGGAAATGCACGCTTTGACATTTTTTTTCCAAACACACATTGCATTTCTACCAAATGTTAATGGCACCCCAAACGCAGGTAGCAGGTGTGCATTTTCCATGTGACAAATGCACCAAAGAGCATGGTAAAAAAAAAAAAAAAACCCGCACCCCGCTCCATCCCCCCCCCCAAAAAAATTCGGGAGATTCTTTGGGGGGATTGTCAGACATAGCCTAGCACATTCAAGTGAATGGGCTACCCCATGCTTGAGAAGCTAAAACGCTCCGAACTACCAAAAAAACAAACACACACAGAAAAAACCATGTGCAGGAATGCGAGTTCCTGCTAGATGAACTGGGCCTGAGAGCCGAGTGTCTCCGTCCACTCCCTCTTATATACTTGTATAAAGCTGGCCATACACTATGCAATCTGGATTGTACAATTGAATTTAGATTTACAAAACTATGCAGGCCCTTACACTACATAGCTGATGGTAGATCAAAAGGAGATTTACAGAAAGTGGGTGAAAGGTGGTATATTGAGGGAGGTGTGGTCCAGAGTGAACACGCCCTATCGCGCCCTTTTCTGTGATGCAGCAAGCCAGTGTATGAGATTCAAGGCTGGATATCACAATATACAGTAAGTGGTGGAAGCAAAACATTTTTCAAAAACTCAGGTGAGAGATGAGCGCTTTGGGGTGGCTGGGACAGAAATGACAAGCTTCTAATAAGAAAAGTGAAATTAAGCCCAAAAAGGTGAACTTAGACTTTAAGGCTGCATTCACACCTGAGCATTTCAAAGTCACATGTTTTGGTACAGGTCACCATAAAAAAAGCAGAACGCCTGTAATCTGCCCCAAAGAAGCTCATGTTCTTTTTTTGAGCTTAAGCTGTTTTTCAGGTGTTTTGCTTTAGGTGACAAAACGCTCAGATGTGAACAGGTGCCATTGAAATGAATGGGATTTTGCTTGCTGGGAGTTTTTCAGGCATTTTTCAACTGAAAATGCTCAGGTGTGAATGAAGCCTAGGCCCCATTCACACCTGAGCGTTTTGTAGCCTGAAGCTACAAAATGCTGGGAGGAGAAAAAAAAAATCAATCAATTATTCTCTATGGAGATGGTTCACATTTCCACTCCAAAACGCCTGAAGCCAGAAACTCCAAAACACCTCATCAGAGCAGACAGTGGTAACTGACACTCATCAGCTCTCTGCTCACGGAGCACGGAGAATTAAGCAATCACGGGTCTTCGATCACTCAGTTCTCAGTCTTTGAACTGACGGGGGACAGATGCTGCATCCACCTAGGCAAAAATGATTTTTTTTTTTTAAATAAAAACACCCATAGTTCTCTTTTAACCACTTGCCGACCGACTCCTGTACATATACGTTGGCACTTTAAAGATGGATATCTCAGGAACAGCAGCAGCTGCTGCCACAACTGAGGTATCCATCTCTCCAGGAGCCGGTCGAGTTTACGATAATGGTGGTCTCTGTGGCGGATTCGCCGCAAGATCATTGTTGTCGGTGGCGGGAGAGGTGCCATCCCCCTCCTGCGCCCTCCGCTGCTTACCAGAGCCATCGGCAGCGATCGGGACCTGTTCGTGGCCGGGTATGGAGACGGAGTGAGGGGAAGATGGCCCCCACCCGTCTCCATACCATAGCAGGGCGGAAGCGACGTCATAACGTCACTTCTGCCCATACGTCTTAAAAAGGGCCATTTTTTCAAAAGACAATTTTTTTTTTATTGCATTTTAGTCCAAATATGAGATCTGAGGACTTTTTGACCCCAGATTTCATATTTAAGAGGACCGGTCATGCTTTTTTCTATTACAAGGGATGTTTACAAACAGAGAAAGAATAAATAAAATCAAGTAAAATAAATAAGAGAGCGCCCTGTCCGACGAGCTCGTGCACAGAAGCGAACGCATATGTGAGTAGCGACCGCATATGAAAACGGTAGTCAAACCACACGTGAGGTATCGCCGCAATCGTTAGAGGGAGAGCATTAATTCTAGCCCCAGACCTCTTCTGTAACTCAAAACATGCAACCTGTAGAATTTTTTTAATGTCACCTATAGAGATTTTTAAGGGTAAAAGTTTGACGCCATTCCACTAGCAGGCGCAATTTTGAAGCGTGACATGTTGGGTATCAATTTACTTGGCGTAACATTATCTTTCACAATAAAAAAAACTGGGCTAACTTTACTGTTGTCTTAAATTTTTTTTCAAAAAAGTGCGCTTGTAAGACCGCTGCGCAAATATGGTGTAAAAAAAAGTATTGCAATGACCGCCATTTTATTCTCTAGGGTGTTAGAAAAAAAAAACAATATATAATGTTTGGGAGTTCTAAGTAATTTTCTAGCAAAAAAAACTTTTAAACACCAAAATCTCAAAACGAGACTAGTCCTTAAGTGGTTAGGAGACCCAGATAGCTGATAACAGATGAGGGTCAGATGACCAGAGATCGCCAAAGTCACTGTAGATGCACATGCAAGAAAAGACTGAAGATTGGAATTGCCTAAATACTACATGGTGCAAAAGATCTTGACATGCTACTTGGGGGATAATTTCAGCGTTCAGTCCCACAATGTTAACCCTTCCCATAGTAGAAACTGGCAGAAAGTGGGGAACTTAAAAAAAAAAAAAAAAAAGCTCAGTACTTGAGAGATCCAACTGGCCCACACGAAAATCAAAGTCTTCATATACAGGGCATGCACTTATGCAATGCCACAGTTCTGGACCTGGAAAATGTTCCTGGGCTAACTTCTTACCCCAACGAAGCCTGGAAAATGCTCCAGTGCAGAACCCAGTGCCTGAATGTAACTTCCAGGCTATTCCTGCAATGTCCCAGTCCAGCTAGGTCTGGATGTGGCACTCCAAAAGCCAGGCTAAGGGTGGCCAAGCCACACCAACATAGGAAGGGGGCAGCTCAAAAAACAATGCAGAGGAGTCTTGATTGAAGAAAATTGACAGTTACTTACCGGTAACTGTTTTTCTAGGATATCTTCCAGGACGGCACACCTGAGAGATGACAGGCTCCTCCCTACAGGAAACACAATCAATCGACAGCTGTTTTAAGTCCCCACCCTTCCCCTTGATCCTCAGTTTGTAGAGAAGTAACTCCTGAACCTGGTTCACAAGGGAAATCATTCCTCATAGGTACTCACCTTCTAGTGTTCTACCATTTTCCCTCCTCCACCGGGCGGGAAGTAGGCCTGCCGTCCTGGAAGATATCCTAGAAAAACAGTTACCGGTAAGTAACTGTCAATTTTCTCTTAGTCATCTTCCAGGATGGCACACCTGAGAGGATAATCAAGTACCTCAGGCCTACCTTAGGGTGGGACCACTGCAAGACCCTCTTGGCGGACCTTGGTTCTGCAGTGAGTTTTACCTCCACTCCATATGCTTGATGAAGGTATTATAGCTGGATCATGCGGCTGGTCTGCAGGTCTACTCCACCAATGTCCCTGCCTTCTCTGCGTCGGATGCAGGACCTAGGTGGAGTGGGCTCTTAAAGATGGAATCAGAAAACATGTTAAACTTGTAGGTTAGCAATGTTGCCTGTCTCACACATCTAACAACCATGGCCTATTGTGCCTGTAGGTGCTACTTAGAACCCTTAAAGATTAATCAGAGACCTGTGTTGTAAGACAAGGACACTCATTGATCACTAAGAGGGCCTATCTTAACACTACCCTGTTCAGGGAATTAAAACTGCCAAAAAAAGGTGGGCCCCTAACAGACAACCTTTTTTGTTCATTTTTATCTTTACATCAGCAAAGACTAAAGGGAAGCCTACTTAAGGGTAATAGATTAACCGAGGCTTGATCCCTGGGTTTAAGGCATGCCCACTCTGTGGCTTTACTTACGCCTGAGTGCCTACTTCAGGAGAATAAAGTTAATAGCAGGAGTATAACACTTATACTGCTACATCTAGTTCTGCTAGAAGGGTGAGATGAAGGCCATGCACCGAGCCGTAACCTATTAGGTCGGGTATACATCTTTATACTTCATCTTCAGGTCATAATACTCCTCTGAACAGAACTTCCCAAGTTCTTACTAGGCAGGGCGATTCTTTATCGCCTTCCTCCAGTGTCCTATAACCCTACTGGGCTTCAACCCTAGGAAATGGTTCCAGCATTCCTGAATGTAAGGGGCTGAGGCTGACATGTGACATCTGCAGCCAGAACTCCAGGCCCCTCCACGGAAAAGAGGACTGAAATACAAAAGGTGATACATGCATTATTAATATCACAAATTAAAAAAGATCATAGATTGTGGACCCAGCACAATAGATTTAGACATAAAGGACACAAGCATAGACAATAATGTGTATCTGAGTGTGGCTAGCTAAACCAACATATCAAATATGGGAGAGACCCAAATCTGAACTTCAATGTAGACAAACAGTCCTCACAGTCTGGTTTTCTGATGTGCAGCCAATATGTAAAAACATTAAGACACACGCAAACCCTCAGCCTTGGTTCACACTGGGACGACTTGTCAGGCGACCTAGTCACCTGACAAGTAGCGTCCTGTTCTGTGCAATGGAACCGTTCTAAATCGGGGCGATGCAAGTCGCTCCGACTTAGAAAAAGGTTCCTGTACGACTTTGGGGGCGACTTGCATTGACTTCTATACAGAAGTCGTTTCGCAAGTCACCGCTGAGTCGTGTCCTAGGTCGCCTGAGGCAGTCGCGCTGTAAGTCGTGCTGCCTCAGTGTGAACCGACCCTAAATGCTGCGCGTTTCTGAAGTGCAGCTAGCTAGGTCATAACTGATATATATACATAAAGGACGGGAGTCCTGTTTACGGTGGAGTTTTACTGATGTACAGCAAAACAGGGCCATAAATATAAGACAGAAAGACCCAAACTTCTATGTTGCGTATTTCTGACGAACCACCAAATACAGTTATAAGATCAATATGGCACACAAGACAATATCTTTTCTGTTATGCAGTCACATAGAACCAACACGGAAAGGACCCAAGCAAAGTGCAGCATTGTGTTTTTCTGAAGTGCAGTAAGGTAAGGGAATCTGAAACAGAAAGCACCAACAAGCTTCAATGTTGAGTATTTCTGCTGTGCAGCCACATAAAAACAGACAGCCTTCCTAGCTGCGATATTTCTGGTGTATTGCAAAGTAAGACAATAAACTCCATGATGTCTATTCTTGTGTAGCAAAACCTCAACCAGAAGGGACCAATAAAACTTAGGGCTCCCACACCTGTGCGACCCAACCTGCAACCGCAAAAACGCAAGAGAAAAGTCATACACTATGGCTTCCAATGGGAACCATTTGTGTCTGTGCAACTCCAGGTCGCAGCGCCACCAAGCAGACCCTGCTTTCTGGATCCACAGACCTCAAGATTACACAGGTCGCAGGTAACTTGCAATTTTCAGGTTGAACAAGCGAGAGGTCCCCAATGCTGTATCTCCCTGGAGGCGTGCAGCCAACAACCCCCTGCTGTGTATCCTTAAGAAGCAGCAAGGTAAAACAATGAGAAACAGAAAAGACACCCCTCACTGCTGTGCCTTTCTGATATGCAGCCGATAAGGCAGTAAATATAGAACATACAGGACACAAACAATCTTCAATCTTTGTGTATGTCTGATGTGTAGTAATATACCAATACTGAGCAGAGACGCCACCATCCTCAATGTGTCTCCCTGCTGAGGCAGCAAAAACAAATCAGAAAAGGACAAGCAACCTCACTGCTGTGTCCCTTCTGATATGCAGCCAATAAGGCGGTAAATGTAAGACATAAAAGGACAGACAACCTTCAATCTTGTATATATCTGATGTCCAACAATATAACAATCTGAATAGAGATAGCACATCCATATTGAAGAGATTTGGCATGCGACTCAACATGTCAAATCGCATGCCTAAAAATCGGCAGCCTTTGCCGTTAATAGCACTGTCAGCCTGACGCCACTTTGCGGGGGCTGCACCGATTACCAAAGGCAGTACCAGTACTACCCCTGGCACAGGTTCAATTTGTATTTCCCAACAATTTAGGACCATCAATCTTCACAACTGCCTTTCTAATAAGCAACCAATAAGGCAGCTATACAGGACACAAAAAACCCCAGACAGAACTCAATTTTGAGTATGTCTGATGTGCAGCAATATAACAAATATGAGCAGAGATGTCACAAGACTCAATGATGTGCATTTCCGCCATGCGTCACAAGACCAGAAAGTACAGACCACCTACCCTGTTGTATTTTTCTGATCTGTAGCCAAAAAAGGCAGTACCTTTAAAGAAAGACAAACCTTCACTATTGAGGTCTACTGGTGTGCAACCAAGGAGGAGTCATAGTGTATCCCTTTATGAAATAACCAAACAGAGCAATTTGAGAGCAATTTGATCCCTAGGCATAGCCTGGGCTGTAGATACTAACACTTCACCCCCCATGAAGGAACAAAGTCTAAAATGGTTAGACACCTTACTATAGTACAGTGGTTCTCAACTCCAGTCCTCGGGACCCACCAACAGGTCAGATTTTAAGTATTACCTTGGGGAGTTGCAGACTAGAATACTGCAATCACTGAGCAGCAAGTGATATCACCTGTGATGTATTTCAGCTATCTTGCAAACCTGGCCTGTTGGTGGGTCCTGAGGACTGGTGTTGAGAACCACTGCTATAGTAGCTGTTGTCCTACCTTACCTCCGTAGACTGAGCAAACGCTGGCCAGCTCACACACAGGTGGGGCTGATCAGAAACTAAAGTCTCAATGAGCCATGCCCTAGAGACCAATTTAGGACAGCCTCTAGAAAAGGTGATCACCAATTTAGCCTGGAGGAAAATAGCCACCTGTAGGCCTTAAACAAGCAATCCTGTATCTATCTAGCTCTTGCATATGTTTGCACAGAAAATCCTTAATTAAAGGATATAGGAAGCAATTTATGGTAAATCGCCTTTAGATCTGTCACTGAGTTGACTGTAGCCCAAACCAACAAAAAGGTTTTTCTTACCTCCTGCACTTTAATATAACCACAATGTAAAGGTGGAGTGGGAGGTTGGAGCTTATGACTTCAGATTCCTAGCAGCTGGGCTAATAGGGCCATATAACCTAGTGCACCTGCTGACCAGGAGAGCTTACTCCTGAATCCTTCAACCATTGCACAATCCATAAATTGTTCAGTGGTATACCTGGCCTGTAAGGAACTCTTTGTATCTACCAGGTCCTCCCCCCCTTCGCTCTATACATCCCTACTAATGTCCCACAACCGGACATGTAGGGAGAGGCTGGAAACCTACCGTTGGGATAACCACAGTGTCTCCGCTGTAAGAGGGAGCTGTGGCTGGTGGTTTTAGCAGTAGCTTCTGGGCTATTTTGTTATGCAGACCCCAGGTCCTGCACTGCACCACTTCGTAAATACAGGGGGAAGGGGAAGAAATGCCTTACCTACCTCTTTCCCATCTGAGGTGGTTTAGGCACACTCGCTCCTCTGCACCACTTGTCCACCATACAGCATCTCTGATGTAAGAGGGAGCTGTCGCTGGTGTTTTTAGCAGAAGCTTCTGGGCTATTTGAATCTAGACCCCAGGGGAGATTATCTCAAATGCCCAGAAACCATCTGGCTGGGATTGGGGATTTTGCAGCTAAATTCCCAAGGTAAACCATCCAGGTACTAACCAGGCCCGACCCTGCTTAGCCTCCGAGATCAGACGAGATCGGGCGCTTTCAGGGTGATGTGGCCGTAGGCTTTCCCCAGGCATTTGGTCCGGCTCCCAGGGGGGGGACCACCAGCCCCAGGCTTCGGGTCATTTGGAAAAAAAAAAAAAAAACGGCTTCGCTGTGTAGGGAGAAACACAATCAAAAACTGAGGATCAAGGGGAAGGGTGGGGACTTAAAACAGCTGTTGATTGATTGTGTTTCCTGTAGGGAGGAGCCTCTCATCTCTCAGGTGTGCCGTCCTGAAAGATGACTAAGAGAAAATATAATTCCGCAGAAGATTTTTATTTTATCCTCAGTCCAAAAAACAGACCTTCCGCCAAAAATGGAAATTTTCGACAGCTTTCTAATTGTATTAAGCCCCCCCCCCCCAAACGTATAGTAAAATCCCCTTCCACTTTCTTATTGCTCGCCCAGATGAGGATGATGTCTGCATGGCCCTCCTGGGGATACTTACAGCACACATCTCAGCCATTACTTTTTACCATTCACCAAGTCCTGTGATATCTTGCAGGCTGGCAACAAAAACAAAAAGCCATTGGGTGGAGATCTGTATGTGCATGTGAGAGTTCTGGCACCATAATTGTGGTGCCAGCTGCATGAACCAGGCTGGCTCCCCATGGTATAAAAAGGAAGACGGTGGGACAAGTACTGTAGCAGGAGAACAGTGTGAGAAAAGATGACAAATACTGGATCTGCTAGGCTTGTAAGTAAATTTAAAGAGTTAAAAAAAAAAAAAAAAAAAAAAGGGGGGGGGGGGGAGGGGGAAGCGCACCAGTGTTAATGGGGGAAGATAGGATGTGGGAGTGGAAGTTGCTCTTTAAAAACACAACTAAATGTATTGCAATGATCAAATGGCTGCAAAATCAACTTAAAACTAAAGATCACTAAGTATTACAGGATATCTTAAGGTTCTTATTAAGAAAAAAAAAAAAATATGACATACTTACCTTCTCTGTGCAGTTAGTTTTGCACAGAGTGGCCCTGATCCTCCTCTTCTGGGGTCCCTCACAGGCGCCTCCTCTTCTCGAGTGCCCCGATGGATAGTCTCTCTCCCTCGGGGCACTCAGGTGGGCGTGCTCCCGTGTCCTGCTGCTGCATCCGACACAGACAGCAGGACTCGGCCCCGCCCCCCCATTATTGGATTTTATTGACCGCAGCGGGATCCAGTGGCTGCGCTGCTATCTATCCAAACAAGCCCGAGACACCGGCTGGAGCTGGTGTGCTCATCCCCGTCGCTGGAAAGACCGGGTTCAGGTGAGAAAAAAGGGGTGCACTTGCATCACAGAAGGTTTTACAACCCTTTTAATGGAACTGCCGCTAGCTGAGCCGCTAGCTCAGTTACCTGCGCTCCCCTTGTCTCTCCCCTTGGATGGCCGGATTCCCGGGTCAGCCGCCCACAGGCGTGATTACCTTGCCGGCGGCATCCCCCATCACCTTCGGATGTTGCGTGCGGTGTGCGCACACGTGCGGGTCGCTTGTGCGTGCGGCCTCATGACGTCACGTATTATACGGCGAAGGTGACGACAGATGTCGGGGCTTCGCCTTGATGGACGCCGAGGGAGCCACACTAGGCCTGCCAATGGCGGCCCTAGTCTCCCTCTACACACCGGGGTAAAGGGGCGGAAGAAACGATACCTGTTAATTTCAGTACTAATTAAGGACACTATTTAATGAGCGTGGATTTGGGTGTGATCCCTCCACTTCCTCCTTGGACGGCCAGACTCTTTTCCTCAACGGTAGAAGTGAGTAAGAACCTATGATACATCTGATTATCAATGCTTTGTCAGACCCCATAGAATAATATTTTACTTATATTTAATTTTGATTTATGTGCACACAAGCTCTGGCTGCCGTAGACTTAGATACTTGGCAATATCATGCACTTTTTCCTTAAATTCACACATCACACATACACTCATTTGTTTTTGGTTTTTTTTTCTGCTGTTTAAACACTCACTCGCATCATTTTCATGTACATTCCTTTTTTCACATTTTCTTCATTTTTTTTTTTTATATTTTACACGTCATTATTCACTGTGCACATCCCTCACTTTTCTTCCTATCACTGCCATTGTCAGCATTTAAACACAAGGTCATCCCTGACATATTTTATATTAGTTATACCAATATAGTCACTTTACTAATCTTATTATCCTTCACATGATTAATTCAAGCTGTAATAGATTATTACAATATTTTCTGACCGCCCAACAGTTAAATCTAACCACTAACCTATATGGGTATATTCACGAGCTAACGCTCTGACAATTTTCGTAGGTTCCGGCCCCACCTCCCCCGTGGCGTGTTGGTGGGGGGGGGGGTATGGGGGCAATTATACGTTTGACTCCTTGCAAGCCATATCAAGTGGATTCCTGTTCCCCCCTCTTCCGGGGTGCTGCTACGTGCGGGCACACTGGATGGTCTTGCTGCTATGTGGGGAGGCTCTGATCGAGGGGTACATCCAAACTCAGTGGTAATTATGTGCAAAGTGTTACTAAACATGTTGCTAAACAAACTTGCCTATGCTGTAACTCTTTTAAATAAGCTGGACATACTATTATAAATTTTTCTTTTTTCTTTAGCAAA
This sequence comes from Lithobates clamitans, assembly GCA_037952925.1. Taxonomy (NCBI): domain Eukaryota; kingdom Metazoa; phylum Chordata; class Amphibia; order Anura; family Ranidae; genus Lithobates; species Lithobates clamitans. Next base: position 4,392,819 of record JBBGZY010001049.1, on the reverse strand, counting down.
CTCATCCTCTGAAGAGACCCCAAAATTCATGCGTCGAAACGCGTCAGTTTGTTATGCAATAGCCTTATCACATGCTGTGTATAACCTATGTTTGCCATTATATGTATTTGGTATGGGTATTTTCCCACTTGAGCTCCCAATTTATATATTGTTACATTTATTCATTACCCTTCAATAAAGAATTTTAATATTTGATTTAATGCCTTGCTCATATCTATAGCTAGCTGTCTAAAAACCCCGCTCGGGGGAACTTTTCCCATTTTTCTTGTCCATATTGGGGTGAGCAGCATTGATATCTCTCCTTAATGTGTATTCCCTCTTTGCTACAACCCTTTCAATGGAACTGCCGCTAGCTTTTCTTGCTGTAACAATTTATGACAGAGCCACAAAACAAAAGTTGTACCCACAGAAAAAAAAAACAAAAAAAAAAAACACCTTGTGTAATCACAGGGAAAAAAAAACAAAAAACACACACACATTAAATTTAGACAAGTACAATTTATCCATCACTAAAAAGAGCCAGCAACAGCATTACACACAGACATTGTTAAGCTGCCCACAATCCTGCAATACTGAGAATTAACAGCTTTAGATTCATCATTTACTAATCATACCATATCAAGCTTTAACATGTATTCCATCTTAAAACATAGCCATAAAATAAATCAGTAGCATGGAAGAACAAAGATTTTAGGGACTGTAGATACAGTTTTGAATAGCCTAGCACTGACACATAAGGACTTATTCACATTGTTACTTTTTCTGGGCACCTGGCATGGCCCTGGAGAAACAAATGCCAAACCTAAAAATGTGTACTGAGCCTTGTGCTTAGAAGACAGTTAGCCGTCTTCTATGGCTTCCCGACATGGTCCAGCTGCATTAAAGTGGTTGTAAACCTCAGACATGAAATATGGAAAAAAAAAACAAAAAACAAAACCATATCCTTCTATACTGTGTACTTGTCTCTCTCCAAAGCGCTGAGTGTCATTTCTCTCTGCTGCCTTGTTCCTCTGGCATCAGCATCAGAGGTCTGACAACTTTTCCGGAACCAAGAGTAAAAATGGTAATGCATCAGCTTTTGACCATTGCCCACAGCTCTGCTTGTTCTCCATACTGTGTGAAGGGGGGGGGGGGGTCCCTTCTTTCCAATTAGGGCTCAGAGCTGTCGGCTGTGACTTCAGATCCCCACCCCCTGCTTATAGAGCTAAAGATAAATATTTTCTTGTGATTTTTCAGAAAGATCTACAGAAGAAATGGCTGCAGATACACAGTTACAACTTATGTAACAGGGATTTGTTTCCTTGTTCAATGTTTATATTGAAAAGAGACGAAAACAAGTTAGAGCAAAACAAAGTAATAACAAATAGGAGTGTGTATTAATATGCCATACAATACAACTACAGACAATTGACATTTTAAGAAAGGGAGATCGCCAAGTTTACTTAGCATACCATGTTCGAAGGAGGTAGGGGGATAGCCTAATATAACCTCGGTATGCTGCAGTTACCTTATAAATGCACAACAGGAGGAGGAAGCAAAGGGAAACTAGTAACTAGTGTAATTGCAATAACTTATAGGTCAATACCAAGGTTAAAGGGAGACAAGGGTAAAATTATTTTTGTATAGTAAAAGTAGTCTACATGTCACTATACCACCCCCCCCCACCCCCCGGAAAAAAAAAAAACACAACCAAGGGTTAGAAACTCCTAGCTATTATGAGTTAATAAAAATATAGCAGGCGGAGGAAAGTCCAATGTGTCTGTAGTTGGGTGATAAGTAAAAAAGAAGGGTAGTCAGTATGTATAAAAGAACAAAAAGGAGGAAAAACAAGGGAGAGAAAGGAAGATGGTAGGGGGGGGGGGGGACCCCAGAAATCAGCCGGAGAAGTATGGAAAGTGTGCAGATCCTAAGCTTCCCATCAGGGAAGGAGCAAAGATTCATCAAAATTGGCGGGAAGATAATGTTTTACCCATGGACTCCATAGCATCTCAAACTTAAGTACCATATCTAATAAGATGGCTTCAATTTTGGCGTTTATCATTGCTAGAGTAATTTTATTCTTAACTGCTAAAATGCATAAAGTAGGAGATTTCCATGCTTTTGCTATCTGTTTGGTTGCCGTGGTAACCTGCAGGAGTAATTAGATTTGTCGACAAGTCAGATTAGGAGGTTTGCAGGAATTCATTTCATCTCTGTATCAGCAAATGCTAGTCACTTTACTGGGTACATGTGAGGATTTACAACCACTTTAAGAATAACTGTAAACGAAAAGCATCCAGGGCTTTTCTATATCCAATACAGAATCTTAAATTACAAGTACAGCCTAACACTAAAATCCCTGCATCTAAAGACATCCACGATCTAACACTAACCTATCTAGCCCTGTAAAGAAGAAATCAGTATACATACATTTTTTGAAGCCGCTCCGGTCTCCAATGGCGGAAGCTCTGCAAAAGACACAGCCAACAACGTGAATGGGGCTGCCTCCTCTGCACCCGCCTCCACTCGCTCCACAAAGCCGCAGCTGACAGCTCAGCGTAGGATTGGATCGGCTTCAGAAAAGGCATGTATACTGATTTCTCCTTTACAGGGTTAGATGTTAGATCGTGGATATCTGTAGATGCAGGGATTTTAGTGTTGGGGTGCACTTCTACATTAAAGCCATTATGTTGATCAGTCTGATATTCAAGACTTGATAGAATACATTTGGGGTTGTACTTAAAGCACAGAAATAAACCTGTGATCTAAAAGGTGAAGGAATGTATAATACATGTTCAGTCATTAAGTAATAAATATGACCATACAAATCACTCACCATAAACTATATTGATCAGTCATCCAACTGCAGTAACCTACTTAAATAGATTTTGTATATTTACAGTTATGTTTAATACCCCGTTTCTGCTTGTAAGCAGTTAGGCAATGTGCCAGTTAGAAATAAAAAACATTTTCAAGTTATAATTAAGACATAAATGAAATCTAAGGAAAAAAAAAAAAAAAAAAAAATAAAAAAATACGCTGAGAAAGCCAGAACCGTAATCCACACACAATGTCAAAAACGTCAGCCCAAATTCTGTTGAATTACTCAGACCATGTGATAACATTTACAAACCAGGACGTTTGGGTTGTAAATTTGAACTATTCTTAGTCCTATGCATATTCTCTAGTGGAGCATTTAAATAATTCAAAGCTCAAAGATCCTGTTAGATGTTGGGTGCTGCACAATAACTGAACATGAACACAAGAATAATGAATTAGGTCTATTTTTCCTATGGTGCTGGGCTCCAAATCTTATCACCATCATTTAATACAGTATTTGCATGTTCTAATTTATAGTATACCAAGATGCTTCTGCTTTTCTATCATTAGTGCATGTAAGTGAAATGTGCATAAACGTCACACTGCAGCTACACCACACGTCAACCTATAGGGCAAGACATTTAACAAACACTTGCATGCACATTTTTTTAATCACCGTGCCAATCTTGGTAGGTTGGGTTAATGACCACCCACAGGCTTACTGCTATATATTTTTTTTAAAGGGCCACACAGGTAGATGATTGAGAGCAACTCCTTTTAACATTAAAGTGGATGTAAACCCAATGTCATCTTTTCTAAACTACTGCCATAGGGGTTATCTAAAAAGATATACATGCCTCCTGCATGTATCTTTACCTGTCAAATGTCTCCCCTCTGTCTGTTATGAGAGCTGAAAAACTGCATATTCTGTGGGTGGGTCTGTTGTCTGGAGCTCGGTGGGTGGAGTCGTGATGTCAGTAGACTCCCCACCCACCTCTACACTCCACTGAGGGGTGATGGACTCCCCTTGTCAATGAGCATTTTCTCCTGTGTATTTCTTTCACTGAACTTCTGCTATGATCTCTAACATCCAGTGAAAAGACAGGAAAGTAACCACATGACTTCAGCATGCCAAATCATGCTGAGGTGTGGAACATCCAATCCTGGCAGAGCAGCAGAAGAAAGGAGTGGGGGAGGGAATTAAAAAATAATGCACGTGTCTTAGGCTAGTGCACAAGATATGTAAATCACCTGTCACTCACAGCAAGGGGGAGGATTTGACAAAGTTTTTCTCTGTTTGTCAAGATTTATCTCACTGAACAATAAAAAGGATTGCTCAGAGCTGGATTAACTCTTTGTGGCAAGACTGGGCTCAAATGATAGGAAATATTATACTCTACCTTATGACATCAGAATTTTTTTTTTCGGGTTTACATCCACTTTAAGAGCTCAAATATTAAATAACATTTTAAGAGTATCTAAAATAAGCAGTCCCTTACAACAAGTTCATCTACAATGTAACTGTATTAGGAAATATTGTCACAGCTCTTTGCTGTAGCCTGAGCCAGTTAGGTGAGCTGGTGTTCCAGGCTGCTGTAGTTGAATAGCTTGGCATACTGGTACTCATCTCGACTGACGTTACCGAATACAAAACTGCCAAGACTTACTACAGCACCATTTAATAAAAGGCACTTAAAAATTGTTAACAAGGAAAGCAGATACAGATTAGAAAGACTGCAGCACCTTCAAAACCTATACTTCCACCAGAAAACGTACATAGGAAACTAGGGCGCATAACCGTACAACAGTCCATGCATTAAACTACATAACTAGAACTACATGAAAATTGCATATTTACAGTTAAATACATTTAATAAAATACTGTTATAGAGAACGCCTCCCAAATGGCAGATTTAAGCTGCACTACCCGTTTACACAGTAAAAATTTAGGAAAAAAAAAAAAAAAAAGAAGGAGTTGCTGAGTGCAAGTTTCCACTTTAGATTTCAGATCTTCTGCAAAAAGGGAAGAGGGTCCAGTCACGCAATAACTATGTCCCATAAGAAGACAAAACATCCACAGCCGGATTTGCTTGAAGGAAACGGCAGGTTTCATTGCTGTTCCACTGTGAGGAATGCTCCATTAAAACCAAAACTCTAAAACTAGCTTTCAAAAATAAAATAAAAATAAAACTAACCAATTTCTATTCCAAACATGTGCAAGGTGCTTTTGGAAGAGATGTAAAAAATACACCATAGTTCAGGTGCACTGGCTCGCATGTTGCCATACATGTAAACAGAATCCACTTTTCCAGCAGTAAAGATTAAAGGCAAAGCCAACAAAGCTAAGTCGATACAAGAAACACAGCTTTATAAGTCTAAAGGCTTACTAGCTGGCAAAAATGCTACTTTCCCAATTGGGTTCTTTGGCGATCCTCTATAACGGTTATGCTGTCTATTGGACAGGATGCGCACAGCATTATTTGGACCATTTAATGAAAGATCAGATTTTGTACATGTAGATCTGGTGATATCTTGGTTTGTTAGGTCTTCCAATACAGACTTTACTTGGTTTACAGAAGAGGGCACTGAGGTTGGTGCATTTAAAAATGTCTGCTTGGAAACCCTGGAACCGGCTCCTCGAAAGGAAACTGTAGATAAATGCTCACAGGAGGTGGCGCTCTCCTTACTACCTACAGAGAAATGTGTGTGGCTTGAATGAGTTAAGGAAAGCTCTGATGAAAGAGATCCATCACAACTGACTGATTTCACCATAGGTGTGCTAGCTGTCCTTTCTGACCCCCGCAAGTTGTCCACATCCCGCTTGAACTCTGAAAGTGAATTTATACGTCTAACAGACTGACGTACAGGAGTACGCTGCAATTTAATAGGGGACTTTAATCTTTGGACACTGCTGTCATTTAGGCACAGTCTATTGAAGTGCAGTATGTGATCAGACACCCTGCTGCTTTTGCGAACTGGCGCAGGTACTGAGTGAATATCCTGAGAAACTTGTGAACAATTCTCTTTGTTAGGGATTGGAATTGATAAATTATTTTCTGATTTTAACAGCCCCACAACTTTTTGAGGAACTGAAGAGTCTGACTTTATCGAGGAGTTGGAGTTGCCACCTCTGGATTCAAACACATCCTTGCCACATTTCAGTTTGTGTTGTGAAACTTCTGTCAAGCCTGTAGAATCAGCATCGCTGTCCTCCACAATTTTTAATAAGATCTGTGGTGAATCCTGATGTGCAATAACTTCCAAGTTTTCAACCGGTGCCTCTAGAGAAGTTAAATGCTTTTTAACAACCTTTTGTTCTTTATAGTTTTTTTTTGATGAAGTCTCATTGGCAACACCATCACAGTCCTTGTTTGACCTGAACAGAGTGTCATACTCAGTTTGTGGCTCAGAAGTGCAGGTCTTTTGATCAATGTCAACTACTGATCCAATGACCAAAGTTTCAGACTCTGTCTGTGATTCTGAAATAAATGCTGCTGGTTCTTGTGCTGAAGACTTGCTACATCCAACAAATGCACTCAGATCACTTCCCGATTCCATAAATGCTTGTGTAATCCTGCGTACCGTGTCCTGTGCTTGACAGTCCTCATCCACACACAGGGAATCTTCTCTATGGTTGTTCTCTTTGCTGTAGTAGTCAGTGACAGATTTAATCTCTTTGGGTATGGCAGGGGGTTTCCCAGTTACAAGAACAGGCTCAGAATAGCAGTTTCCAGCATACAGATATCCTGATAAAGGTGTTCCAGCATCACAAACCTCACTTAATGGAGGAGGTTCTGTCCAGGACATGCGATGGCTTAAATCATCAGACTTTCTGGGTGTTAGTAAGTTGTCTTCAGATTTGCTTATGTTCTTTAAACCTATAAAAAAAAAAAAAAAAAAGTTAATACATTGAGAGGAAAACTACAGTTTTGTTGATCATTTTCTACCCGGCCTATAGCAGAAGAATGGCTGGGCGGTGGCTCTGTTATCCTGACTGGGCGTCATATGATGTCCAGCAGAAAAACAGCCGCCGCGCATTGTGGCGATCGGTGATGCGGTGTGTCAGTCTGACATACAGCTACACCGATCTCTTACGGAGGCTCTTTACCACGTGATCAGCCTTGTCCAATCACAATGTAAACAGGAAGAGCTGTTCGGCTTTTCCTCACTCACATCTGACAGATGCGAGTAGAGGAGAGCCGATCGGCGGTTCTCCTGACGGGGGGGGTGGGTGGTTTTGCGCTGATTGTTTAGCAGCGCAGCCCCCCCCCCCCCGGATGCCCACACTGGACCACCAGGAAAGCCCCTAACATGTGACTGGCCAGGTACATCCCCCATGGCCATCCACATGTGCCAACTTATGCCCAACACATGCCAATCAGTGACCACAAAATGGGCACTGGCACCATTATAGAATAAAATCAGTGATGCCCAGCAATGCCACCCACCAGTGTAAATAGTGCCACCCATAAGTGCCCATCAGTGCCACCCATGAGTACCCATCAGTACCCATCAGTGCCGCCTTATCAGTGCCAGTCAGTGCAGCAAAGAAAAAAACTTTTTTTCCCCCAAAATTCTTGTTTATTTGTTGCGCAAAAAATAAAAAATCAGAGGTGATCAAATACCACCAAAAGAAAGCTCTATTTGTGGGAACAAAATGATAAAAAAAATAGGATTTTTAAAAACAGCTTACCTGTAAAATTCTCTTCTTGGAGTACATCATAGGACACAGAGCCTCAAGCAATTACTTGGTGGGTTATGGGCCTACCTTCAGGTGTTGACACTGGTATAACCAATGCAGGAAGTTGACTCCCCTATATAACCCCTCCTCCTTCCAGGAGCCCTCAGTTTTTGTAGCCAAGCAATATAAGTAATATACTCTCATCCCATAAAACACAGGGGCGGGAGCTCTGTGTCCTATGATGTACTCCAAGCAAAGGATTTTACAGGTAAGCGGTTTTAAAAATCCTATTTTCTTTATCGTACATCATAGGACACAGGGCCTCAAGTAGTTGCTTGGTGGGATGTCCTATAGCAATGCTACTTAAGGGGAGGGAGACACAACCCGTAGGGCACCCCCAGACCTTGAGGAATTATACGGCTGCCTGCAGCACACTGCGCCCAAAGGCGATATCCTCATTCCATCTTATATCTACTTGATAAAACGTTGTAAATGTATGTACTGAAGACCAAGTTGCGGCCTTGCAGATCTGAGACATGGAGGCCTGGTGACACACTGCCCAAGAAGCACCAATAGCCCTTGTGGAATGTGCCCTGATCTGAAACGAAGGTAGAGTGCGCCTTAACTTGAAAAGGGGGAATCTTTCCCCCCTAAATCATAAGTTTGAATTATAACTTGCCGAATCCACTAAGCCACAGTGGATTTTGACGCTGCCTGTCCTTTCTTAGGACCCTCTGGCAGAATAAATAAGACATCAGTCTTACGAATCTGAGCAGTTTTCTTTAACTAGATCTTCACTGCTCTCACCACATCAAGACAATGTAGTGACTTTTCTTCCTTGGAAGATGGTTTTGGAAAAAACGATGGCAGAACAATATCTTCATTCAGATGAAAGCCTGAAACCACTTTTGGCAGAAAGCCTGGATGAGGGCGTAACACCACTCTGTCCTCATGAATAATCAAATATGGCTCTTTACAGGAAAGAGCAGCCAATTCTGAAACCCTTCTTGCTGAGGATATAGCAACCAAAAATATCAGCTTCCTAGTCAGAAGGACTAAGGGACTTTGCTGTATCGGTTCGAATGGCGGTTTTTGTAACTGACAAAACTAAATTCAAGTCCCAAGGGCTTAAGGGGGATTTAACTGGCGGATTAATCCGCATCACTCCTTGCATGAAACCCCGGACTAAATAATAATAATAATAATAATGCGTAGCAAGTGGTCTTTGAAATAAAATTGATAAGGCTGAGACTTGGCCCTTAATAGTACTCAGGGCCAACTTCATCTCTACGCCTACTTGTAGAAAAGCAAGAATTCTGCCTCTATCTCCGAGGGTGCCAACCCTTGGATTCACACCAGGAAACATAAGCTTTCCAGACTCTATAATATATAGCTCTAGAAGCTGGCTTCCTAGCCTTAATTAAAGTAGAAATAACTGCCCTGGAAAGCCCACGTCTTTTCAGAATGTGGGTCTCAATAGCCAGGCCGTTAAATTTAGCATTCGTAAAGTAGGATGGAATATCGGCCCCTGTGAGAGCAGGTCTGGCCTTAGTGGAAGGGACCACAGATCCTCCACTGCCATCTTTGTGACCTCTGCATACCATGACCTTCTGGGCCATGCTGGTGCTGCCAGAATTACCGGCTTTCTTTCCAGCTTGATCCTGCAAAGAAGTCGAGGCAGTAACTGAATAGGGGGAAATGCATAGATCAGTAAAAGCTGATCCCACAGTATCACCAACACATCTGTTCTGCATGCGAAAGGATCCTTTGTTGTGGACACAAAGTTGACTAACTTTATGTTGCACTGGATGCTAGAAGATCTACATGAGTCCCCCATCCTTGACAAACAGCACGAAACATGTCGGGGTGAATAGACCATTCCCCTGGGAATAATCTGCTGGCGGCACATGTAGTGCGCGTGCCAATTCTCTATTCCCGGAATGAAGACTGCCGATGGGCACGGAATATTTCTTTCTTTCTCCCCAAGTTAGAATACAGCTCACTTCTCTCTGCACTGAGAGATTCTTGGTGCACCTTTTGGTGATTGATATAGGCCACAGCCGTGGCATTGACGGATTGGATCCTGTCGGGACAATCCCTTAACCTGGAAGTCCAGGCTTTTAGAGCCAGACGCACTGCCCGAATCTCTAGGATGTTGATGGGCAAGGCTCTTTCGGTTTCTTTCGGTTCTTGAACACTGTCCTTGGACAGTTGTCTTCTCTGTCATTATCACTTTCCAGATAAGTGGTCTGAAGAATTTACCCTTTAGGACATTCTTTAGTAACCACCAATTGAGGCTTTGGGACACCCTTGGGGACAGCCGCATTGGCAAGTCCAAAGCTTGGATCGTTTTGTTCCAAGCAAATAGAATACTGTTTTGCAAAAGTCTCGAATGGAACTGGGCAAAGGGAACTGCTTCGAATGAAGCCACCATCCTTTCTAACAACCTCATGCAAAGGCGAATGGAGGGACCTCCTTTTGACCTGACCATCCGCACCAACTCTTATGGAGTTGTTTTTGTTTTTTTTTCTGGGCAAGAAGACCCTTTTTCTGGGCTGTATCTATGATCAGACCCAAATACTGCAGCCCTTTTTTTAGCAATTTTAATGGAGATTTTACTAGGTTGAGAATGCAATCCAGACCTTTCCAGGTAACTGGTTGTAATGCGTACAGCTTACTCCGAACAGCGATTGGTCTATTAGCAATTGATCGTCTAGGTATGCCAAGACTGTTTAAGCCCTGTGCCCTTGACCTGGCTACAGGTGGGGCTAGCACCTTTGTGAACACTCGAGGTGCTGTAGCTAGCCCGAAGAGCAAGGCTATAAACTGAAATGCTACTGTTCTACTTCGAACCGCAGAAACCTTTGGTGAGCGGGAAATATATGGACATGCAGATATGCATCCCTGATGCGGATAGGCGCCAGAAGTTTTCCTCCTTGCAGGATAGAAACTACTGACTTGATCACCTCCATAGAAAGGAGCGAATCTTTAGAAACTGATTTAGATTCTTTTAGATCTAGAATGGATCTGTTGAATTTCTGCGTGGCTGTGTACATGTGCAGGAAACGCATGAAAAAGGCAGTGGAACCAAGGAACCTAAGAAAAAACAGATCAGCTGACTACTAGAGGTAGCTTGAAAGAGGCACAAATCATCTCAGTAAGAGGTTTGTACCAGCAATTTCTCAGATTGCGAGACTGAAAAAAAAGTTCAACTCTAGTCGTCTCCTCTGCAGAGGAGTACTCGGTTTGCCTTTCTTCCCGATTACCTAAGGGTAATCCTTCATCCTCCACCCACTGTTCCCTTGATAAGGGATCTCATGTGGGGGAGGAGGATCTAACACGCTTCCCATCCTTGGATAGCGGATGCGAATAAAGTCACTAATTTCCCTTCTAGGCCCTGCAGGGCGGAGGAAAGACGCATCTTCAATCATGTATACAGGGGCTGAATATTTTCTCCTCTTAGGCTCAGTTTCCACTATTGCAACCCCAAAGTTGCGTTATTTTTACCCTGATCTTCTGCCGCTGAGAAAATGTCGGGGATCGATTTTGATGCGACAGGAAACAATGCCTGTGTATTCTAGAGTTCTATGGACCTCAAGTCGCATCAAAGTGGTACCAAAGTAGTGCAGAGACTACCGTGAAGTCGCACAGATCTGAACAGTACTTGGAAATCATGCACTAGAATCTGACGGTGGAGGCAGTCACCGCTGCCTAGAGGCAGCTGCCCCTACGCAGGGGAAGGAATCCGTTTAAGTGACTTGTCCAAGGTCACAAGGAGCCAAAGTGAGGACGAGGTCCCACGTCTTTCAGGAAGCCTCCCATGGCTACGCTGGCCGTCAGAGTAGTTAACCTGTGAGCTGTTGTGGCTTCACTTTAAATAAAAGGACATTTATACCTTCTTTTGGACAAAAGAGCTTTACTGCTAGAAATCATTTGGATGTATTTCACCAAACCTTCCCCAATGAAAAGGGAAACTAGTCAGACACCCTTTTTTACAAGATGCTCCGACCAACCCTTTTAACCACAGGGTCCTAAGCATGTGTTTTAGCGCAAGGCTAGACGCCTGATGGATAGGGTCTTTTATGGCATCTATGGCAAAACATAGCGCCATTGGTAGGAGGATTTTAACCAAAAAAATTCTGACTCATTTGTTGGATGGTTAAGCAATTATGCATCTTTATTGATGCTGGAAATCACAGCGTCTACTGCTGGTACTTTCCAACATTTGTGAATTTTTCCTCCATGATAGAGAACTGAGAAACTCTTTGGAGGGAAAAAATGCTTATCCAGATGATCCCATTCAGCATAAATAAGTGCTGTAAAAAGGTTTTTTTTTAAAAAAAAAACCAAAGAAGGAACCTGGACTTTTACTCTGTTAGAAGTAGTATAAAAAGTGGAATGAACCATCTCTGTAAGAGTTTGTACCATCAATCTGTCAGATTGTGAGGTTGCATAAGGTTCAACTGTTTCATCCACAGAGGAAAATTTGGCTTGTTTTTCCCCGTGATCACATGAGAACACCTCACCCTGTGCCCACTGTTCCCTTGGAAAAAGGGGGTTTGAAGTGGGGATCTAGCATGCTTCCTATCCTCTTGGATGGAGAATACGATTAAAGCCGCTAATCTTCCTTCTAAGCCCAACAGGGCAGAGGAGAATGCATCTTCAGTCACATACACAGGGGCTGAAGTGTGAGAAGCAGTAGCACCAATTGCTTCCAATGACTCACCCTGGCTTGCCATGTCAGGTATTTCCGGAGAGGATGACAGTGTGGAGGCATGACTGGAGTTCCCAGCGCCTGGGGGTGGAATCCTTGGTACCTTTGTGGTACACTGGAAATCAAATGTGCTAAGCACAACAGCAGAGGCACTTTAACAAATTATGGTATTTGCTGAACAATAGTTTTAGCAAAAGAAAACAATGTCACCATAAGGATCAACCTTTGATGCTGAGTACCAGAATATTTCCTGTGCTGGAAATGCCCGTTTACACACCTTTACATGCCCATCGCTCCTGTGTCTCTTAGTGTGACAGACTTCTGTCTTCAGCATATGAACTGAGAGCGTCTGTGTTAAACCTCAGGTGAGAAGCTGATTACACATAGGTATCAGCTGTTACCGCACCTCTCCAGGAGGAGAGGGGAGGAGAATTTTTATCAGCAGTGTTTGTTAGGCTCCTAGTTTTAAAGGAAGACGTCACTTTATACAAAAAAATGCAAATGGCTGGTTTTATATGTTCATAAACTACTGCTGTAACCCCTTTAGATCCCTCAGAAGAGGAACACCATCTGTTCAATTAACAACTCCCCTCTGGCTGCAGGGACCACACCCGCTGCTATAGCCAGATACAGAGCTGCTGAAAAAGGCATCGTACTAGGTAAGTGTAATATACTCCCTCTGGAGGAGACATTTTAAAGGCATACAGTATATATATATATATATATATATATATATATATATATATATATATATATATATATATATATGTATTTATCGGTATAACACGCACCCCAAGTTTAGGAGGGAATTTTAAGCAATTTAAGGAAAAAAAACTTAAAAAGGAGTAAACTTTAAGGAAGTAAAACTTACATTAAAATGCCCATCACCTTTGTAAAAAAAAAAAAAATATGCCCATCAATGCAGCGTTATCGGTGTCCATCTGCAGCCTTGTCAGTGTCAGTGCAGCCTTGCCCCAGTGTCCATCTGCAGCCTTGTCAGTGTCAGTGCAGCCTTGCCCCAGTGTCCATCTGCAGCCGTGTCAGTGCAGCCTTGCCCCAGTGTCCAGTGCAGCCTTGTGTGATCGCCGCCATACACAGCTGTGTGTAAATTCAAATATGGCGCCGAGACTGCAGGGACTCGTCGGAGCCGAGATACACATACCCAAGTGTCCTCGGCTTTTTTCGGCGCCGCTCACAGTCATGCCCACTCCCGCCCTATGATGGACATAACACAGGTCCAATGGCGGGACTGGGCGGGACTGTGAGCGGCGCCGAGAACACTCGGGTATGTGTATCTCGGCTCCGACGAGTCCCTGCAGTCTCGGCGCCTAATCGATCCGATCAGAACAAAATTGGCGGGGATCGGCCTATAACACGCACCCACGATTTTCCACTGATTTTAAGGGGAAAAAAAAGTGCGTGTTATATATAATATATATATAAAAAATTTTTTTTTGGAGAAAAAAAGGCATAGGTGGACTTTTTACAGTTCCTAGTAGGCTTCTCCCCTTACCTTATCCTCGTTGCAGGATACTGCTGATTTAACAGACAGATCCAACTTTCACCCATCACGGCATAGTTAAACCTTCAAAGACTGGGGCCCTTTTTAATAGGGGTTCTGCTCCTTTGGACCTGTATAGCACCCCTCAGGAACAACTTTAGGTAATATGAAAAACCAAAAAGAGTCCTGGTTCCTAGTGTCCAGCTCTCAAACAGAAGCTTACAGGCAAAACCTCGTTCTTCAATGCGAGGCCCAGGTACCATCCTATGGCCTCAGTGGCAAGGATGGATCCGGTTGTTGAGGATTTTTAAATCCAGCATGGATCCCTCCTCAGAGCACATCTTCACTCGTGACCAACACCTTAGACACTGGCGAAAAAACTGAGGACTCCGGGAAGGAGGAGGGGTTATATAGGGGGAGTCAACTTCCTGTATTGGTTATACCAGTGTCAACACCTGAAGGTAGGCCTATAACCCACCAAGTAATTACTTGAGGCTCTGTGTCCTATGATGTACAATTAAAAACAAACAAAAAAAAAAAAACTTGTTTGGGTACAGTGTAGCATGACCGCGCAATTGTCATTCAAATTGCAACAGCGCTGAAAGCTGAAAATTGGCTTGGGCAGGAAGGTGTATAAGTTCCTGGTATTGAAGTGGTTAAACAATGCATGACACGTGACATGACAGAAATGAAAAAAAATATATAAATAAAACAAATGATATGCCGCAGCCTGTCACCAGAATTACCACAGCATCAATTGATATAAAGGTGACATGATCCCCGTTCACAGATCTGCAATTCAAAGACCTGCAGGTGGGAAGCTACAAAGCCAGGCAGACATTGCAGGAAGTGATGTGATGTCAAAGTGTTTCCAAGCTGATGAAGCACAATCACACCGGCGGCAATGTCATCACTTCTCCTAGCAAAGACCAGTGACATCGCTGGCAGTCAATGGAGGTGGCATGGCCGGAAGTAGGGCACGCGTGGCTTTAACCAGACCACGGAAGATATAAGCATGCTGTGTGTGTAAACGCGTCATAGCAGAGGACGTAAACTGGTCACGCTAGCATGGATCGGCATCCATGCTAGCATGGTCAGTTTCTTAACAGGATCACAATAACTGCTAGCGCAATTAATATAATAATATTATTAAACGAATAGCAATACATTAATCACTTCCCTACCCGGCCATAAACAAATGACGTCCACAGATGGGATCTCCCATCCTGGGTGGACGTCATACGACGGCCTGGGCTTCCCGGCCGCCTAGGGGGTGCGCGCGCGCTGCTCGGGACCCGGTGCGTGTGCCCGGCGGCCGCGATGTCTGCCGGGCACCCGTGATTGCCCGTTAACCGGGCCGGACCGTTGATCTGTGTGTGTAAACACACAGATCCACGTCCTGTCAGGTAAGAGGAGAGCGATCTGTGTTCCGAGTACAGCGGAACACTGATCGGTCTCCTCCCCTTGTACGTCCCCGCCCCCTACAGTTAGAATCATTCCCTAGGAAACATATTTAACCCCTTGTGTCCCCCTAGTGGTTAACCCCTTCACTGCCTGTCACATTTACACAGTAATCAATGCAATTTTATAGCATTGATCGCTGTATAAATGTGAATGGTCCCAAAAATGTGTCAAAAGTGTCCGATGTGTCCGCCATAAATGTCACAGTCACGAAAAAAAAAAAATCGTGATCGCCGCTATTACTAGTAAAAAAAAATAAATATTTTTCTTTTAAAAATGCCATAAATCTATCTTGTATATTGTAGACGCTATAACTTTTGCGCAAACCAATCAATATACGCTTCGTGCGATTTTTTCTTACCAAAAATATATAGAAGAATACATATCGGCCGAAACTGAGGAAAAAATTTGTGTTTTTTTTAAAAAAAATTGGGATATTTATTATAGCAAAAAGTAAAAATATTGTGTTTTTTTTTCAAAATTGTCGCTCTTTTGTTTATAGTGCAAAAAATAAAAAACGCAGAGGTGATCAAATACCACCAAAAGAAAGCTCTATTTGTGGGGAAAAAAGGACGTCAATTTTTTTGGGTACACCGTCGCACGGCTGCGCAATTGTCGTTTAAAGTGTGACAGCGCTAAAAACTAAAAATTGGCCTGGGAAGGAAGGGGGTGAAAATGCCCTGTATTGAACCGGTTAAGGAGCAACACTTTAACCATCAACATTGCAATATAGAGCCCTCTATTTTATCTAATTTTGAACTGACTGGTAGTAATCTCCAAATACAGTTTGTAGGCAGACCATATTTACATCAAAGCTAAATGGCCAAACCTCAATGGGTAAGTGTATTGTATAACTGAAGCCTCTATATGGATCAAATGACCACAGGTATTATCATATTGTAGAATGCATCAATATAAGTTGAATTTATTCAATCCACATACAAACATTTATTGTTCGATGAACTTCATGCATGTTGTGTTATCAGTGTGCCTTTATTCAAAGTTGTTTCCACTTGAGGTAAATGAATGCAAACCGGTAAACTTTGCCTTATTCCGCTATTTCTGTACTGAAAAAAAGTTCAACATACTAGAAGGTATAGTGTTCAATTCAACTCAGGTGCTCACTGCACAGAGGCTCAAAGCTTGGTCACATAGTGCTGTGACTTGCATTTCTCCGCACTGGATCAATGCAGGCTATCACTAGGGCACACTGTTTCCTATGTGCCCAGTGCACACCGCAAGGCAGCGGGAAGGGTGAGGTGAACTGTGAAAAAAAATGCAGACATGTAGGAGTGGCAGACCAAAAATTAAGAGTCCAAAATAATTTATTGATTTTGTGTTAAAAGACAGCCAACGCATTTCAGGAGTCAAAGAACTCTGCCTTCATCAGAGCTTCAGTTAATGAGAACCTTGAGTGGACTCAAAATAAGGCTTTCTGGTATGAATCTGTGCAGGGAAGCCGATTGCTGGATTAGGATTCCCTGGCCAGCAGTATTTGCATCAGTAGCCAACATAAGAACCTTGTTTAAACCCATATCAAAGTCCCATTGCCTCTTGGATGCCCTTTTTTTTTATTGATGTAGCATTTTATGGCAGCTCACTGGAAAGCACAGCATGTCACTGAAGTCTGACGTCCGATGTCACATCTGCCTTGCCTCTCGGCCCTGGAACCATTAGGTGCACAGTGGCAGCGAACCCTTGGTGAGGAATGGAAGCATTGCAGGCGAGGGCATTGATGGAACCACTCTGCTGAGCAGCGGATCTTACAAGTGATCCTGCTTACGAGGACTTGGGACTCAGCATGGTGGTGAGGCAGTACTGGTTGGCCAGGAATTCCACAGATGTGAACATATAAAGCATTTTGTATTGATGATTGTAGAACTACCTGAGCGGAGATTGTTCCTATGCTACTTGGCTTATGCTGCTTGTCTTCTGGGCTGCTTCAGTGCCTACAACTTACTTGTCCCCACTATTTTGCTTTAGCTGCAAGTGGACCTCCTATACAAATACAGACCACAATCCCAATGTGAAGGGACTATTCATTGAGAAAGGCTGTGCAATTCATTATGATAGTTCGTTTATTCAGCTACAGCTTTGATGCCCTGTTGGGGAACCTTTCTATGCACTGTATTTGTTACATGAGTCTGCAAACTTAAAAACTAAAAATGTTTTTTTTACCTTAAGGCATTGTTTACCTTAAAGTGTTTGTTAACCCCAAAAAATAGCGATCATGTTTCTTTAAAGTATGTTGTACAGCACAGTGCTTGTGCTGTGTAATTTGGTCCCCTGTATCACCTGGCTGATCCTGTCAGTTTCTCCCCTCCCCTCTGTACGCCGACTCCGATATATCAGGGCTGCTGAGCCCTGACACAGTTGTCAGCATATGTGCCTCAGTCAGCCGCAACCCTGCTCTGTCATGTAGATTCACTAAGGCTGGTGCACTCAGAATCTGGTGCAGCTGTGCATGGTAGCCAATCAGCTTCTAACCTCAGCCTGTTCAGTTAAGCTTTGGAAATGAAACTTAGAAGCGGATTGGTGTCTATGCAGAATTGAGCCCGATTTTGCACTCTCCAGCTTTAGTAAATAAACCCCCGTGTCTCCCTCTGTCCTCTGCCCTCCCGGTTAGTCAGTTCCCTGATCCTCTTCTCTTGCTCCGTCTATTATAGAATATTAAGCTCCCCAGTAGATGTAATTTTTAAAAATATGCGGTATAATAGCTTACTTCAGAGCGCCCCGTGGCTGCCCGACAGTCTTTCCTGCTCATCTCGGCTGATGTCAGCGGGGGTTTCCCAACACCTCCCCCTGCAGCTATCAGACCGGGACAGGAGACCGGTGGGCAGTCAGCTGAGCGCTGAATGGCGCTGTGAAGTAGGCCATTATACCACATATTTTTTTAAAATGACATCCACTGGGGAGCTTAGCGTTATATACCAAAGGGAACTATAGGAAGAAAATTTTGGACCATTCAAGAAGCAGCAGGAGCCATTGGCTCTTGCTGCGGTCAATCAAATGCAGTAAAGAGGACGTGGGGGGCGGGCCTAAGTCCCGCTATGCAAGTCTATGGAGTGCGGCTCCATAGACACACAGGTCGAGAGCACGCAGACCACGCCTCTCCCCATAGCAAGCGGCTGGGTATTGTGGACATAAGAGAAAAAAAAAAAAAAATTATAGGAGGAGCCAAGATTACTGCCGGGGATCCCAGAAGAGGAGGATCGGACCACTCTGTGCAATACCACACTGCAAAGAGCAGGCAAGTATAACATGTTCGTTATTTTAATTAAAAAAAAAAAAAAATCTGGACTTTAGTAACACTAAGTTGCCTTGAATTGCTTATGACTAACATTCAATGCATGGTTACTGCAGCTGTGTGGGAATTTTGAGTGCCATCGAATAATCATTGAAAAGAAAGATTACACAATAAGGACTTTGATAATGTTTACATTACTTGGAAAGTCCAACACTTACACGAGAACTAAAAATATCTAATTTAAGTCAGATGAACTCTTACCTGCACTTACAAATGGACTTTCAACTGAAGAGTCAGCCTCCAACTTGTTTCCGGAAATTGGCAATTCTTGTGAGTTTGCGAGTCTCCAACCAATGTTTTGAGAACGAACGGTAGTAGGATGACCTGAGTTCTAGAAGGAACCCAAAATAACATTAAGAAAACAGTCCTACCAAAAAGCTGACCTCATGAGAAAGAATGTAAAAAGCAGCTTTCTACTCCAAGCTTCAGAAGTACCACAGAATAAAGGGAGAGTTTTCCTTTTGAACGTGTTTACTAAAACTGAATATTCTTCAATAGAAAGGTACAGGAATCTTTCTAGAACAAAAACCATTACAAAATTTAAAAGTTCTCACATGCCCAAAGCTACATAGCACATGCAGTACTTTCCCAACTTTCTAGCTTGTGTCATTGCTGAGATAGCATGGTCAACTATCAGGGGAAGATCACAGAAGCTAGAAAGCAAGAAAAAAAAAGAAGGGATTTTCATCACATTTCAATATGTTTTCATTGGAGAAGCTACTGCAGGTAGACATGAATGAATGTACCTGTATTTCATTTTTTAATGGTTATTAGAGTTCTAATTTAGGAACACATCTTATTACAGAAGATCAAATTGTTATACAGGGCAAATGGTTATCTGACTCCTAGCAGTTTTAGATATAAAAAAAAAAAAAAAAAAAAAAAAAAAGGGGGTGAGCTATTAATTATTCAAACAAATTTCACAAAATGTCTGCCAGGAGATCAAAGGTTATGATAAAGCTCAACACCAGGCATGCAAACAACATGCACATCTGATGTACCATTTATGGAAGCTGTTGTACTTGCCAAATGAATTGTGAGATGAGATTTAGACAGTCAAGGCTGTATGCAGCCAGGCAGACTTATCTCTGCTGCAGTCAAGCTAGGTCATCTCCCTGACTCCAGCTCGTGGTTGGACAGTAAAGGATGAGCAGCAGTTCTCTCTGCTCAAACCTCCATTTACACCAGCATGTTCCTCATCAGCACACATGCATGCATCAAACCTGGTTGGCACCTAGCATTGAGCAACAGCCAGCACTGACAGAAATAAAAATGTGCTTTTATTTCTTAACAGCAAAGAACATTATGGTGATACTTCTTTAACAACTGTGTGCACTTTACGTACAGAAAAGTACTAAAACACTACGTTCGCTCTCCTCCCCTTCTAGTTGTTGAACCCTTTATTTTCGGGTACCCATTGACAATTTTCCTGGCCATCAAAGCTGGGAAAGAATGTAATGCAGTGTGATGTGCATTGCATGACATTCAGTGGAGCACAGGGGAGACATGCAAGGTCTTTTAGAAAGAGAACCTATCACCAAAAAATAAAATGTAAAAAATTGTCACATAGGGGACTTTTTGTCCTCTATGTGATGGAAAATAAAAGTTTAAAAAAAAAAAAAAAAAAAGAAGGTTACACCCAAGAACATAACACCCCCCCCCAAACAAATTGAGGCCCATCACATGTACGTACAAAACGCATGTGGCAGGGCGCCTACTACTGAAACCGTAGGTTGCGAAATACATATTACATATTGCTGAGCACGCCGGAATGAGAGCAATAATTCTAGCACAAGACCTCCTTCGTAACGCTAAATTGATGACCTATAGGGCTTTTAAAGCGTTGCCTATGGAAAATATAGGGTACTGACATGTTTAAGGTTTGACATGTATCTATTTACTCAGCGCAACCTCAGCTTTTATATTTTACCAAAAAATTAGGTCATTTATTGTGTTTTTGTGCCCCCTAAAACTTTAGGACACACAAAATTTCAGTAAAAACATTAGACCTTTGAGGTAATATCGTGAGACAAAAAAATTGGAACTACTACAACTTTATTCTCTAGGGCACAGGTGTCAAACTGGAAGCCCTCCAGCTGTTGCAGAACTAGCCCCATGAGGCATTGCAAGGCCGACAGTTACATGCATGATTCCCACAGGCAGAGGCATGATGGAAGTACTGCAACAGCTGGAGGGCTGCCAGTTTGACACCCCTGCTCTAGGGTGTCTGCTTTCAGAAAATATATCATGTATCATGTTTGGGGGTTTTATGTAATCTTCAGGCCTAAAATTATTTTTTAGACGTTTGCAAAAAAACCCCGCAAAATTGGCTCTGGCTGTAAAAAGAGTTAATAGGATAAGTTCACCTTTATTGACAGGTTATATCCGTAAGCTTTGTTAAAAAAAATAAATAAATAAATAATAAATGATAGAATGATAGCTCCTAAGTTTGTCTGACTCCTAGATTCAAAGCAAATTTGTCAAGCCCTGCTTTATTACCACACATAGGTAACTGTACTTTTTTAAAAAAAAATTTTTTTTATTACACGGAAGAATTCAGCAATGGCAGCTTACATTCTTTCAGGCCTACTTTAATAATAACCATGGTCCAGTTGCTACTGTGATGCTCTACTAGAATCATTTATTCTTGGACTTGAAAACATGTGAAATTTATCATGGGGGGGGACACACATACACACCATACCAGGTGAATTACTGTATATACTCAAGTCTGCCTTTTCAGCACATTTTTTATGCTGAAAAAGCCCCCCGGCTTATACTTGAGTGAGGGTCTCCCGCTGTGTGATGCAGTCTTAACTGTTCGGCGGCTGTCCACTGTAACAAAGCCCCGCCTCCTCCTCGTCCGTGATAGACGGAACACTGATACAATGCTGGGAAACTGAAACAGTGTTCCGTCTAAAACGGACGAGAAGGCGGCGGGGCTTTGTTACAGTGGATGGCTGCTGAACAGTTAAGACTGCAGTTGCATGACACAGCGGGAAACACCCGCTGTTTGTAATCAAAGGTACAGGTGGGCACAGTGAGGCTGCAAATGAGTATTGTTTACCAGTAGCTTCTGCATTTCCCGCCCTAAGCTTATACTCGAGTCAGTAAGTTTTCCCAGTTTCTTGTGGTAAAATTAGGTGCCTCGGCTTATATTCGGGTCGGCTTATACTCGAGTATATACAGTATGTTATCAAAAAGATTCCTTCATCGCAAGTCCACAAATCTCACTGTACCAGTATCCCTCTACAAACTACTGAAATGACTTGCATTGTGCTATATTCCTACAAGTTTTCACATACTGGTACTTTCACAATACCGGTAGCTTTACCACATTTGATTGACAACCAATTGCCGAAGTCCTTTGACTCTGTGAGTAGTTCAGCCACTTACCACTTCTTTACTACTTCTTCCCAAACTAAAGCGAAGTCTAAGCGATCTGCGTACCATCTCTTTGCGACTTATTTTAGGGGAGAAGCAGCCCGTTTTTCCAGACTCCACCCTACATGACAAAAACAGTATTACAAAAATTGGAATCTAGAAACTATATCAAAATCCACCAACAGCGCAAAAGTGAACAGAACTCAGAAGGAATTTACCTTTGTACTTTCCTGTTTTCATACCTCTTGCTGCGCCTCAAGTTACTAGTGCTAGTGAGGTGCTTGCTGCCAGAGACAGATGGTGAGAAAGAATTTTCTGATATTTCAAAAGAAACACAAGGGCTTCCTTCTGTGCGGGCTTGATGGGAAACAAAAAGCAATGACTTAGGCCAAATATATGCAATATCGTGTAATGACAATATGATCTGGTTTACTATATCTGAGCAACAGATATACTGTATACTTAACATTACATGTCAGCCAAGCATGTTTAAACATATCAAAGAAAAGGAAACACTTGTCAAACTACATCTTAATCTCAAGGTCTGCAGAAACACTAAAGGGACATAAGATACTGTATGTATGGAAGAGTGAGGAAAAAAAAAAAAAATCGGTTTAGGAAGGAATTCAGTAAAAAGCAGTTTAATCAGTGTAAAGCCTTACTGCTCAAGGAAGCAACAGCTATCGCCAATTTTCTGGTGCTCCGATGCTGGACCTTCGGTCTCAGCTCCTGTAGCGTAGCATGCAGCCACAGTGCCTGCTCCTCCCCTTCCTAATCACACAGCACTTTGTATTTTGTGAATGAACAGAGGGGAGGGGAAGGCAGAGATGCTATCTGTGAAAAGACAGCCTCTCTCCTGTCAGATTGCTGGTAGTGTAGCGATAGCTGTACTCCCACGATGAACTTGGACGTTTTGTTTTTCTACAATTTTGTAACTATAACACAACTACTTACCAGAGGATGGTGTGGATCCGCCACCAAATAGAGTACTCGGAAGCAGCTCAAAAGTAAGATTCTGTTTTATAGATTTTCTTTTCTTGTTTGAAATTCCCTGCACAGAATCCAAAGGAAGTTTTCTTTTGGTGCTTGGAGTAAGGATTAAAGGTGTCACCATGGAGCTCAAAACTAGATGGACAAAAAGCATAAATAGGATTTTTTTTTATTTATTTTTTTGCAACAATGGGAAATGCTGTAAAAGCATTGGTTCCCAACCCAGGGTATGTACAAAAGCATTTAGAGGTATGTGTAAGAACTGAATAATGGCAGACTGTAAATTGATAATAGGACTGTAAACCGTGTCAATTGCTTGCTGAGCGACACTAGACTATGACAGCGCAGGTCTAGGCAAGCAAGAGCAGAGAAGTGATCTGATGTCACCCTCCTACTGCTCAAGTCCCATCCACCGACAGCAATCACAGCATTCTTTCCTATGCACTCTGCAGAGGTCTGCTTCTACCCTCGAGTTTGTGCAGCAGTGACCTGCCAAATTGCTGGGGCCACATTGGGCATTTTAGAACAACCTCCCAGGGCACTGCTCGAGTGCTTACTGCCTCCACTAACAGAATACTGCACTGCCGTATCATTCCGCCAGTGCCTGCCACAGCTAAGTAGCAAGTACCGCTCCATAAAGCACTTGCTGACAGCCAGAGGCACCCTATGTCTATGGGAGAACCTGGAGAGGAGAGAAAGTGTTCCTGATGAAGTTGGTTGAGTACCATTACACTGAAGCCAGCCATAGATGGATCGAAATCCACCTGGTACAGCAGGGACCGGCTGAATTTTAAAACATAGGAAGGGTGCTTGTACAGAAGTTGATCTACTGATTTTTGCCGCTCGATCAGCACTGCTGGCAGAAACAGTGTATTCCAACAGTGGGGGGAGTCTCCCTGTTGTCAGAATACAAAAAGGCACAGTAGGATTCCCCCATCCCCCTCGAATGCAAAGATGGGGGAATCGATTTTGGTTGAATAAATCTGCTAGTTCAATAAAAAAAAAAAAAAAAAAAAAAAAAAAAGGAAGAAGGAGTAGGAATCATCTATGGGCTGCCTAAATCTGCGATTTAAGGCAGTAAATTACCTTACTATTCCACTGTTTTGTAATCCCATTATTGGCCCAATTATGTAAATAACAGCAGCAACTGTATTGTTTTAAACATTTTGCTAATATGAAGTGTACAATTTATGGAAATGGGCTGCCAAGGGGTATACAAAAGTGAAAAAAGGTTGGGAACCACTGCTGTAAAGCATAAGGTGAAGCTGCAAAATATTAGACATATTAGAAGTAGATCCAACTTTAAAGTAACTATTAGCCTGCAGAAAAAAGGTGTTAAAAGCATCTTCCAAGCAAAGAATTCAAGAAGCAAGCTAGATAATACACAAAAGGGTTTATTTATAATGTGAATGCTACATTCACAAAAGATTCTCTGGTGGTGAATCAGTTTGTCATTTAAAACATATGGAGATTCCCCTGCAGAGAATGTTTGCTGAATTGTGGATTCACTGCTTTATAAATATATGCCCATAAGTGTTTTGCATTCTACTGCAGTGCCAGGAAAAAAAAAAAAAAAAAAGAAGAAGACTTGAAAAGGTTTCAGGTACATTCAAAATGCAATTTAATTTTTACTATATATAAATAGTTCTATCCTTAAACATACACTTACATAAGCAAACTCAGTACAGTAAAAACTTCATGAAACAATATTATGAAGTAATGGATGCAATGCGGTGAAAGCCATAATTGAAATGTAATTGAAACCCTTCCAGTTTTAGGTTAACAGGTCTTAAAGGCAATCCATGCATGAAAAGTATAAACGTGGCTTGTATTGTGACCGTTAGTAAATACCTACCAGTCCTGTCTGTCTGGGGTGTGGAAGTAGGTGTTCTATTAGTTTTAAGTTTATTCAGTGCTCCACTAACAAAATCTGAAATGCAAGACACGAACTAAGCAGTCTTCCAAGAAATATAAAGTAGACTACAGGGGTGACATAATGCAAGTCTTTTTACAGATGTACCTCTACCAATTAAGTAAAAGCTATAAATTCTGTTTCCCACCTGGTGGAAAAACTGGAGGATAGTTAAGAATAGTGTTTCCATAAAACACAGCTCCCAGCAATCCAACAAAGGAAAAAACTCTGCACGAGGTACAGGACTCTAAATATTAACTGTAAAAGCACAGTTTCCCTGAACAGCGCTCCAATCAAGAACACTGCTCAGGTAGTGCGAGTGCTGTTGATTGGAGCACAGTGCAGCAGGTGTGTCAGACCACTGGGCTCTATATTGAACAGTGGTCCAAAACTCCTGCAAGCTGCTAGCACAGGAAGTTTCAAGACTGCAGCACACAATTACATTAAGCCCAGGTTCACACTGACTGCGAGTTAGAAATTGTGCACGTTCATTAAATTGGCAATGCAGTCTAACTTCAGGGGCGATTTGACAGACATCTGTGCGGGTTGCTTCACATATGCTATTGAAAAATCGCCCCTGAAGTAGCCCAAAGCTACTTTTAGGAATTGGTGCGGTGCCGCAAAGCCGGCGTTGCACTCATTCGGACAGTGCCCATGCCGGGAAGAGCCGCCGATTTGGCATGCGAGTTGATATGTCAAATCGACCTGATGTGAATTTGGGCCAAGTGTGGGACCCAAATAAATATACATACTCACCTCTAGAGCTGCAGCATCGCTGTGATGTTGCAGCTGTCCCCGACCAGCTCTAAACCCAAAAACTAAGTGATCAAGTGACTGCTGATTGCTCAGTTCTCAGTGCACTCTGAGCAGAGATCAGTGACTGTCAGTCTGCTCCCCCAGCCTGCTCTGCCCGACCAGCATTCACTGGAGCCCCGGGCTGGGGAGGGGGGCAGATGCAGCTGGCTCAGGCCTCTGGTTGGATCCTGACAAAAATATTGGGTTTCTTCCAGAGCCTGGAATTGCTCTGTAACATCAGCGGGCTGTAGCAATAATGTGAGCAGTACATTAGTACAATGGGGTTTATTTACTAAAGGCAAATCCACATGGAAGTGCAGTCGCTGTAGATCTGAGGGGGACAGGCAAGGAAAATAAAACAGCATTTTTGCTTGCACATGATTGGATGATAGAAATCAGCAGAGCTTTCCATCATTTTATATTTTCCCCCCAGATCTACAGTGACTGCACTTGTAGTGCACAGTGAATTTGCCTCTAGTAAATCAACCCCAATGTTGGTTGAAAAAAAAAAAACACGTCTCCGTTGCTTTAAAAAAAAAAAAAAAAAAAAAAAAAGGAAGAAGTTTTGCCTTCAGGTTGATTCCAACCCATATAGAGATTTGTAAATATAATGGACTCGCAACACTATCTTTTTGCTGACAGATCTCTTTGTAGTGCCAGAGAGGGTGTCATGTCTGTTTTGCTCTCTGAAGTAAGGACGTTTTCTGGGGGACTGGATTAAGAGCTGTGTTCCAATCATATTTTTGGGGCATTTACAGTTATACCCTTGGGAAAGGGTTACAATCCAGAGAGAGTCTTCTTGTGGGTGCAAGACATGACTATCCAATCAGTTAGGAATCTGGAGGTTTTGCATCTTTATAGAGAAGCCAGGGAGTCGAGAGCTGGCAGTATTTGTCTTCCTGGTCTTTTAAGGCCATAGTAAAGTTCTCTATCTGCTAAACTTCTGTGATCCTGACTAACCGTTGCGTTTTTAAAGCAGTAGTAAAGTCCGGTACATTTTTTCTTTTTAGGGGTTTCCAGCAGGCATATGCCATAATGTGCTAGTATGCAGACTTACCTGTCAAAGAAGCTCTTCAGTGCTGCGGTGTGATCTGACACGTCCCGGGGAATTCCATCTTCACCTGGTCTAGCTTCTGGGTTCCCTGCCTTCAGCCAATTGAATGGTTGGACCATGATGATGTCCGTAAATATACACTGAGCTACACATGCAAGGCTGAGTGTACATCACGGCTGACAGGCAGGAGGAAGATTTTATGACAGAAGAGACCAACAGGGTCTCTATCAAATATCCTGTCTGTCAGCAAGTTTTCAAAACATGGCTTTGCTACCACTTTAAGAGGGGGGGGGGTGAGTCTTTCTACATGGCCAGGGTGCAAGCCTTAGCAGCTTTAAAGCGGTTGTATGGGTTAAAATATTTTCTAAAAAACGTTTTTCTTTTTTTTTTACTTGCCTGTCCTGTGCAATGGAACCGCCTCTTCTGGTAGTCTGCTCTGGGCTTCTCCTGTTCTGTCTGCGCCACCATAGCAAGACGCTTGCTATGGGGGCTCAATTCTGAGTTGGGTGCATCCAGATTCACACACAGCTTGGCTCAGCTCCACCCCCCGCTCACAGGATTTGATTGACGGCTACACGAGCCTATGGCTCCTGCTGTTGCCTCTCTTTCCTGTGAATGTAGGGAGAGAGGAGAGAGCCGCTACAGACTGACACAGCACCGGGGACTCAGGTGAGTATTTAGGGGGGGGGGGGGGGGGAGTTGCAATACTGTTACTGGGACATTTTTTACCCTAATGCAGGTAGCCTTTAAAACCACTTTAAGAAGAAGAAGAAGGTGTTTTATCAATGAGTTTTTATTTCTTTTGATGGATAGAGGGGTATCATATAGCAAATATGTTGCTGGGTTTCCTTGCAAGGGACATACCTCTAACTAGTTGTCACTGTTTTAAAGAGGTTCTAAAGGCTCAAGGTTTTTTACCTTAATGCATTAAAAGTGCAGTAAAAAAACCTGGGTGCAGATCTCCACCCCTATTCTTACCTGAGCCCCATCGCAAACCAACAATATGCATGAGAGCAGAAGCTCTCCTCGGTCTCTCTCTGCTTACTGGCTCCTCCTGGTGTCAATCGGAGCCAGTGAGGCAATGAGACCGAGCTGCATTCTTTTTGAATGGAAACTGCTCATTCACAGGATCGTGGTTTGGGAGCGAGTCTGCTCAAGTTCCCCCATAGCAAGAGGCCCCACCTCTGTCCACAATTTTCCTGGATTCTCTGCATGCTTTGCAGCTTCCTCTCGCCAATTTACTTTCAATTTCAAATGACTACATATCCCATGTTACCTTGCTGCCTGCAAGTTGTGATCCCTGTATTGACTTTGCCACCTGAAACCTCTTTCAGCACCTCTGAGGGCCAAAAAGGTTTAGCCTTTAGGCCTCATGTGCACTGGATGTTATAAAAACACCAGTAGCGCTAGCTGTAGATTCTGGGGACCCCAAATACCCGATCAAGTTCTAGAGTATCACTGTAAAGTTTGCCCAGAGTATTTCTCTTAATAGCATTTACCCGCAAGTTCAGACCTAGTGAAGTTTCAGGGATACCCCTGGGTCATATTATGACATCTGTATCCTCCAGTTGTAGCCACGAGGAAAGGCATTGGTGTTGGGCTTGTGTCACCTTTGATGTCCCATCTGCGGGTTTGGATAGAAGCAAGGGAAAACAGCAAATGTCTGTTTGCTAATCTCCTCTACCTTGCAAGATCCTGGAACAGATTTGTATAATGCCAAAATATTCTGCTGTCACTTTCTCTAGCTGTTGTTGAAGATGATAATCGATCACAATCCCTGATGTCTCATTAAAGAGAACTTGTCACGACAACATTCTTAAATACAGGACATTTTGTACTCTATGTGACAAAGTTTAGGTCAAGAAAAAAAAAAAAAAAGAAGAAGTCATGAAAATTAAAGTTACACCCAAGCACTTGGGTAATATATGGTGTTTGTTGCCCCAAAACAAAAAAACAAAAAACACACTTTAGTGTATTTTGTACTTAAATCTTGTGCTCGATAAACTGTTGCACTAATATTGTGAGATATACAGCGTTGATGTTCCACCATTTTATTGTTTGTGGTTTCTGCTTTCAGAAGATAAAGCTCTGAGTGGGAATAAATAATCTTCAGGCCTAAAATATTTTTTTTAATCATGTGTGCAAAAAGCTGCTTTGGAAGCGAAAGAGTTAAAATCTCTGCCAGGATGTTCTTGCCATGCCCCCATAAGGGAGATTTTCAGATACTTCCTGCTCAGGGGAGGAATATCAGACAGAACAAGAGTAATCTCCTTTAGGGACAGGGATAGTATTTAAAATTATCCAGAAAACACTCAAGTTACAACACTTCCCTACCCTAGCCAAAAAAGATTTGCTGAAGATGGCCTTTAATACTGCATGATTCTCGGTTGAATAAAACTTGAGTTTGGAGATATCAAATTCAGGAGATCCTGCTATTGGTCCTCATGTACAGGGAAAAAAAAAAAAAAAAAAAAAACAAAAAAAAACAAAAAAAAACAAAAAAAAAAAAACACACACACCACCACCACCACAGTCCCCTCAACCTGATTGCATCCTGTTAGAAATTAGTACATGCCTCCAAATGTTCACTGCTGCAAAATAGGCCCTGGATCTGAGATAAGACTGTGAAGGACAAAAAGCTTACCTCCAACACTTCTCCGCCTCCTGCGTTTCCTCTCACCAGGGGAGTCAGTATCACCTTCCTCTAATTGCTCAGCTCCAGGGGTATCAGAGCCAACATCCATACCAAGCATGCCTGGTATTTTCTCAAGAAGGAAATTAGGCACGCAACCTACAGAAAAAAATAAAATAAAAATTGTGTACATATAAACACACATACAGTATATACATGGGAGTTACATGAAAGGCACAAGAGTTGGGAGACTGAGTTATAATGCTGCATACAGAAAGACTTGGACACCAGCAAAAGGAAAAATAAATAAATATGACTAGCACCATATAAAACTCCCCCTATTTAGAGAATGTTCCAGTTTAGTGGAGAAGCAGTACCAAGAGCAAAATTAGACAGAAGGATAGACCTGTGTCCTTCAATGAACCCTGAGAAATTTTAGTACAAAAATCCCATTTTCTCTCACATTGAAAAACTGGTATTCAGAGGCAACTGGGGCATAAGCCAAAGGGGTGTGGGCAAAAACACACAACAGACCCACACAAAAACAGAACTGGAGCTACCTGCAACTTAAAGCGCTGAGCGAAGGAACTTGTGTCTGAAGCTGGAATCAGATGAGGCCCGAAAATCCAGCTGGGAAAAAAAAAAAAAAAAAAAACAAACAAAAAAAACAAACCTAGATAACAGACTAGGTGGCTGCCTTGCAAATCTGGGAAACCATTGCTTGACATCGAAATGTCCAAGAAGCAAATCACAGATCTAGCAGAATGCATCTTGATAGTAAAGGGTGAAATCAATCTTTAAGCCATTGGCTAACAATGTGTCTTAGCCACCAAGAACCAGGGACCGTCATGGATGACAATCACGCAGTCAAGTTGTGAATCTTTGTGCAATGCATGCCTACTTTGCTACCACTGCTTGACAAACTGCAGCCAAGCAATGGATGGAGATTTTCTGATAAACTGGAGTCAGACAGAGGGACTCAGGAATTATGTCCTAGTTGAGATGGAAAGCCAAAAACAAAATTAGGAAGGAGGCTCTAAGGCAGGCCATAGACACTGCAAATTGCAAATTGACAGACAGTGCTGACAAGGGAATCCCTCCTGCCGAGCAATTGTCTGCTCCTGGCGGGGGAAGCCGTTCATACTGGGAGAAGACCGTGATTAATGCTAGCAGCTATAGCAGACGCTAGCAATAACTGCAAGTGAATCCAGCAGGCAGTTTGTACCCAAGTTGATCGATCAACTTGGTGCATTCAGCCTGCTCATATATGGTCCGAATCTCTGCTGGTTCCTGCTGAACTAGCCAAGATTCAAACCATCTATGGCCTGCCTAAGGCGCACCACCTTGTCCATGTGCAAGACTGAAAAATCTTCTTTACAGGACAAAGCCAACAGCTCAAGCACAGGACTTTGCAGAAGTGATGGCTAAAATAACACGCAAGGGAGAATGGAAAGCGGAATAACCCTTATACCTTCAAAAAGGCAGTTTTTGTAGCCCAGTGGGAACACAATTTAGATCCCACAAAGTCACTGGTGAGCGCACAGGGGGAGCTACATTAGGGACACCCTGCACGAAGGTCGTAAAGTGTAGGAAGCTACTGGTAAAACAAGATTGCAAGTGTTGAGCTCTGCCCCATGATGGTACTCCGGGATAAATGCTGACCCAGGCTCATTTGCAGAAAGGTGAGAATTTGTCCCACTGTGAACTTTGATATGAAAAGTTCTTGCCTTGCACCAGGCAAAGTATGCTCTTGACTTGCACTTGTAGAAGGCAGACTTCCTTACTTTTAACATTAAAGGAATCACAGATTTAGAGATGCCTTTGCCCTCAAGACCTGGACTTGCCATGCTAAAGCCAGCAACTGTGTAGCAGAATGGTAAACTGACCCTACGGCCAGAAGATCCAGGTGATCTAGAAGAGCCCATGGAACATCTGCCAGGCAATAGAGCTGCCACGTAGGAGGCTTACCATCAATCTCAGAACTCTTAAAGTGGTTGTATAGTCATTTTTTTAACTTTTACCTACAGGTAAGCCTATAATAAGGCTTACCTGTAGGTAAAAAGAATATCTCCTAAACCTGTACAGTTTAGGAGATACTCCCCTTGCAATGAGCCGCTGACTTCAGCGGCGCATGCGCTCCGGGGATTCTCCGGAGCTTGCAAAACTTGAGCGGCGCATGCACGGGAGTGACGACATCGTGGCTCTGGCCAGTCACAGCGCCGGAGCCGCAAAACCCGGAAGACACGCCGAGGCTAAATGTCAGCTCCCTCGGTGTGGACCGGGTGAGGTACCTACGTCTCGTTCTAAGGTAAGTATTTCATAATGAGCTAGTATGCGGTGCACACAAGCTCATTATGTCTTTTGCCTTACAGGTGTAGAAAAAAAAAAAAAAAAAATCAGCAAGTTTACTACCGCTTTAAGCAAAAGTGGAGATTCCAGTGACTATTGCAATGAAGAGTTGGACATTTTGATCAAAAGAAGAAAAGCTCTGGCTTGAGCTGAATCTAGGATAAGCCCCAGATATTCCAGGCAGTTTGTTCCAGAACTGCCTTCTGAAGGCGAGGAGTTGGCTCCAGCACTAACTCCTGAAGGGTCAAGAATAGTGGCGGTTTTTCTTTTTTTGGGGGAAGGCAAACAACCCAGAGCTGTAACAGAACTGGCAAATGTGATGGTTTCCCAGGCATCGTTGCAGGAGAAGAATGGCAGCCAGAGGACACCAGGTAAGCAACAGAAAGTTGCTAATTTAAATGTAGGTAAGTTAACCACTTCAGCCCAGGAAGGATTTCCCCCTTCCTGACCAGGCCATTTTTTAGGATATGGCACTGCATTGCTTTAACTGACAATTGCGCGGTCGTGCGACGTTGTACCCAAACAAAATTGATGTCTTTTTCCCCCCACAAATAGAGCTTCCTTTTGGTGGCATTTGATCACCTCTGCGGTTTTTATTTTTTGCACTTTAAACAAAAAAAAGAAAAAACATCAATTTTGCAAAAAGACACAATATTTTGTAGTTTTTGCTGTAATAAAATATCCCAAATTTATAAAAAAAAGAAATAAATAATTTGCAAGCAGCGTATATTGATCGCTTTGCACAAACATTATAGCGTCTACAAAATAGGGGATAGATGTCATTTTTATCATTTTTTCTTTTTACTAGTAATGGCGGTGGCCTGCGATTTTTATCAGGACTGCCAATATGCGGCGGACAGATCGGACAGTTTTGACACTATTTTGGGACCATTGAACATTTATACAGCGAATCGGAGCTAAAAATAGCCATTGATTACTATATAAATGACACGGGCAGGAAAGGGGTTAACACTAGGGGGGCGATCAAGGGATTAACTGTGTTCCCTGGGTGTGTTCTAACTGTAGCGGGGATGGGACTGACTAGGGGAGGAGAGAGATCAGTGTTCATACTTAGTATGAACAAACGATCTGTCTCCTCTCCCCGGAGAGAACCGGGATTACATACACAGATCCCGGTTTTCGCTCTGTGGTTGCCATGACTAGCCGCTTCCGCGGCTCCGGCCAATCACAGCGCCAGAGCTCGCGAACCGGGAAAGAACTTCGGGAGACATGTCGCCGGTAAGCATTTCAGAATGAGCTAGTATGCGATGCATACTAGCTCATTATTTTTTCGTCTTACAGGGTTTTTTTTGTTTTTTTTCGGGTTTACAACCACTTTAAGATTGACTCTATGATGCTCCACAGTTCCCAAGGATGCCCGGGGCTGACACAAGCTTGGTACACACTCCAGCTTATGGAGGTTCACGACTAATACTATACATAAAATATATACTTTAATTAACCACTAAGGCCTGATTTTATCTCCAATCCAGATGGCCCTTTTTCTACTTTTTTTTTTTTTAAAGCGTAACTCGCCTTTTGTTGAGAAAACCCCCTCCCCCGGGTGATCCATGTACATTGCAAAGATAACAACCTTTGTTGTCGATTCCTACCTTTTGTTATTCTGAAGAAATCCATGTGTTTGTCTGTGCCTCTGTATTGAGTGGGTCTAATGGGAGTGGTTTCATAATTATCAGTCAGCTGTGGCAGCTGCAGAGCACGAATGAGGAAATCTGCTGGGCCTGCATCCCTTTAGGACGTGTCCCTTTTAGAAACTTCTCACCAAAAAATAGGATTTTTTTATAACAGCTTACCTGTAAAATCCTTTTCTTTCGATGGACATCACGGGACAGAGCCACAGTAATAACTGATGGGTTATATAGGTATCACTAGGTATTGGACACTGGTCACACTCTAAACAGGCAGTTCAACCCCCTATATAATCCCTCCCCTCACAGGGATACTTCAGTTTTGTAGCAAAGCAATATAAGTATTAGAAGAGGGGCGGGACCTCTGTGTCCCGATTTTACAGGTAAGCTGTTATAAAAAATCCTATTATTTCTCTCGAACATCACGGAACACAGAGCCACAGTAATAACTGATGGGATGTCCCAAAGCAATGCCAAGGGGGGGGGGGGGGGGGGGGGGAATCACAACCAAGTAGGGTGCAATTAGACCTGAGGACCTTGTACCGCTACCTGCAGCACACTACGCCCAAAGGCGATATCCTCATGCCTTCTCACATCCACCTGATAAAATCTGCTGAATGTATGGACTGAAAACCAGGTTGCGGCCTTGCAGATCTGAGCCATAGAGGCCTGGTGATGCACTGCCCAAGAAGTACTAATAGCCCTTGTGGAATGTGCCCTGATCTGAAATGGAGGAATCTTCTGTTTCAAACCGTAAGCCTGAATAATCAATTGTCGAATCCATTTAGAAATGGTAGCTTTTGACGCTGCCTGTCCTCTATTGGGACCCTCTGGCAGCACGAACAAAACATCCGTTTTGCGAATCTGAGCAGCTGCTTGCAGATAGGTCTTGACTGCTCTTACTACATCCAAAGAATGTAGTGACCTTTCTTCCGAAGAACAGGGATCTGGAAAAAAGGAAGGCAATGTCTTGGTTTAGATGAAAATCTGAAACCACCTTCGGTAAAAAACTAGGATGGGGGCGCAATACCACTCTATCCTTGTGTACAATCAAATAAGGCTCTTTACAGGAAAGAGCTGCTAATTCTCCGATACTCTTCTACCAGAAAAATTTGTTTCCTTGTCAGCAAGACCAAAGGAATCTGACGTGTTGGTTCAAAAGGCTGTTTCTGTAACACCGACAGAACCAAGTTCAAGTCCCAGGGGTTTAGGGGCACCTTAACCGGAGGATTAAGACGCATCACCCCCTGCATAAAGTTTCGGACCAAAGAATGTGAAGCAAGTGGCCGTTGAAACAATATTGACAAGGCCGAGACCTGGCCTTTGATAGTACTCAAGGCCAGCTTCATCTCTAATCCTAATTGTAGAAAATCAAGGATTCTACCTATCACATATTTTCTGGGATGCCAACCCCTGGATTCACACCAGGATACACAAGCTTTCCAGACTCTATGATAAATCATTCCGGATTCCTTGCATTGATCAAGGTAGATATCACGGGACCTGAAAGCCCACGACTCTTCAGAACGTGGGTCTCAATAGCCAAACCATCAAATTTAGCGTTTGTAAGGATGGAACACTGGACCTTGAGATAATAGGTCTGGGCGTACCGGTAGGGTCCACGGGGAACCCACCACCATCCTTACTATTTTCTGCATACCAAGTCCAAGCGGGGACCACCAGAAGTACCGACTTCCCTTCCTGCCTGATCCTGCGAAAGAGTTGTGGCGGTAGCAGAATAGGCAGGAATGCATAAATCAGTGAGAACTGATGCCACGGAATCACCAACGCATCCGTCCTGCATGCAAGAGGATCCCTTGTCCTTGCCACAAATCTGTCTATCTTTTTGTTGAATTGGGAAGCAAAGAGATCTACATCTGGAACGCCCCCATCTTTGGCATATGGCCCAAAAGACGTCGGGATGCAGAGACCATTCCCCTGGGACTTAGATAGTCCGCCTGCCAGTTATCTATCCCTGGAATGAAAACTGCTGATATGCATGGCACATGCATCTCTGCCCAGACTAAGATCTGGTTCACCTCTTTTTGAGCAGCACTGCTCCTGGTGCCTCAATGATGATTGACATAAGCCACTACTGTGGCATAGTCGGACTGGATCCTGACCGGGCAACCCTGTAGCCTGATATATCTAGACCTAAAAGCCTAGACTATCGCCCAGATCTCCAGAATGTTGATGGGTAGAGACCTCTCGGCCTTGGGCCATACCCCTTGGACCGCAGACTGTTCCAGAACTGCTTCCCAACCCGAAAGACTGGCATCTTTTACCACCGTTCAGGTGACCGGTAGGAAGGACTTCCCTTTCTGCAAGCTTTCGTGTATTAACCACCAATTGAGGCACTGATGCACTGCATGAGACAAGTGCATCGGAAAATCTAATGCCTGAACCTTCTTGTTCCAGGCCGACAGGACACTGTGTTGCAACAGACCTGACTGAAACGTAGCATAGGGAACTGCTTCGAACGAAGCTACCCTCTTTCCCAGCAGCCTTATACAAAGGCGGACAGAAGGACCCTTTTTGGTCCTGACCAGAATCAGCTCCCTTAAGGCAGTGACCCTTGCCTGAGGTAAGAATACCTTCTACCTGGCTTGTATCTATGATCAGACCCAAATACTCCAGCTTTCTTACTGGTTTTAGGAAAGATCTTTCTAGGTTGAGGATCCAACCCAGGTGCTTCAGATACTTGCCTATGGTCCTCAAGTTCCCGTTCAACGAGGCTACCGACCGATCTATCAAGAACAGGTCGTCTAGGTATGCTATGACAGTTATACCATGAGCCCTTAATCTGGTCAGAGGAGTAACCAAGATCTTTGTGAACATTCGAGGTGCAGTGGCTATCCCAAAAGGCAGAGCCACAAACTGGAAATGGCGCCCTCCTATCTCGAAGCGCAGAAACTTCTGATGAGCAGGAAAAATGGGCACATGCAGATATGCATCTCTGATGTCTATTGATGCCAGAAATTCTCCTCCCTGCAGGATGGAGACTACTGTCCGAATTGATTCCATGCGGAAGAACCGAATCCTCCGCGGAAACCACCTCTTGCGACAAAAAGTCGCTCTAACGCTAGAAGGAGCGACTGCTTCTTCTCTGGATCTCTGGGGACACTTGATCTGAGGAAACTAGGGAGAGGGAAACTCTTGGAACTCCAGTGTGTAACCTAAGGTTACCATGGAGATTACTCATCTGTCCTGAAATCCTGCCAGAGCTTTGAGAACTGTAGCAGTCTTCCCCCCCACTCGAACGAGTGGGGGCGCCCCTTCATGAAAAGGCTTTAGAGTCCTGTCTGGCAGGCCTCTCCCCCTGGACTTCTCTGTCTCTGGGGTTTGACTCTAGTTTCATGACCCAGACGGAGAAGACCGTCGTGACTGCCTAGAGGCTGATGCCCCTGGCACTGGGGAAAAGTGTCAGTTTGAAAGAGGGACGCTTACTTCTCTTAACAGATAAGAGAGTGCTCTCCCACTAGAGAACCCTTGAATATAATTATCCAAGTCTTCTTCATGCACCCTGAAAGGGAAATCCAGCCAGAAGCTTCTTATATGGTGCTTCAGCTGACCAATTTTTTAACCATAAGATTCTACGCATATGCACCAACCCAAGTGAAAAAACGAGGGGTTTGCCCGATAGAATCTCTAATGGCGTAAACAGCAAAATATAAGGCCGCTGGAAGGTTAGCCAACCCCTGGGCCTGCTGTTCGAGTAAAACTTTGATGACCTGCTTAACATGGTCTCTTAAGTTTTGACAGACACCGATCGCTGCCACTGCAGGTTTAACTATTGAAACCTGCTAAGGAGAAAATCTCCCTCAATAGGGATTCCATCCTTTAACCACAGGATCCCTGAGCCTCTGAGCATTGTCTACAGGACAAGTCAGACTACAGAGGAAATAACGGCATCAACGGTCGGCATCCCCCACATCTTTATAATCATTTCTTCCATAGGATAAAGTGTTGAAAACTTTTCCAGGCGGGAAAAAACGTTTATCTGGGCAATCCCACTCAGAATAAATGAGCTTTTTCAAGTAATTTATAAACAGGAAAAGCATGTGTTTAACCACTTCAATACCAAGGGCGTCATATGACGTCCTGGGCTTTGAGCGGGTATATCTGAATGATGTCTGTAGTTACAGACATCATTCAGATATTGCCGGTTTCAGCCGGCGAATCTCTACACCATAGGAACGATCATAGCGGCCGTTCCGCCGCTTGATCGTTCCTATGGGAGGCGAGAGGGGACCCCCCCCTCCCGCCGCCCTCCGGTGCTTGCCCAGACTCACCGTTACGATCGGTGAGGCGGAGAGTGGATCCGCCGGCGCCGGATGTAGATCATAGAGATTTCCGGCGGACCAGATGGTCCCCGGAGTCTCTATGATCGTCGGAGGCCGGGCGCGATGTTATGACGTCACGCCCGGCCTCTCCATTCAAAAAAACGGCGCCGCTTCGGCTGGGAAGCGGCGATCGTTTTTTTTTTTTATTTCAGGCTTCCCAGCCTAGTGGTGAGATATGGGGTCTTATTGACCCCATATCTCACTATTAAGAGCCCCTGACATGTCATATTGCTATTACAAGGGATATTTACATTCCTTGTAATAGGAATAAAAGTGATCAATTTTTTTTTTTTTCAAAAAAAAGTGTCAAAATAAAATTTAAAAAAAAAAAAAATTTTTTAAAGCGCCGCTGTCCCCGTGTGCTCGCACGCAGAAGCGAACGCATACGTAAGTCCCGCCCACATATGAAAACGGTGTTCAAACCATACATGTGAGGTATCGCCGCGAATGTTGGAGCGAGAGCAATAATTTTGGCCCTAGACCTCATCTAACTCAAAACATGTAACCAGTAAAAAAATTTCAAGTGTCGCCTATGGGGATTTTTAAGTACCGAACATTGGCGCCATTCCGCGAGCGTGTGCAATTTTGAAGCGTGACATGTTAGGTATCTATTTACTCGGCGTAACTTCATCTTTCACAAAATGCAAAAACATTGGGCTAACTTTTCTGTTTTGTTTTTTTTTTTTAAACACAAAACAGTTTTTCCCCCCAAAAAAACGCGTTCCTGCGCAAATACTGTGTGAGATAAAAAGTTGCAACAACCGCCATTGTATTCTCTAGGGTCTTTGCTAAAAAACATATATAATGTTTGGGGGTTCTATGTAATTTTCTAGCAAAAAAATGATGATTTTTACATGTAGGAGCAAAGTGTCAGAATTGGCCCGGTATTGAAGCGGTTAAGGAGGTTTCAGGCTTGACCCCAAAGAAATAGAGGGTCTTTAAACTGATTCAGATACGGGTATTTTAAATGTGGAGTGGACCAATCCAGCAAGGATCTGTACTAAGACTTTCTCATCCTGAGAAGCAAAGAGGGCCCTTCTCCGCTTGATTCCTCAGAGAAGGAATCATCCGTAGACAAATCGAGGAAAGCTGGAAGCCGCACACCGGTATAGTGATGAATGCTTTATTTAAAAAATCAGTGGGATCGACAGGGGAGGGATCGGATTCCTCCATTAAATCAATTAGATCATTCAATACACAAGTTTCAGTAAAGTTTATCGGTGAAGGAAGGGACTCACCTATGCCATCAGTGTCCACAGCAACTTCTTGTTCCACAGAGGAATTAAGGAAATGTTTTCTAAGTGTCAAGGTGCGGGAGAATTTGTTTACATCCAAAATTGTTTTAAACAAATCAAAGTGTCTATTTGGGCAAAAGTTCAAACCCCTTGCTAGGAGGTTGATTTCCTCCTCTCTTAAAGTTCTTTTTGAAATGTTCAGAACACTAAGTTTTATTTCTTCATTTTGCCCCGTAGACTGTAATGTCCATCGTTTGAGGTTCTTATGTCTCCTGCCGCCCCTTCTTGTTTTCTTATAGATGATTTCTTTTTCTTTGTTTGACCTGACCTGCGAGGGTTTCCGGTATTCTGATGGCTGTTGTTTCTCACTGGTTCTATGTGATCTGTGGAACGATCTGGAGAGGAGTCGGTCATTGTGTGTGCGAGAGTGTCATCTCCTATTTCACTGTCTTGATCGGAGAAGCTGACTTGCTTCCCTCGGTTTCTGCGTGATCGATTTGGAGTGAACACTGGTCTCTTCCATATGTAGACTCTGTTGCTCTCATAATCGTTTTTATCTCGAGCCATCTTGCCTCTTTTGGTAGCAATGACTGATTTTTCCATTTTGTTTAATTTATTGTTTAAACGGCCATCAAGGTCTATAAATGCCGTATGGTTTTGCAGAGAGGAAAGTTCTTTTTGGATCTGAGACATGTCAGACTGTAATATCTCCACTTCTTTTTGTTTAGAAGAAATAAGGATGTTCATTAGTTTGAAAGAACATGTATCTAAAGTGTCCGTCCATTCTTTTTTGAATTGATCATTAAACAATTCAGAAGTGGGGAATTTTTTTATTCGTAATCCTCGTGGTATTTGTGCTGATGACAGGTAGTCTGATAAAAAACTGATGTCCCAGAAGGCTCTGATTTCTCTAGCCATAAGATGTTCCAATTTTCTGAAATGACGTATCAAAAGGACCCCATCGTCATCAGATAATCGTGATATGTGTGTCTGTGATGTTTGTCTTAAAGGGTTGTCAGAAGGAGCTTTGAGAGTTCTGCTGTACGTTGCTTCCGCCATGGGTGTGGAGGTGACTGCTTGATCCATGTGAACAAAATAAGGCAAACTCTTCTATAATATGAGGAAAATTATCACGCTGAAGGACGTGGCTACAGTAAAAGGGTCCCCTAGATGGCCTCCGGGTTGATGGTTAAGAAAGCATAAATCCAGAAAAGCAAGATAAGCAGAGAGGGGTCCCACCGCTCAGGTAGGCGCAGACCAGGGGAGATGAACGCCAGTGTAGTATTATCCTTCAAAAGGGAAGAGTCCCAGGTGCTGGCTGATGCAAGATGAGGCAGACAAATCGAGGAAAGCTGGAAGCCGCACACCGGTATAGTGATGAATGCTTTATTTAAAAAGCTGGATCATGAAGACACACAAAACTTGACAGCAGAAGCGTACAAAAGCAGCTAACGCGTTTCACACTACAATGAGTGCTTATTCATAGCTGACATATATGGGGGTACATAACATATTTATAGCCTAAGTTAAAAACCTATATGGTCATGTGATAGTATTAATCATTGACAGCAGCTGGAAATCAATCATGTCAATTCTCGGCACCTGTTGTTAAACTCATAGGCTTAAACAGTGAGGACTCCCATGTGAATGATATATAGGTGGCAGTGGAAAAAGGAAAAGTAATAAATGAATAGTGAATAAATAAAAAGATAAAGAAATAGTAAACGAGCATATAAGAGAGGTTTTTAACTTAGGCTATAAATATGTTATGTACCCCCATATATGTCAGCTATGAATAAGCACTCATTGTAGTGTGAAACGCGTTAGCTGCTTTTGTACGCTTCTGCTGTCAAGTTTTGTGTGTCTTCATGATCCAGCTTTTTAAATAAAGCATTCATCACTATACCGGTGTGCGGCTTCCAGCTTTCCTCGATTTGTCTGCCTCATCTTGCATCAGCCAGCACCTGGGACTCTTCCCTTTTGAAGGATAATACTACACTGGCGTTCATCTCCCCTGGTCTGCGCCTACCTGAGCGGTGGGACCCCTCTCTGCTTATCTTGCTTTTCTGGATTTAAGGAATCATCCGTCCCATCCCGATCCTCAAAGGGATTTTTCTCCCCTATCCCAGAGCTCCTCTGCTTGAGGGTCCTGGGTAACAGAGGAAGACCTACTGCGATTTCTTCCACTGAGTGAGGATGCAACTGCAGCCATTAATCCTTCCTCTAGACCAATAATGGCTGAGGAAAAAAACCTCCTGTGTTATGTATACAGGGGCTGAAGTGCAAAAAGCAGGTGTAGCCCCTGACCCCAAAGGCTCTCCCTGGCTAGCCGTCCCGAAAGGGGGTCCTCAGAACCTGAACGAGATCCCCTAGAGTCTCTGGTTCTTGGGGTATATGAACCTCTTCTACCTATAGTGCAAAGCAACAAGGAGGAGGTATCACAAAATTAACACTGCTGCTGAGCGATGTAGTCTGGCAAAAGCCTTGCTACCAAATGCCCAGTCTGGCGTTTCTTAGTAAATGCTGCCTAGGAGAATGCCTGTGTCCCACCTTACATGCGACCGTCAGCTCTGTGTCCCTCCAAGGCTATGTGCACCTGTACAGTGTGCCTTTAATAGCCTGCAATGTGGGTGTCTGAGCACACTGGATGCTGTGCTGACACCCCGCCCCCCCCCCCCTTTCGTCTTTCGAAAAAACGAGCGCTTCCTGTGCTAGCTGACCCTTACGGAACCAACATGGAGGAAGGCTGGGGGAGGGGGAGGAAGGAGAGAGGCCGGTAGTGATGGGCCTGCACGTGCAATGGCGGGGGCCGCGGCGGCGGCGATAGTGCAGTGTAAAACCGCCTTACAGCCCACCTGCGGCCTCCCCCTAGCCTGGGGGGGGAATATCCCAGAGGAGAAAACCCCCCATCCCATCCTACCTGGAGCCGGCCGGAGGAGCTTGTGCAGCGTCGAACGCTGAGACAGACATCAGCATGAGAAGGTATGTGCTCTTGGCAGCCCCCGATGGTCACAATAGGCATAGCATGCATTTACCTTAAAGCGGAGTTCCACACAAAAATGGAACTTCCGCTTTTCGGAACCCTCCCCCCCTCCGGTGTCACATTTGGCACCTTTCAGGGGGGAGGGGGGTGCAGATACCTGTCTAAGACAGGTATTTGCACCCACTCCCGGCATAGACTCCCATGGGAGTCTATGCCTCTTCCCGTCCCGACCGCGCTGTCTGCTGGGAACACACAGCTCCCAGGAGAGAGCACCACTAGGGACGCGCAGCGCGACTCGCGCATGCGCAGTAGGGAACCGGGAAGTGAAGCCACAACGCTTCACTTCCTGATTCCCTCATCTAGGATGGCGGCGGCAGCTGCCGAGAACCGAGCGGGTTCTCGGCGTCCCCTACCGACATCGCTGGACCCCGGGACAGGTAAGTGGCCATGTATTAAAAGTCAGCAGCTGCAGTATTTGTAGCTGCTGGCTTTTAATATATTTTTTTTTTTTTTTTGGCGGTGTGGGTGAACCCCCGCTTTAAAGAAGAAAACCTACTAGAATTAAAAAATTCTGTGGAATCTCCCCTTACCTTATCCAGCCGCAGGGTTCTGTTTATACAGACCCAATCTTCACCTCTCACGGTGGGCTCCGTTTGAAAAAAACGCCAGAGACTGGGGCCCCCTATGAATAGGGGGATCCACGGTTCTGGCCCTGTAAAGCACCCAGCCAGAAATAGGGTGTTAAAGACCCTTTTCTGATATGCGGGGTCCAGCTCTCTAAAAAGAAAAGCGTTACAGGTAAAACCTCGTTTCTTCGGACACAAGGCCAGGGTACCATCCAATTCGGCCATGAAAATACACTTTGAATGAATCCGGTTCGCCTGGCTTGCCCCAGTATAGGATATTCCCTTTGGAGCTTCAGCACAGGACATCTTTACACGTCCAACACCTAAGACACTGGCGTAAAAACTGAAGTATCCCTGTGAGGGGAGGGATTATATAGGGGGTTGAACTTCCTGTTTAGGGTGTGACCAGTGTCCAATACCTAGTGATACCTATATAACCCATCAGTTATTACTGTGGCTCTGTGTCCCGTGATGTTCGAGAAAGAAATTCGATTTTTGTTGCAGGGATGCCTGAAATCTGACGTATCATAGGCAGACATCTGGGAAAATTGGTGAGCCAGTCACACGAGCAGGAAATTATGTTTCTGGGGAGTGGTCAGTACACATTCTGTGTACAGAACAACTCCATGTAGCCATGTTGCATTGCATTTATAGAAAATTACAGCGGCTGCAAATTGGAAAGGTAATATTTAATAACATTCAAATACAATATGACTTGTATCGCAATTGTGCACGCTATGTTATATTATTTTTTCTTTATTTGCTATTTTTTCCCCCCACGGAAGAGGAGTTACCCTTTACCAGACACACTAAAGAACCTCGCATCCAGGATACTTTATATAAGAAAACAAATTTTGTATACTTAATAGCACTAAAATCAATAGCATATCATGGTTACAATGAAACCTTAGTGCTCACCTATATCTGCTGCCTGGTCTATCAGAGTTTGCACTATTGCTACCTGAACACGTAGCTTCTTTTCTGTGCTTGCAGAAATCTTGTCACTGTCCCCTGTCTGTAGAAGGTTAGGAGCAAATATCACAGCCAGATTACTGCTGTCCATTCTGTTGGTGTCAGATCTGCAGGGCATATTAATCTATAATAAGTAAATATGTACACCATTTGTATTTTTGATAAGCAAGTCTACCCATAGTGAAATTCTTACCTCATAGACACATTTTGCAAAAAGTTAAAAAAGTAGCGCAAGATAGGAACTGTCCGTTCAGGCATTAGGCTGGATATCAGTATGGTTGCAGAGGCCTTATCCTCATCACTGCCCAATTGCTGGGCCTTGCTCAGCACATCCTGGAGATCTGCAGGAAGAATGGGTTCTGGTAGCTCTCGAAAAAACTGCTTGAGGATGCCAGCCACATCACAGGGAAGAGTATCCGAGAGGTCATTATCTCCTCCATCAAGCTTAGTCTATAAAAAGCAAAAGACAAAAATCCACAGAAATTAGTGCATGAAGAACATAAAACACTGAAGTTTGCATGATTCTGAATAAACTACTCACTGCTCCAAACATTAACACACCATGTACCTTCCACCGTGGTGAACATTTTCAAATCAGTTAACAATTGGAATCTAAGCAATTACTGGGAACATTTGTTCAATTAAAATTGACCTAATGCCCCCTAGATCATCTAAAGCTCCGTGCATGACCACTACCCTCCACGATATGAAACTGCATTTTTTTGGCCATTTTATTTTTAAACACTTTAGTTCTGGTCCAACCCACCCGCCTAGGCAAGAATGACTTATCCCTGCTGCCTCACCCTCCTGGGTTTCCACTTCACATTTCAGGAGGCTGCAGGAGTAGGGAATATCTATGGCCAGTGGGTGAAACTGTGGTCATCATCGGAGGCCAGCTACCTGAATCTGGAGGAGGCAACAAGCTTGCAATGCCTGAGAATGACTGAGGATGACTAAGATGGCGGTGCAGGACCTGGGCTGCTACAACTGCCCAGCAGAACGATGCTACATCTGCTGGGGAGCTGAGTATCTCAATCCAGGGCAACGCTGCATGACAGGTAAGTGTAGGGAAAAAAAAAAAAAAATAAACATAAAGAGGAGCGACTGAAGTTCCTCTTTAGGATATGCAACAACATAGAAATAGGTAGTAAATGTAAAGAGGAAATAAATGCATTGACTTTAAAATTTACCTTTAGCAGTTTCTGTCGCACAACAGATCCAGACTTCCTAAAAAGCCCTTCAGTGTCAGCATGGCTCTCCAAGTACTTACACACATCAGCAAGGAACCTGAAATATATAAGTACCATCAGACTTGTGTTTTTCCTCCAAGAGCGGGAAAAAAAAAAAGGAAGGGGGAAGAAGAAAAATACAAAACATAAATAAGGCAATTTCTGGTGGATTACGTACTAAAACCCTTTTACATTAATGGCCTTCATAATTAAAATATTTATTCTATAAATGAATGCAAAATGTGTTTAAGCAGTAATAAACCCAAAAAC
Organism: Lithobates clamitans; assembly: GCA_037952925.1. Taxonomy (NCBI): domain Eukaryota; kingdom Metazoa; phylum Chordata; class Amphibia; order Anura; family Ranidae; genus Lithobates; species Lithobates clamitans. The sequence continues at coordinate 4,347,933 of JBBGZY010001049.1, read as the reverse complement.
AAACCTATTGCAGCTTGCTTAGATGTGGTGGCTGCATTTGTTTTCTTTTTACCTAGTGATCCAGCCAGTAGGTGTGTTTTTCAAAAGAACAAACCCTCTTGCAGATATATCAGTTACTGGGATGAGAGAAACCATTTAACACTGGCAGGGGTGCTTCCAATGATCAGCTTTTAGTTACTGTATATAAAACCTTTATCCCAAAAGGAAAAAAAAAAAATGTGTTTGCTGTAATGGTTTATAAAGCGTTAGCTGGAGTGCGGCTTCGATTTGTATTTAAATCTGCAAGTGCACTCAAAACTCCCACCCATGGTGCATTTCCTACCAGATAAAAACAGAAAAAAAAAAAATGAATGCAGCCTCCACATCTCATGATTGGTAAGCTGCATTATATTTTTGGTTGTGGGTTTAATACCGCTTTAAGAATATCAAATTTTAGCATCCCACTTTACTAAAAAAGCTGTCTGCTGAAATAAGGGCTGCTACATGCCAGATGCAGTCCAGTGCGTTTTTAAAACTTCATCAAAAACATGCATGCACAGGATTTGTGTTTTCCAATGGCCCTAGTTCACACCAGTGCAGTCAATAAAAATAGAACCTGCTGCATCTTTTTTCTGCATGGAATGCACCAAAAAAGGCACATTATCCTGAGATTTAAATAAAGAAAAACCCTACATTGAAAAACATCAAACACGCATTTGGACTACAGAAATTGTGGTGTGAACCAGCTAGGGATCGACCCATTAAAATCGGTAAGCCCGATTATTGTGGGCCAATATCAGCATTTTTCGAAAAATTGGTATCGGTCACAAACTAGACCGATATTACGATATATCTTTTTGGGGCCCAGAAGCCTACAGACAGTGTGAAGGGGTGCGCGGGAAACGCACACAACATCATTACGCCTCCGCGCACTGGGCCTAAGCCTTCCTCTCCTTTTCCTCGACACTCGGGCGGACACGCCAACCGGCCAGCCACAGCAAGGTGCCCACCTCGTTCATCACACCATGGTGCACTGCAGACAGAGATGTCAGTTTTGAAATCTGTGTTTTTCTCCCATCAGTTTTCATGTGAAGAACTTAAAGTTTGTTCAGTTTATACCAGATTTGTGCATAAAATTGGTATATCTTTGAAAAGTTTAAAATGTTCAAAATATCGGCAAATAATATCGGCAGGAGAGGTGGCAGAAATATCGGTATCGTATTGGCACCGAAAAAACAATATTGTTCAATCCCTAGAACCAGCCCTTAATGCAGATAACTAAGGTGTCTACATACCAGCAGCAGCTTTTAGTTCCCTTGAAAAAGCCCAGTCCAGAGGGGCAGCATATTTGCATACAGTAGGCGTGAAGGGGTTAACGTGAGTTGCTATATTTTTTACAGGGTGGATTTGATTTAAAGTGGAGTTCCACCCACTTTTACAACTCCTCAGCATCCCTCACTAAACTGTGCACTGTAAACAAATTGGATATTTTTTAATTTTTTTTCTCAGCACCTACTGTATATCTGCTGTATTCATTTTTCACTTCCTCCTCCCTGGCCGTGGCCCATCGCATCATTTCCTGTTTGCAATGCCTTCTGGGAAGGGGCAGCAACTTCCTCTGAAATTGCCGTTGCTATGGAAACCTGACCTGAAACCTATTACACTGCTTGTGCTGCACTGAGCATGTGCAAGATCTGCAAGGATGAGATCCAGGAAGAAATACAGTCTGGCTTCAGATGCCCACACTTAAGATGGCCACGGCCTGCTGTAAGTTTATAAAATAACAAACTACTGCTATAAACTAACAAAACAGACCTTAGTTTACAGACTAACTTTACTAGAATACATTAAGCTTGTGTATTATAGGGGTATTTTTATTTGAAAAGTATAATTTCGCCCGGAACACCACTTTAAATCACTAGTAAATTAGCTTGATTTAACTCATAATTTTTAAAGAGCAACTGTCATCTGTCCCGCAGCGGTTCCTCCTCTGACCCGCTGTTGATTCATTTTAATGGGACGGCTGGTGATGCGGCAGTGACACAACAAGGCAAGTGGATCCCCGCTAACAGGCGCTGCCATGATGACTCTGAAATGACAGGTACTCTTTAAAATGTAGGGACTTACTCTTGCTGGTAGATAGAATCTTTAATTTTTGCAAACAAAATTAAGGTTTCCCATTTAGAATAATATGCTGTCTGGTTAGTAAATGTCAGAACCGATTCAATCAGTTTGTAGTGTACATAGATTTGCAAAACAATGGGATAAAGGAATATTCCTGAACTTTGTTTTATCTCATAGTTACTGTGAAATTGTGTGAATGCATCAATGCAATGTATGGTGTTCTCAGCTTGCAGAGCTTGGATTCATGGAATGAGTTTACTAAAAATGTAAATATTGCAGAATATACAGCCTCATGCTACAGAACTAACTCAATTTCATGCTGAATAAACAAAATTATAAATGTATCATAAATAAAAAAACACTATCTTTTTACTCCAAAAGCATGTTATTAAAATAAATTTGATAAAAATCAGAAAATCGATTTAAATAATAAAAAAAAAAAAAATCATTGATTTATATCCACCCAGATTCTTAATAAACTGCCCATTGCTGCACTAGATGGCGCTTCCCTTTCTATACTGGATTCACACACAGGAGCGGTGGGGGAAAATTGCATGCGATTCTTTGCAGTGCAATTTGCTCCCATTCATTTTGTATGGATGCAAATCGCACCACAAAGTATTGGTTTTGGTATCACTTTCACAAGTACTTGTGAAAATACTTGGCATCGACACAGTCAGAAAAAAATAAAAATAAACAGTACAGATCTCATGTATTTATACTCACATTGGAATGTTTCCATACTCTGGAATAAACAAATGTGGCAAGGAATGAATAGGTACTCCAAAGATTTTACCCTAAAAGAAAAAAAATAAATAAAAGAAAAACAATTATGCTTGATAAACAGAAATTTCAAAGCAGACATAGATATGAATATGCATACCCAATGCACAAACAAGCATTTTTCTCATAAAAAACAAAATAACGGATAGGTTCACATCTCTGACAACAGCAGCAAAAGGTCGGGCACTTCATGATTTCTCCCAGATTAAAGCAAAAAAAGAGTTCTGGTGTTTTACCATTACCCAATGGAAAAAAAACCACTGGATTATACAATGGCCACATGTGAATGAGTATTGCTGGCAAAATACACCCAGATCTGTAATGCGAGAGGCAGTTATTGTCTATTCTTCAAAATATCAAAAATCACAGACAGTAGCATAAATTCTTCCTTCCTACTCAAACTTTTTGTGGTAAAATTAATTCAAAAACTTTTATTCCTTTTTTTTATTATTGCATATCTTAAAATTTTGCGTTCAAATCAAAATTCAAGCAGAAATCCAGCCAAACCTCTAGTTTACATTTTCAATAGAACTCATGGGGGTTATAAGCTTTCAGGTGTCTATTGCTTTTAGAGTTCCTATTAAGGGGGTTTGCTCCCACGTCTTGTCCCAATGACTATCTGTCATAGGACGTCCCCCCCAGAAAACCCACTGTATGGTTGGTGTTCAGATTAGTCGGCCAACACTAAAGACTTTGGACAATACATAAATTACAGATGGACACATTCGTTTACAGATAATCAGTAGCCAGTCCTGTAAGAGGACAATCCTGTATGAGACAACCCCATCACTACATACCGTAGTTGAAGGTAAATCTAAAAGGAAGTTGAACAAAGGTTGTATATTGTGCATCCAGCTGTATAAATACATATTAAACAGTCTGCACTAAATGTACAAAAATGCAGCTTTGAGAGATAACAGGAACAGGATATGAGTAATAAACAATGGTCAGTTGTAGATGCAAGTCTAGAGCCTGATCACATTTCCTGTATGTAGTAGCATTGTTAGGAGGAGCAGTCTTACAACACGTGGAAGCACATCTCCTCATGCCCCAATATCACTAAATACGGAGTTGAGCATTCTGCAACACAAATGGAGATCCAGCTATCCATTACTGGGTTTGAATATAGTAAAAAGTGTCCATAGATGTGGAATGTTTGTCAGATTTCAACTGCTTCAGAGGTGGATCATATCCATAATGAACACCAACAAAACACACCAGATCTCCCTGGCTGCCTGGTCTCTATAGATGTTGCAGCCAGTCATATACTGTAGTTTGAGCCAATTACTATTTTCCATTTCTCCTGCCAGGTAAACCAGCATTAGGACTATAGACCAATTATGCTCCTCTCTCAGTGCGAAGGTCTCCGTGGAGGACGACTTTTTTGGCACAGATAGTTCCAGTGCTTGGCAAGTCCCTACTTTTAGAGGTTTAAAAGGTTTAAGATAAATCAGTCACTCCCAGGTCACAAAAGAATCTTCTAAAGATCAACAAAATAACACATCATTAGTCGATGCCACTCTCTGCAACATATAGGATCTGCTAACCACCAGGTTTAAATACAAATCCAGTTTTATTATATTTATTATTTATGTAACCCAGCATGGAAACATAAAAAAATGCAGCTTTTGCTACAGTATTTGCCTTCTCTCCAGCAGATTGGCCACTCTGAGGTCTAGTGCTGACCTTTTTCTGAATTTAATAAAGTGCAGCCAAAGAGGCTAGACAGTAATGCTTGCCATACACTATACACTCTGATTGTAACAAAACGATGTAATAGGAGTATACACCTAAACAATCATTTAGATTTGTATCCAGTCAGGCAGGCCCTTGTCCTACATAGTTAATGGCAGATCTAAAAGGGAGATTGTACAATCAGACTATACAAGTATGGTCACATTAAAGTGGATGTAAACACAAAAAAAATTCTCAAGCAAGCCTTGTACAGTATGGGATTTCATGTCATCTGTGCCCAGTCTTGCCATGAAGAGTTAATCCAGCTCTGAGCAGTCCTCATCTTTTTTCAGTGAGATAAACAGAGAACTAGGAGTCCATTTCTCTCCCTTGCTGGGAGTGACAGGTGATTTACATATCTCATGCAGGAGCCCCAGACATTCAGTGTACTTCAGATCCCCTCCTCCTTTCTTCTCTAGCTCTCTCAAGATTGGCTGCTCTATACCTCAGCATGATTGGGCATGCTGAAGTCATGGTGACTTTCCTGGGTTTTGACTGGATGTTAGAGATCATAGCAGAAGTTCAGTGTAAGAAATGCACAGGAGAAAATGCATGTTGACAAGGAGTGTAGAGGTGGGCGGGGAGTCTACTGACATCATGACTCCACCCACCGAGCTCCGGACAACAGACCCGCCCACAGAATCTGCAGTTTTTCGTGTCTCATAACACAGGGGAGACATTGACAGGTAAGGATACATGTAGGAGGCATGTATATCCTTATAGATAATCCCTATGGCAGTAGTTAGAAAGGATGAGGGTTGGTTTACAGCCACTAAGACAGAATGGAACAGTTAGTGGCTGTACCTAAATGCTGACCTTTCCCCTTCATAAGTGACCAGAAAACCAGATGTGCTAATAAGATTGTCATACGACCAGACTGTCATACGACCAGCACAATTTAAGGGCTCAACCTTATCGTCTCCAATTATTACTTCAGGAGGATGATTTCACACCTGAACTGCAAGTGAATTGCATTGCATCCCTGTTCAACTTTAATGCACACCAAAGTCGTCCAATGCACCAATTTTGGAACTGCACTGCAACTGGATTGCATGGCACTTTTTTTGTACCATACGATCCGGTGTGGGCAAATGCACTGTTTGCAACCTGCATTTGGGGTGTCCTTAACCACTTCCCATCCCGCGTATAATAATATGATGACCTCAAGGTGGCTCTCCCATCCTGGGCGGCTGTCATATGACGTCCTCAGCTTGCCGGCCATCTAGGGGGAGTGCATCCGCCACATCACTTGGGAGCCAATGCGCGTGCCCAGCGGCCGCGATGTCAGCCGGGCGCCCGCGATTGCTCATCACAGAGCAGGGATGTGGATCTGTGTGTGTAAACACACAGATCCACGTCTTGTCAGGGGAGAGGAGACCGATCTGTGTTCCCTGTATATAGGAACACCGATCGGTCACCTCCCCCCCCCTCCGCAGTTATAGTGTTAACCCCTTCCCTGCCAGTGACATTTATACAGTAATCAGTGCATATTTATAGCACTGATCGCTGTATAATGGTCAATGGTCCCACAATAGTGTCCAATTTTTCCACCGTAATATCACAGTCCTGTCAAAAATCACAGATCGCCATTACTAGTAAGAAAAAAATTTAAATGCCATAAATCTATCCCCTATCTTGTAAGCGCTATAACTTTTGCGCAAACCAATTAATATACGCTTATTGCAATTTTTTTACCAAAAATATTTAGAAGAAGAATACATATCGGCCAAACTGAGTTAGAAATTTGTTTATTTTAAAATTGGGATATTTATTATAGCAAAAAGTAAAAAAAATAGTGTTTTTTTGAAAATTGATGTTTTTTTTTTTTTTGTTTAAAGCACAAAAAATAAAGACTGCAGAGGTGATCAAATACCACTAGAGCTGCACGATTCTGATAGATCAGGATTCTCTCACGATTCTCGTGGCGTTTTCGTTTTATTCATTGAAGTGGATAAACAGCCACAATCTCATCTTTATATCATCCCCTCTGTCAGATAAAAAGCTGCATCCTAGTGCCCGTGCTTTATAAAGAAGAAGAAAAAAAAAAAAAAAAAGATTCTACCTGTTTTAACAGCATCTCCCAACGATAAGACTCCAGGCTCTCAGCTCTCCCCGTGTGATATCTCAAGTGGGCGGGGTTGAGATTCCCCTGCTGACATCAGCCAGGGAGGAGGGGAGAAGAGCTGAGAGCCTGGAGTCAAGTGATCGCTGTAAGACCCTGTTACAACAGGTAGAAGTCGATTTTTATAAAGCATAGGCACTAGGACAGAGTTTTTTTTTATCTGACAGGGGAGACGATATACAGATCAGTTCATTTTGAAGCAGTGGTGAGAGGAGCAGATCAGCAATAGTGAGAGATAACAGGCGGGGAGGAGGACAGAGGGATACACAGGAGAGCTGCAGATAGCAGCGTATGATGGAGGCACGTACGCTGACAACGGTGTCAGGGCTCAGCAGCCCTGATATATCGGAGTCAGTGTACAGAGGGGAGGGTAGAAACTGGCAGGATCAGCCAGGTATTTCAGGCGATACGGCGGCCAAATTACACAGCACAAGCACTGTGCGGTATAACATGCTTTAAAGGAACAGGATCTTTTATTTTTTCGGGGTTAACAAAAGCTTTAAGATTGCACTGACACCCAATGCAGCTCTCAAGGGTAGTGCGATTTGAATGCAGTGCAGGAAACGTGCATGGATCTTGGGTTCCTGCACAGCATTAGTGTGAACCAAGGTTTACAGTGTAGGAAGTTGAAATCTATTTTAAAATATGCAATATAATAAAAGCATATAAAATCTTTGAAACAGCAAAACAAGAGTTGAGGAAATTTGGCTGCACTGAATTATGGGACATATAGCTGGCCAAGATACCTTGTTCACTGCGCCCGAATTTTCAAGTCTGGACCTGAACCACTAACGAGTCAAGTTTTGAACTGTACACAACATTCCACCGAGCTGCAGATCTAAAAATGATGAACAAAGGGCAAAGGATTTCTTCCAAAAATCTAACGGCTGAGTATAATTTGTTGCGAGTAAGGCCTCATACACACGGTTTGATTGTTGTACGACCGAGCGCCTGATTTTTGTCAAAAGCACATGTGCAAGATTTTGTCTAGAATACTAACTATCCGCAAATTGTTATTTGACAAACATTAACGTAGTGACGTACTATGATAGTATAAAGAGGAAGTTAATTTCTCAAGCGCCACCCTTCGGGCCCCTTCTGCTGATTTTGTGTTAGTAGAAGTTTGGTGAGCGTCGATTCGCGATTTTCAGACCGTACAAAAAAAAAAAAAAAAAAAAATGCCTTTTAAAATACGTTTTAAGAACTACATCAGTATCATCAGCAAAGCAGCTTCATTATTATCCCATTAGAGCATTTCGACATTTCATCAATTGCCACGTCACGAATGTTAATTCTAGATTACGAACAGTAGTTCACAAGACCAAACTGTTCCCAGTCGTTCCTCGATTCCGAGCATGCGTGTTTGTACTTTCGACTTTTGTGCAACGATTTCTGTACTGACCATCTGAAAATCAGACATTGAGTTCAAATACAACAAAAATGTTATAGCCTGCACATCCAGCTTCTGACAAAAAAGTCAAAACGAAAGCACCGTACTAACGATTCGAAAATCCGCAGACAGCTCCTCTTACGAATTTTCCCTTCTGATTTTCGTATTGTGTATACGAGGCCCAAGGTTAAGAAGTGTACACATAAAAAGGCAAAGTGAGGCACATTAGATTCACCAGCCACTCCAGTAGATATACTGCTGCGATTAGAGAATGATGCAACAAGCTGATCTGCACTAATAACAAATGTAAATAAACTCAATTTTTTAATTCTATTTCCTATGAGCAAGCGATCATTTCCACCAGAAGGTCCACTGAATATTTCCAAACACCGTTCCTCTCAAATACTGGCCAAATGTCACTTCACCTAACAATTGAATGAGAAGGGGATGACAAAAAAAAAAAAAAAAATGGAATAAAAAAATAAATCACAAACAGAAAAATGGTGACAAAATGATTAAAACCTTTATAAAAAAAAAAAAAAAAAAAAAAAAAAAACACACGCACTCCTGTGAGTCAATCCCTACAAAAGCATCTTTTTTATTTTGCATTATTTTTCAGAAAAAAAAAAAATAGCACAAATATATGTACTGTAGTTCTGATGTCCTCTCACGGCCAACAAACATACTGGTGAGTTCAATGCACCTCTCTGTGCACCGTTATACTCTGTAGTGGAAGGGTGCCATGGTCTTGTCCTGCTCAAAACAACACATTCTGTCAATGGCCTAGGGGAGAGGGAAGGGGGTCAATAATGGACACTACCACTTCTGTGTATGTATAAGAGCCATATCTGCAGAGAGCAATACTATCCAGCATAAAGAATGCAGGGATTTTAATGGACACAGCAGCAAACCTGGCTAATGCATATACCCCATTCGGATACACACAGGAAAAAGAAAAAGAAAAAAAAAATGTGGTCTGGAGTTCTGCTTTAGGTAGGGAAGGACCAGAACCCCTGTCACGTAGAGATGCACCGAAATTTCGGCTGCCGAAACATATCGGCCGAACATGGTGTTTTCAGCGTTTTGCAGATAAAGAAAAAAGATGGCGATAATCACGTTGAAAACGCACGCATGCAGTGTGAAGACATATACAGAATTTAAAGGGATGCATATATTTTTATTTATTTTTTAACTGCCGTCTTCAGTTTTTTGCCAAGGGCATCCTGCATTTTCGGTACCCAAATTTCCTAGTCGGAGCACCTCTACTGTCCTGTTTTTACAGCCATATCCCTGCCAGGTAGATTTAAAGTAGAAGTATTTTGTCCTGATAAACTTTCCCACTAAAAACAGAAAGGGATGTGAAATCCAAACTATTAGAGTCGTCACCAGAACAAGAGGGGAAGGTAAATCTTTACTGTGTCTTTACCAGTCTAAGGGAGAAATTTCTCTACACTTGATGTTGCCTTTCTAGGACAGGAAGTAAAAGAAAATCTCAAGGAATGGACAGCAAACAAGCTGAGTTTACAACTTCCTTACGCTACAAAAAAAGTGCACAGTAGTGAGAATAGAACTACCTGTACTGTGTGGCCCTTTTACCTAATTTAGGGCCTGTTCACACCTTTCTGTTTTCCTGCTGTAAAACATTTTACTGCACAAGTAGAAATCCCATTCTCTCCTATGTGGCTGCTTCACATCTATCTGCTGCAGTTTAGTGCATTCCTAAAAGGGCCCATTCATACCTAGACGTGTATTTCCATGTATGTGTATTGGTGGTAATAGGCCCATAGTCTCAGTGTGTATATTTGGTTGGTTGGACCTTTAGGGCTCACACTGATGGGGATAGGAATGGTTTCATTGTCATCCTGCATCTGGAATGCACGTCAGTAAAACCTTTAGATCTTCTGGCTCAACTCTACTCAAAATGTTATTACCACCCCCAACCCATCCTGCCAACTGGTAACGTTTTCTTTGCTGGTGAAGTCAGTTCTATTCACCGAAGTCCTCCACTGATGCCACTTCCACATTGGAGAATGCTAATCCAGCACTGTACCATAATTCTTAAAATCTCCTCTTTTTCCTTAGGCCCTTTTCACACGGGGCGGATCCGTTTGACGGACTCTACTTGCTCAGTGGGGATCGCTGAGTGATGGACAGAGTCCTGCTCTCCTCTATGGGGAGATCCAATGAAAACGGACCACATGTCCGTTTTCATCCGATCCCATCCTCCAGGCGGATGGAAAATAGGACCTCCATCCTTCTGGATTTGGTGGAGCGGATCGGATCCGATAGAACCAGATGTCAGCAGCCATGTATCCGCTGCTCCATAGGGGTGAATGGGTAGTCCGATCAGGTCCACCTACAAAACTGACAGGCGGAACTGATCGGACAGCCAGTGTAAAAGGGGCCTTAGGGTTTCCAGGACAGATCAAAGTTACCCCAGTCAGTCAGAATGATCAAGTGCTGGCTCTGACCAATCAGAATTGCTCTGTCTTGAAAGCCCTACAGAAAGAAGATGAGCGATTTTTTTAAAATCCCCAGACCACTGCGCTGGCTGCATGGGGCAGCTCCTCACCTACGGAGGTAAGCAGAGTGGGGACCCCGGGGGTGGGGAGAGGCGGGGAAGGGTGTTCATTCACCTTTTTCATTTTTTTCTGAAAAGATGAACTAACACTTTAAAGCAAAATTAAATCCAAAACCAAAAATGTAATATCTTGCAGCTTACCAATTCAGATGTGGTGGCTGCATTCGTTTTCTTTTTAGGCTTTTTACCCGTTGGTTTTACCTGGTGATCTGGCCAGTAACACACCTCCTGTATTAGCGTGCCCCCCACTCTGGATGAATGCGCACAGAGGGAGGGGGGTGAGTGTACTAGCAGATTTAAATACAACAACAAATTGAGGCCAAGCTCCAGCTCACACTTTATAATCAGTTACAGCAGTTTTTTTTTCTTCTCATTTTGGGATAAAAGGTTTTACATGAATACATAAAAGCTGATCATTGTAAGCACCCCTGCCAGTGTTAAAGGGTAAGTTCACCTTTACAGAAAAACCTGTAACGTGAACTTACACAGGACCCCCTGTCCCGCGGCAATCTCTCGTTCTGAGCCCCAGTATATCCATGTCAGGAGTCCGGGGCTAAGAAATCTCCCCGGCATCAACGCGTCTTCTCCATAGACATAGCTGACAGGAGGGGCTATGCGGCTGCTGATTGGTCGGCACTGCTATGTGATGGCGCTGACCAATTAGAATGCTCCGAAATGTCCCTCCTGACGAGGTATGTTTTGGACATTTAGCTCAGGGGATTTCTAAGCTTCGGACTCCTGATGCGGATATACCGGGGCTCAGAACGGGAGACTGCCGCGGTCCAGGTCAGCTGGACGGGGGGATGGCGAGGAGGGGGTCCTGTGTAAGTTCACCTTACAGATTTTTCTGTAAAGGTGAACTTACCCTTTAAAATGTTTTTCTTAATCCCTGTAAACTGATCTATCTAGAAAAGAGCTTGCTCCTTTGGAAAACAACAGACTTACTGGCTAGATCCCCAGATGAAAATAGAAGAAAGTCTAAAAAAAGAAAAACGAATGCAGCCATCACATCTAAGAATTGGTAAGCTGGAATATAATAAATGTTTGCTTTTGGGTTTAATACTGCTGTAAGGGCTCATTTATGCTGAAACTCAACTTTCAGTGTACAGTTACATATTCAGATTCCTTTAATAATCCCAAAGGGAAATGATTAAACTACAGTTACATTCAACAAAGACAAACACAACATCACAATAACGAACAGAACAAGACACAATAACATTACATAACAGCAATTAGTACCAAATACAACTAAATTAAATGTGCAATTAAATTCCTTTGTAATGGAGTTTATTTTTTTACAACTTTGCATTTACATGCATTTGTTCGATATGTTTATCTTTAACGCACATGAAAGCACTGCACTGTGAAAACTTGTTCATCTGGTGTAAACAAGCCCTAAAGGAGCTGTACACACGGCAGATCAGAGGCTGATTGACCCACTCTGCACTGCGTTTCTTTGAACACGTCCGATTGAGCTGTGTCTGAACTGCGGGCAACTTGAGTAAAATTCAGCCTTTTCTTGGCAAACACGGCTGGTTCCATTTGATTACAGCTGAACGTGTTCTCATGGAAAATGCATCAATTGACAGGACCGCCTGCTGACACAAGTCCCTGGACTGGAAGGCCATGCAGAACAAGGACTGACAGAATAAAGCCTGGTAGACATGATGGGAATAGTGGACGAGCCACTTGCTCTACCCCTGGGCAGGACTTACATTGTACATTCCTTAGGAGGGTTCTCCCGATAGCCTTCTTAAACCTCGGCCTGACCCATGTTACATATACACTGGTCGACCTCAGGTGCTGTTTTTTTTACTGTATTTTTTGAGTTCTATGAATCTTTGGATTTTCATATTGCCTATTCCCTAGGTATTTGATTGCTGGGAGTAATACCTCCACTTGTCTACCTAGTGGAATGTACAGGCGGTCAATAGTTGCAAATGACTCCTACTTACAAACGAGACAACAGGAAGTGAGAGCAAAACTACCCCTAGGAAGGGAAATTCACTCCTGTAATGCTGTGTACACACGAGCGGATTTTCCGTCAGAAAAATCTTGGATGGTTTTTCCGACGGAATTCCGCTCAAGCTTGGCTTGCATACACACGGTCACAGAAAAGTTCGCTGAACTTTCGACCGTCAAGAACGCGTTGACGTACAACACTACGACGAGCCGAGAAAATGAAGTTCAATGCTTCCGAGCATGTGTCAAATTGTTTCCGAGCATGCGTAGGAATTGCTACAGACGATAGCGTTTTCAGATAGGAACTTTTTCCAACCGAAAAATTGAGAACCAGCTCTCAATCTTTTGCTGGCTGGAATTCGGCCAGCAAAAGTCCGATGGAGCATACACACGGTCGCATTTTCCGACCAAAAGCTCTCATCGGTCTTTTGCTGCCCAAATTTCCGTGTGTACGTGGCATTATTATTTTATATTATTAGTTATTATGGCAAAAAGATACTTCCACTGATGCTTTATCACCAAGGCTTGTTTCCACAATGACCCAACATTTTCAAAATGCAATTGTCATTGGGACAGAAAGTGAAATCTTCTGAACAGGGGCACAGACAGCAAAACAAATGTTACAGGGGTGGTAACCGTTCCCTATGCTATCCAAAAAGCTTAAAAATAATTTTTTTGGCTGGAGCTACACTTAAGAAATTGTACCTGTTCTGACTTACAAACAGATTCAACTAAAAGCAAAGTTCCACCCAAAAATGGAACTTCTACTGATCGGATTCCTCCCCCCTCCGGTGTCACATTTTGGCACCTTTCAGGGAGGAGCATATACCTGTATAATCCAGGTATTTGCTCCCACTTCCGGGCATAGATCACTGCAGGCTCCGCGGTGATCTACGCCATGTCTGCCCCCACCCGCTGTCTTCTGGGAGACACACAGGTCCCAGAAGACAGCAGGGACCAGTAAGGACGTGCAGCGTGACTCGCGCATGCGCATTAGGGAACCAGGCTGTGAAGCCACAAGGCTTCACTTCCTAATTCCCTTACCAAAGATGGCGGCACCTCCACCTGAGAGACAGATCGGCTTTGGGTGAAGACATCGCGGGCGACCTGGACAGGTAAGTGTCCATATTTTAAAAAAGTCAACAGCTGCAGTATTTGTAGCTTCTGACTTTAAGAAAAAAATTTTGGCGGAACTCCGCTTTAAGAACAAACCTACAGACCCCATCTTGTTTGTAACCCGGGGACTGCCTGTATTATATTGGCACCCTAACTTTGTTATTATTTCCTTGGTTGTAGTATATACAGCAAGTCCCCTACATACGAACCATCGAGTTACGAACATGTGCTTGCAGTTTTTTTTTCATTCAACCCAGAAGGCTGAAAAAAAAACAAAAAAAAACACACAACTCTGACAGATCGCTGTGCCAACAGAAGCAATGTTGGTGTAGTGGTCTCCCCAGTTGTGCTATTGTGTTCTGACAGGGGGAGCCCCCCCCCCAGAACTCACTGATCAGTGCTTGCAGACAAAAGGCTAACGCTGAACTTTTCTGGACTTATGAATGGGCTCCCGGAACTGAACTTGTTTGCAAGTAGGGGACTTGCTGTAATGGGCCTATTTCATAATAGTGCGGATGATCTGGTCTTATGATACCTACCACTATTATACTGATGTCAGTTACTGTTCTCTTTTGTATGCAAACCTTTTAACTCAATGAAAACTCTGTGAAAATTCTCATAAGTCAGAAGACAACTTCCTGCAATGATGTATTGTATGCTTTCGTCTTGGTCACATGGTCTTGGTCACTTGATTTGTTATGGATTAAACGAAAATAGCTTTTGCCGTTATCATACGAGAACATTTTTTGTGCTTGTCCCTTTGGATAATTTCACATGAACGTTTGGCTTTCGGAAAGCGGCATACTAATGATCAGATTAGAATATTGCTGGGAGTAAGGCTATTAGCGCCTTGAGGCGATTCAGTTCGCATTTGCAGCGCTTTACAAATCATTCATTATCGGGTGATCGCTCTGAAAACTAATTTTTCATTTGATTTTCTCATCGTGTGTACTAAGCATTGGTCTGCGTACAGTTACATGTAATCACCATAATCAGTCGCCCTCATACTCACACTGTGCGGTGTCACAGACGACCCCTTCCCGCTCTCCGATCGTTGCTTGCTGTTCCAGTGTTTAATTTTGATGCCATACGAACGAAGATGCTGAATAACTGCCAGCCGGGCCAGGCTAGGATAGTCAGGGGATGGCTTCATCCTACACAGCTCTGTGATCAGACAGGAGGGTATAGACACCGGGGACCGACCGTGACACTTACCCTATACAGGCCCTGATCACCTACAGGAATACTCAGTCACTTCTTATACACAACACCTCAGTCATTACTCCCCATCACCTCCTATGCCCACCATACACGTCCTCCCGGTTCTCCTCCTAGAACAGAGCGGCCTAGGTATGTGTTGTCCCCCCGGTGCCGCTCCTCAGTGCCCCCTCCACACTCATATCACTACTTCTCCCTCCCAGCACCGGCTCTAAGCCTCCGTTCCCTGCCTCACCTTCCGTTCCCTGCCTCACCTTCCGTTCCCTCCTCACTTACATTGCCCTCTATTCCAGCCCCCCTCCGCTGCCTCGTCCCCTTTCACTCACTACACTCCGTTTCCTCCGTCCCGCTTTCCCCTGCTTCACTCTGATTGGTCAGCTCTAGTTCAAACCTCAGGCCCCCTGGTGTCCATAGAAACAGGGCTGCCCCTGCCGTTTGCCTGTTCCTGCAAAATAAAGGAGAGGGCGGCGCTTGAAGGTGAACGTTGCGTGTGTGGAAGTGTGTGAGGTGAGGCGTTGTGTACACAGGACGGCACAGACAGGACTCAGGAAACGGCCAGCAGAACACACAAGTCCTATTGATGGGAGATGGGAGTTTTCTGTTGTGTGAGGAGCTCATAAGCCGGGAGTGCAGCTTGTGTGTGTGTGTGTGTTAGTGATGAGCGAATAAAACGAAAGGCAGAACCTTTTTTTTTTTTAAACATTTTTGGATAGCTTATCCACCTCAATACAGGGCTCTTACACCCCTTCCTGCCCAGGCCAATTTTCAGCGCTGTCACACTGAATGACAATTGCGCGGTCATGCTACACTGTAACCATGTGATATTTTCATTTTCTTCACACAAATAGAGCTTTCTTTTGGTGGTATTTGATCATACATTTTTGCTCTATAAACAAAAAAAGAGTGAAAATTTTGAAAAAAAAAAAAGTTTTTCTTAGTTTCTGTCAGTAAATTTTGGAAATAAGTAATTTTTCTCCTTCAGTGATGAGGAGGCACGAATATGCCGCACTTATAGGCACTGATTGATGGGCATTGATTGGTGGCACTTATGGGCACTCATTGCTGGCACTGTGGGGCTTTATTGTAATCAGTGTCACTGATGATCAGTGTCCTGATTACATATCTAGATGTTGCCTGCGATGAGATGCCACTGATCGGCTCTCCTCACCACGCACTCTTGTCAGTGTGAGGCAAGGAGCGCCATTTACCGGCATCTCCATGTTTACATGTGACCGGTTGTGACTGGACACAGCCGATCACATGGTTAAAGAGCTTTACATAGATCAGGGTCGCACTGTGTCCTAGCAACATGGCACGGCCACAGTCGTGCAAGAGCGGCCGTTCTGGGATGACGTCGTCCCAGAAGGAGAGCCGCCCCGCCGTCATAGGCGGGCGGTGTGGTTAAAGCGGAGCTACAGCCCTCACCAAAAAATGAAAAGTCAGCAGCTACAAATTCTGTAGCCGCTGACTTTTAATATTAGGACACTTACCTGTCCAGGGATCCCGCAATGAATTGTCTCTCAGGTGCTGCCACCGCCATTTCTTGTAAGGGAAGTATCTGCGTATGTGCGAAGTGTGTTGTGCTTTGTGAATGGGCTGGCGGAGGTGGAAGGAGGAGGGGGGCCAAACTTCCAGGGGACCTTGCCAAGGCGACGTCTCAGAAGTGGGGATGGGTACCTGTCAAAAACAAGTACCTGCTCCCCCTAGAAGGTGCCAAATGTGGTAGCAGTGGGGAAGAGGAAGCAAACAAGCAGAGCTTCTCCTTTTGGGAGGAGCTCTGCTTTAAAGGGGAGCTTTAATCTCCCCCCCCCCCCAAACTAATGAAAAGTCAGCAGCTACAAATCCTGCAATATAAGCGCACTTACCTATGCAGCTTGGTCCTCACCCGGGCCGGTTCTTCATGGGTCTTTGGGTCCCTAGCACCAGCAGGTGAAGGGTTGAGGTGAACTTCTGCTTGGTTTACCTAGGCAATCCGTTTTCTCAGCAGGGATCGCTCCATTGATCCCCGCTGAGCAGGCAGATGACAGGTCCATCTCCGCTCACTGTGCAGGGAAGGACCTGTCAGAGCCCTGCTGTTCTCTATTAGAAGAGCAGATGAAAACGGACAGCATGTCCATTTTCATCCGATCCGCTGGACGGATGGCTAACATATCGCTATCCGTCTGTTATTTAGCAGATCTTGTTGGTTTGGATGGCAGGCGGGTGTCAGCGGACACATCTCCACTGATATCTGTCTGCCCATACAAGTCAATGGGTTGCCAGCTCAGATCCGCCTGAAAAACGGACAGGCGGATCTTTGCGGGCCCATCGTGTGAAAGGGGCCTTAGGGTGAAGTGTTGCTTTACAGTGGTAGTAAACCACACCTTTAAAAAAGAAAAAAAAAAAGCCCTGCAAGGCAATGTTATAATGTGCTAGTATGCATTGCATGCTAGCACATTATGAAATACTTTAGAACGAAGCCCTCCAGCAGCACACTGTCACAGCTGACAGGGCTTCCATCTTCACCCAATCTTTCTTCCGGGTTCAAGTGCTCGGGCCTTCTGATTGGCTGAGCTGCAATGATGTCACTCCCGGGGCACAGAGGCAGGGGTATGCTGTCCCTTCAGAGCACATGCGCGGTGACGTCACCAGCTGCATGCAGTGTGAATATCTACCAGATAGTGCAAGTTTAGGAGTTAATGTACTTACAGGTCAAGGTCTTTTCACACAGGCCGTCTGATCAGGTCCGCCCGTCAGTTTTTCAGGTAGACGTGATTGAATCCTCCAGTCTCCTCTATGGAGGAACGGATGTCAACGGACACATGTCTGCTGACACCCGCCGCCATCCGATCTGATCCTGCCTGCAAAAACCAGACGGATAGCGGTCCTAGTTTCCATTCGTCTGGTGAAAAGGATCGGTTGGAAACAGACAGGCAGTCAGTTTCCATCCAATTTCCCCATAGAGGAGATCGGGACTGTGTCCATGTCTGCTCTGCACAGCAGAGCGGACAGGACCTCTCATTCGTGAAAAATATATATACTAAATATATATGCTCGTGCTAATGGTGTATCAAAAAAGAAAAAAAAAAGATTGCAGCTGCTATACACAAAGTGGTAATCACTTGAAAAACATATAAAGATAAATATAGCGCTCGCAAACACAATAAGTGAAAATTTGTTAACCAAAAAGAAAGTCCAAATTACAATAAGTGAAAATAAAGTCCAAATAAGGTGACTGAAAGTGCTCCAATCCAAAGTGAAGGAAATGTAAGGTGCTTCAGAGAAATTCAGGTGTGCAACACCCCCTCATGTATCCCCACTCACCAGATCACAACGACCCCCAGCTTTTCAGTCTGGTGGGTCATTAAAAGCTTGATAGAGAATCCTGGGATGGCAGATAAGGTGATATACCTTCAAGTCCGGAAATCCTTTAAAGAGTTTCTCAGCCAGAACACAGCAGGTACCCAGAAGTAAAAACAAAAGTGAACTGATAGTGAAGTACCATTAAAAAGGTTTTATTGAAAAAGGGAGTGGGTACTTACAACAAGTAAGATAAAACAAGCCTCAAAATGGAGCTATGAGTGTAAAAACGCCGTTGCTGGCGTGTGTTCCACAGGACCGGAAGTGACGTCAGTGATACCGGAAATAGCGTCAATGTTTCGCCATCCCACAGGGGTCATTAAGGACCAGATCGTTGACGCTATTTCCGGTATCACTGACGTCACTTCCGGTCCCGTGGAACACACGCCAGCAACAGTGTTTTTACACTCACAGCTCCATTTTGAGGCTTGTTTTATCTTGTAAGTACCCACTCCCTTTTTGAGCAAGTAAATTCCGTAACACAGAGGTGCCCGTGTGAAAGCCTTATAGGCTTACCTGTATGTACCAGTTAAAAATAAGACTTTACTACCACTTTAAGGGAGAGTTATGCCATCTATGTCCCATTTTGGAGATTTGCCTTCACTTCCTGTACAAATAAGGGAATCCCTTGTTGTCACCAGAATTAGTATCTCCAGTAGAAGCTTTCCCCTCTATTCCTATTTTGGTGGCAACTCAAAGTTTTGTCACGCCCCCTTAAAGCGGAGGTTCACACAAAAATTGAACCTCCGCTTTTCGGAACCCTCCCCCCCACGGTGTCACATTTGGCACCTTTCAGGGGGTTGCAGATACCTGTCTAATACAGGTATTTGCACCCACTTCCGGGCATAGACACGGGAGTCTATGTCTCTTCCTGTCCTGCCACGCTGTCTGCTGGGACACACATGGGTCCCAGAGACAGCACGGACCATTCAGATTGTGCTGCGCGACTCGCGCATGCGCAGTAGGGAACCGGGAAGTGAAGCCGCAAGGCTTCATTTCCTGATTCCCATACCGAAGATGGCGGCGGCAGCATCCGAGGACCGAGGCACGGTCCAGCCTCGGGTGCCGACATCGCTGGACCCTGTGACAGGTAAGTGTCCATATTTTAAAAGTCAGCAACTGCAGTATTTGTAGCTTCTGACTTTTAAATTTTTTCTTTTCGCAGGACTCCCTCTTTAAACGAGAATTATACCCCAAAAAATGATTAGTTAAACCCACAAGTGCATTTTTTACCACTACTATTCCTTTATATTGGCTTTTGAAATTTACAAATGCAGCAATCTAGATATTGGATGAAAGGTTTAGCACTGGGAAACACTTTTTTAAAGATAGAAAGGGCATTTTTTATATAACTATATGGATCAGACCAAAATGAAGGGCAAATGGGGAGGAAAGAGGGACAGAGGGACTTTATTCCAAATCAGGTACAGTCCCTCAAAATCAGGGACAGTTGGGAGCTATGCTCTCTGTTCTATCCTAAATTAAAAAAAAAAAAAAAAAAAAAAGAAAAAGCTTTGCCTTCTGTGATGTTACACTGATGCGGTGCAGAAAACTGCAGCACAGTGTACCCTTGGGTTTCATGCAGGTTATCTGCCCTATGCCATAGACAAGGGATTTGGGGCTGCTAGGTCACCCGTGCCTCTGGGATACTAAGTACAGTCATTCTAATTTAATTCTGGGTGGTTTATTTCCACACTAGATCCTGAAAAACACCACTGAATATTTAGGTGAATCCAATTGGGGCATCCAGATCATTTAAAGTACTGTAGGTGAATGTGCCCACAAGTGAGATGGGTAGTTTACACCAGGACGTACACTGTGACCTAGATCTAGAGGGATAAGGTTGAGTGAAATAAAAATCTGCTAAAATCTCCCCTGTGGCATTTTTATTTTCTTGTTTTCTTTTTTCTTGTAAATAAAAAACATGTCATACTTACAGTGCCTTGAAAAAGTATTCGTTCCCCTTGACATTTTTCACACTTTGTAATGTTACAATCAAAAACGTAAATGTATTTTATTGGGATTTTATGTGATAGACCAACACAAAGTGGCACATAATTGTGAAGTGGAAGGAAAATGATAAATGGTTTTCCACAATCTTTACAAATAAATAGCTGAAAAGTGTGGCGTGCATTTGTACTCACCCACCCTTAAAGCCTGTACACGCGATACAAAAATCGGATGGAAAAATTTGTACGACAAGCTGTCTGACGATTTTCAGATCGTTAGTACAGTGCTTTCGATAGCCAATTTCGCTTTTTCGTCAGACAAAAGTTGGATGTGCAGACTATATAATTTTTGTCAGATGTTAACTCAACATACGTTTTTCATTTTATTAGTACGGTTTTCGTACGAAAAAAATCATAAGAGCAAGACTACGCATGCTCAGGAACTAAAGAATACATACAAAACTATTTGACACATTACGTCACTTCTGACATATTCTGTCATACGAAAATTTTTGTATTGTGAGTAACCTCTTCACTTTTGACATGAGACTAGCATGCGGCGGCAGCCAGTGCCATCTTTAAGGCAGGGCAAAAGTGGCAGCTGCCCTGGATTCCATCATTATTGTGTATGTATTGTCAGGTCACCTGTGACCAGGTGACAGATGCACTCTGTAGGAGTCGGAAGTGCACCGCTAGGTAGTGGACCCTAGGACTGACTGCTGCGGATTGAACCCTGGGAGGTTCAGGAAGCAGGTCTACTGGATCACTAACACAGATCCCTCTGGGAGCTAGAGCATAGATTCCCCAGGGCGCGGAGTCTAAGAGCCAGCAGGTGTTCACCAGAGCCTCTAGTGATGAGGATGGACTGAGCTGCAGTCTGGCTCCAGGTCGCTGCCCCCAGGGTCTCACAGCTCACGCTCAAGGTAGACTACAGAAGAAGAGGAAGGAGACAGCAGGCTGGAACAACAAGGAAAGTAAGGGATAAGCCAAATGTCAGGGCGACAAGCAGACAAGGATAAACATAACACGCCAAAGGTCAGGGTCACAAGCAGACAGGGAAAGTCGAGAACAGGCCAAAGTTGGTAACTGGAATCAGATGTAGGAAACACAGCATGTACACACGAAAGCTAACACACAATGGTTGATCAGCATTGCTGGCTTGCAGTGCACAGGTTAATATAGGGTTCCCTGATAGGGCCTGGGGTGGGGCCATGCTTAGAAGAGAGGTTATAAAACCAGCCAGGTGTGAGTGGCTGGCCTCTTAGTCTGAACACATGAGGAGGAGAAAGTAAGCTGACAGAGAAAGATTACTGCATAACCATGACAGTACCCCCCTCTTATGAGGCCTCCCCCTCCCCCGCCTGGGCCCTGGCTTAAAGGGAAACTCCAGATGAAACCTCCTCAACAGACGAGGCACAAAGATCTCAGATGCAGTGATCCAAGACCTCTCCTCAGGACCAAACCCTTCCCAATGTACGAGGTACTGAAGAATGCCTCTACGGTGCCAGAAATCCAGAACTTGACTAACCTCGTACTTAAGATTATCTTTAGAGACCAAAATTGAGGTAGGGAGAGGACTTATTGAGGGCTAAAGGCTTCTTAGGAATGGGTAAAGGCATAAGAAGACCATCAGGTGTCTGAGCAGGGTCCCCCAGACCCTTAAAGATGAGGTGGACATCCAGCACAGGATCGTCAGACTGGGCAGAAGTCAGTGGATCCCTGAGACCAGGTTGGTTAGAAAGTGATGTGTCACAGAAGTCAAGCTGGATAGCTTCACTGGGCATAGGCTGAACTGGTGCAGAGGCCGACTGAACAGCATTGCCAGGTGCAGCGACCACCAGCATCGCATCACAGGGCGTAGCGACTGTGGAACTGGTGGACGAGTCACCCTGGGTGTGCATCCAAGGGGGTCCAGGAACAGGCAAAGGTAAATGACCATGCAAACTGGAGTGAATGATTGGCTCAAGTTCACAGGTCGGCTCCTCACTTAGAGTGCCACATGACCCAGAAAGTGCCTCAGCCTGACTATTGCAGGAGACATTCCAGAAATCGCTATATGCAGCGGGAAGAGCAGAAGATACTGGGATGGTGGCAACAGGAAGTTTCTCTTTTGGGGTAACCTTGAGTAGGCAGGAAGAGGAACAGGAGGAACCCCAAGCCAGGATCTGTCCAGCAGTCCAGTCAATGTGTGGAGAATGGAACCGTAACCAAGGAAGACCTAATATGATAGGAGATGAAGCCTTAGGTAAGACAAGGAAGGATATCCACTCCTGGTGGAGTGTCCCTACTAACATCTTAACAGGAAGGGTCTGGAAGCGGATACGATCCCCTGGGAGAACAGTGCCATCAATCGCCAAGACCACCAATGGCGTTAAAAGGGGCAAAAGGGTAAGTCTCATGGAAGATGCAGTTTCTTAATCCATGAAATTGCCAGCGGCTCCAGAATCCAGATGTGCCGAGACTGAACGGAAGGAAGCGCCGACATGAAGGAACACAGAAAGAAGAAGACGAGAAGGTGAAGGTGATATTTCAGGGTCTAATACCCCACCTTCCAGATGTATTAGCCCCGAGCGTTTTCCCGGACGAAATAAATCAGCCCACAAGGGCAACTTAGGCCGTAGACAACAAAGTCTGACGAGCAGTTGAAAAATTCCTTCAGCATGTAGGTTTTTCTCTTGGTAGTGAAAGACTTCTGTCCATGCTGGACAAAATTGCAGGTTTTACATAAGGCCTTTCAGCATTGGAACATGCCTTCCAGGGGTATTAATATGGGTGCAACTGGTAGAGCTGAACGGTTTTAAGTTTGCTCGGGGCAATTTTATTTTTCAAGTTTGGGGCCCCTATGGTATGTGACTTTGGGATGTGCGGGAAGTACAGTTTTAGGATGAGGGTCCTGCTGTAGGATGTCCCAATGTTTACGCAGAATCTTCTCCATGTTTTTATGTCTATTATGGAAAGTAGTCACAAACTTTCGGGCATCCCATGGAGATAGTATTCGTAAGCTTCTTCAACCAGAGTCTTGGGATATTTTTATCAAAAAACTTTCTTTCCAGGGTTGTGCTGAGTTCGATATAGTCGGAATCTTTAGTACAATTCTGTTAAAGATGACAGAATTGACCTTTTGGGATATTGGCAATCCATTTAGGGAAATGACAACTCTTAAAATGCAAGTAAGTGTTACCTGCTGTGGGTTTAGTGTATTTTTTAGAAAAGATTGTGTGACCATCCTGTCCAAACTCCAGTTCCAAAAAGGCTATGGTGGCTGGATCGGTAACTGATGTGAATGAAAGCCCATAAGGATTATCGTTACAATGTTCCACGAAGGGAGCAATAAAGTCAAGATCACCATCCCAAATGATGATCAAATCATCAATGTACCTTCCAAAGAAAATTATATTAGCCGCAAAGGGATTGTTTTTGTAAATATAATTGGTTTCCCAGAAACCCATGGCCAGATTAGCATACGAGGGGGCGAAATTAGCCCCCATTGCTGTGCCTTGTGTTTGTTGGTGGTATTCTCCATCAAAAGTGAAATAATTATGCATCAGGCAGAATCTTGTAGCTTCTACAATGAAACTAGCCTGACGCATATTAATCATGTGGTCCATAGATAGAAATTGCTCCAATGCCATTAGTCCAAATGTATGTGGGATAGAAGTGTAGAGGGAGCAGACGTCGAGCGAAAGCCAAACATAAGAGGACTCCCATCTGTAAGGAGACAAAAGTTCTAACAGGTGTGTTCTGTCACGTATATATGATTGAAGTTAAAGGACTATTGGTTGTAGGAACTGATCTATGTACAAACTAAACCCGGGGGTAACGCTGTCCATAGCCGCCACGAATGGTCTGCTGGGAGGATCCTGTAAACTCTTGTGGATCTTCGGCAGATTGTAAAAAAAAGGTATTTGATAGAAGGTCTTTCGCAAGAATGAGCTCTCTGTTTTTGTTATAATACCTTCCTGAAGGGCGGTGGTTATCAGTGTATCGGCTTCTTGTGCAAAACCTGCTGTCGGGTCCTTAGTGAGTTTGACATATGTGGCTTTGTCTGAGAGAAGTCTATAAGATTCCTTCAGATAGTCAGACCTGTTTTGGAGTACTATACCGCCTCTTTTGTCCAATGACTTTATTACCAAATCTTTGGCGTGCATGAGAGTCTAATGCTTTGATTTCGGAAGGTGAAAGATTATTCGATTTGGAAATGGAGGCGGAGTTTAACAGGTCCGCATAAACAACTCTATAGAAGCTTTCTAAATATGGGCCCTTAGATTGTGTGGGAAAAAAGATGGACTTGGGTTTTAAGGTGGAGTGAACATTCGGAGGGGATGGGGCTTAGTGTTGTGTGAGCAATTTGAATGTCACATCATCACTGTTGGATATATGAAGATCATCAATATCGAAGAGAAAAGACTCCGAATTTAGTTCAGATGAGGCTGTGGGAGGTGCAGTGGAAGGATTGGCGTTAGTGTCACTAGGGATGTCTTTATTTTTATTTTTCTCTTCCTCTTGTTTAATATGAAAATGCTTTTTTAAAGTAGGATTGCGTATATAACTATTGAGGTCTTTGAAAAGAACAAAGGGGTTAGGTTTATTGATAGGAGCAAAATTAAGTCCATGATTGAGGAGAGAAATATTTGCAGGGGACAGGGTGTGAGAAGATAAATTGAATATTTTTATCGTTTTGTGTGTTTCAGCACATTTTCATGTTTTTCTGGTTCGTCCTGCTCTGCAGCCTTTTCTGGAAGCTTTCTTTTTCTGGAAATTGAGGCCGGAGGAGGACTAGACACTAAAAAAGAAGCGGTGGTGATCCACACCAGGTCTTTCTA
Organism: Lithobates clamitans; assembly: GCA_037952925.1. Lineage (NCBI taxonomy): Eukaryota > Metazoa > Chordata > Amphibia > Anura > Ranidae > Lithobates > Lithobates clamitans. Next base: position 4,322,810 of record JBBGZY010001049.1, on the reverse strand, counting down.
AGATTTAAAGCCAGCTACTGCATCTGAGCCATTAGTGAGCAGGAATTTTTGGGCTGGGCTAGTCCAGGTTGGAACTTTTTGTTGGTTTGTTACAGCCATTCTTGTGTTTGATTGACCCAGATTAGTATAGCTAGGTCCAAATAGCCCAGTTTCACCGCAATATGATGAAGTGTAAATGTGTTTTCTTCCTGCTGGTCATCTATATGGTGTACTTAGTTTTTGGAGCTTTTTTCTTTTCTTACGTGGAGCAACCACATGAGGACCAGCTGAGGGAGAAGGTGCTGAACATGTGGGATGATTTCCTAGAAATCCACACAGCTCTGCTGGTCAAAAGCTTTGGGGTGTCAGTCCTGCAAAATATATCAGGCTTTGAGGTCAAATGGGACTTTGTATCTTCTCTCTTCTTTGCTTGGACCACCCTAACCACTATTGGTTATGGACATCCCTTTCCCATCTCACTGAGTGGAAAGATATTTTGTGTATTTTACTGCCTCTTTGGAATCCCATTCACCTTATCTTTACTCTCTATTGTTGCTCAGAAATGGACAATTTTACCGCAAGACATACCACTTCACTACTTTCACCGCCGCTGGAACACCTTAAATAACAACACCCTAGAGTGGATCCACGCCATAGTTGTAATCTCCATCATGTGTCTCCTTTGCTTTTTCATTCCTGCCATTTTATTCAATTCTCTAGAAGAGAATTGGGGTTATGCGGATGCCCTGTACTTCTGCTTTATCTCTTTGAGTACAGTTGGTCTTGGAGATTATGTACCTGGTGAACAGAGTGGCCAACGGTTGCCAGCACTCTACAAGCTCCTGGTCATCAGTTATTTATTACTTGGCATGGTCTGTGTGTTTCTCATGGTTGGGATATTAAAGAACCTTCTTAAGCATAACCAGATCCTTAGTCTGTTCTTACTGGGGAATGAAGATGGCAGGCAAGACGAGGAAATAGACCGCGTTCCACCAAATGACTCTGAGGTTCCTTTTGCTCCAAGAAATGATGAAACTACAAGGAGGAGGGTTACACATTCTGTCTCTCCCAATGAGAAGTCTAATGGCTCCATAAACCCATCTTCTAGCTGATCTTAATACATTTATAGAAACAAAAGCTCCTGCCATTATCACTTAAAGGCTAATTCATCCAAAATTGATCATTTAGATTTGAGTAGAAAGCAGGTAAATAAACCATTAAGTTTTTGAATCTCTTCAGGTCTCTGGAAACTTGATCTCCAAAGAAAAAGAAAACCTGCACTGGGAGAAAATTAAGGATGCCCTTGCTGACCTGTCCTGAAAATGTTGACCCAGTGGCTTCAGTACTTTAACCTGCAACAAGTATGCAGATCATCAGTTCTGACTGAAGTCTGCTTTTCTTCTCTGAATGCACATTCTAGATGGACAACAAGGTAAGTAGTGAAGACAACCAAGAAATCAATATTCTCAGGAGATCAGCAAGGGTAGCCTCTGTAATTCTCTAAAATACAGGATTTCTTAAAAGAAAAAGACACCAGTAAGCATTTGTAAATAATCTTAGCTTCACTCTTGAATTGTTACGATGGTTCTCCTTCTCTTTCAGAAGCTGGATGATGTTCAATTATTTACTTGTCATCTTTCCCTGTCACAACAGAGTGTCAGGCTGCCTAAATCAGTGCTGATAAAAGGATGCACAAAATCTGTCTAGTATAACATAAGTGCTCTCAGGATTACATGAAAAAAGTATAAAACTTATGAGTTTTACCCTCTACCAGCACTCCAGTCATTTATCAGCCCTGAACTCAGACAAGAGATACATTGCCCTCTGTGGGGGCCTTATAGCCACTCCATGAGCTGATATTTTGGTCATACAGGGAAAGAATTCAAGTAACTAGCAGCACACATGTCTATTCCTGAGTGGTAAGGTTTCACTGTTGTAACGTTTTAAGAGTAGAGATTTAGATTGCACAAATGCCTGTTCTTCAAGGCAGGCCTTTCACTATTTAAAAAAAATAAATAAAATTTATGTTAAGTACAAATGTGTATAGACTTACTTGACATAATAGTGCTGCCCCCTTTCTATAAATGCTAGGAATGGGGGGGGGGGGGGGAATCCAAGCTGGAGCTCAAAACTCCTGCGGGAAGGTCTTTCCAATTTTAGATCTAAGAAGTTGGTGGATATTCACACAAGCAACAACTCATCGTTGAGATGCCAGGTTTAGGTAAATTGCCCCTTTAAAAAATTGTTGCTGGCTATACAACCATGTGCAGGTCATGTATGCTGTATCGAAAAGTGAACACACAATCCAGGCTTCACACATATCCCTGTTCTCCACACACACACACACACACACACACACACACACACACACACACACACACTTACTACAAATGTATGACCACCACTTTTTTTTTTGTTGTTGTTCATCTTCTACATTTAGCCTGCACGTTTAAGCTCTTCCTCCAAATGTTGTGATTGTTCTATGGTATACAAGGGAGGTTCTCTCATCGGGTACTCATGGTTTTGTTTCATGGGGGCTCTGATGGAGATCTCCTAGGATTTGGTACCCTATAGTGTGTGTGTATATGTATATATGTGTATGTGTGTGTGTGTGTATATATATATATGTGTATAGATAATATAAATGTGTAACGTAAAGGTTGTTCTGAGCAAGTTTCTTCTCTAGTAGATGATGACTGTTTACTGAGAGCATCAGCTTGCTTGGATATGCTGTATACTACACCTGATGTGTGTGTTCTTCTTTGTTTACTATTTGTATTCTTAAAATTGAAAATAAAGAATAAAAAAAAAAAAAAGTGGCCACACAATGCACAAAAGTCCTATAAGTTAAGCACCGATACTTTGATCAAGAGCAGACTGACTGGGGTGCAGTTAAAGGATATGTTCACTTTTTAGAATAAAAATATAAATGCACCCCTTTTTTTCTTTTCTTTCCCCCAGCTGAAAAAAAAGTGTGCTGTGATCGCTGGTGCCAAGCAGGTGACCTCCAGATCTGTCAGAGTATCCATGTGCAGGTACAGGCAAGCAGATACAATGTGACAAGAAAAATGAATAAACTACCACAGCGTTCCACAGAGCAAAGGATGACTGGGCTTGTAGTTCACTCACACACAGAGCTGTGTGAAAGAATGACGTGGACAGAGGCCCAAACGGCCGCGCTGATTTCAAAAAGTGACAGCTAGTGTGGGGAACTTCTCCCCATGCTACTGTTTCGGGGGGGGGGGGGGGGGAATTGCACAGTGGCTGCAGCATTGGGAACATGTTACACCCTAAAAACGGATGGAATATGTCTCCAATAGTGAACTTATCCTTTAAAGCAGCCCTTCCAGGATGCTAGATGATGTACTATTATTTATAGTAGGTCACTGGGCAAGGCTTTTTATCTTGGAAGAGTGAGAAATGGAAGGGCTCACTTAGGTTCTTGTTGTTGTTTTGGAAGATTCCCCAACTTCTTGCCATAACACCTGAAGAGCAAAAGCTAGGAAACACTGGGGGTTGCTTGCTGGAGGCGGGTCCGCTTTTCGCTGCGGGTGCGCTTGGGGGTGTGGTCGCTGTGGGTCTGGGGGGAACATGCAGGGAAGATAAACGGCATTTTGGCCTGCACATGCTTGGATGATAAGGTCGGCGGAGCTTCCCTCGTTTCGGATCTTCCCCTCGGATCTGCGGCGACTGCGCTTCCGGGTGCACTTGTGGTGCGGGATGGATTTGCCTTTCGTGAATCAACCATATTATCCCAAAGAGAGACCTAGCCATTAATAAAACCTAACAGAGGTTCTTTCCCTTTCTCACACTTTTAAAATTTAGAAGGTGTTGGCTACTTTAACACTGTATTTGTACTAATTTTTGCTTATGCACAGTGGAATGAATATATAGTAAAGAAGCAATGTACTTTTTAATTTTCAAAGATATTAATCATTATTTAGCTTGGAGGGGAACTTGCTACACAACCACTCATTTTCACACACTATTGCGAGATTTGTTTTCTAGTCTCTGCCCCCCCCGCCCCCCCTGAAAAAGAGAAAAAAAAAAGATTTAATGACATAAAATGTATTTTTTTATGTGTTACTGCTGATACCCTAGCTTAAAATGAAAATAACAGCTAAATACACATCTCAGATATGCTGTATGTATAGTATGTGAACTAATTTAACTTAAAAAGGATTTGTTGTTCTCTTTAACCACACATCTTGCCCACTGGATAGCCAGGAAGATCAAAATCGCTATGCTGTGTGCTGGTTAGGGTTTACAGCATCCTAACATTTTCCAATGAAAAGAGGAAATCTAACACTGCTGTTTCATTGTCTAATCAGCACTCTGCAAGAGCAGAGGAAAAAGGATGATCACCCACCTGGCTATACAGTGTGGTGGGGCGCATGGATTACAGCAGTGGCTAAACAAAATACTAACCATTTGATGGTTAAAAACAGTTTACGAATATGTGAGCCAGCTGATTTTTGTGCTGCTTGTTTGGAAGTTCATCTTAAACATTTTTTTTATGTATACTATTTAACTAAAACCAGCTTGTATTGTGCAAAACTACATTTACTGTATATGTGCCTGTAATAAAAGGATTATGTTCATATAAAAAAAAAAAAAAAGTAGAGGTGGAACATCCTGCTGTTGGGAGTGTATTGGTAATGGAAGTGATAGGTGGTATGGTACAGGAAGGCAATACGATCTCCTCTGGGTGTTCCATAGGTTCTATGGATGTACACTCAGTGGTAATGGAAGTTGGTCGGTCAGTGTGTTTAGAACTGATAAAGGAAATGGTGGTAGTGATAGTAATATCACTAGAACCAACTGAGACTTGGGGACTATGTGCTGGAGGATTGGGTATTTTATTAGGTCGTGGAGCTAGTGATACACTCAATGATCTGTTATAGAACTGATTAAGAGCATTGATCAGTTCCACATTCTTATTATTGACATCTCCTTTGGTTCTTATGGTGGTGGTCAGAGGTAATTAGATTTCTTGGAGAGTGTAACAAAGACTGGTGGGAGACACAAGAAGTAGGATTGGCCTTCTGATGTTTAACAGGGACAATAGTATTGTATGGTTGGATGTCCATCAGAGAAGGGATGGGAAGGCTGGAAGATGCAGGATCGCGTCTTCTGTGATGGGATGGATAGGGGGTGGAAACGGTAGATGATATCTGAATGGAATTGTGGGTATTCTTTTTATTCCATGAAAAATCCTTATTGGAGTTATAATCATCGAGATCACGTTTAAATTTCCCAATTTTTATGTTGATGAGATCATCTTCATCCTTTTTGGTATTTTTCTTGTGTATCTCAAGCCATAGCAGTGGAATGTGGACAGCATAGCTGGAGATTTCTCCTATGATGGTTTTTACTTGCTGACTAAGTGTACTGAACCTGTTCGTTCTGTGAGAAATGAGTATTCCCATCCATTTTGTCATGCAGAATTCTGCGATACTGGCCCATTCTTTTGTACTGTCCTCTGCAAAAAGATGGGACAATCCTTCATAACTCGCAGGCCTCTGGGTGAGACCTTGATATCAATATGTTGTTGTAGAAAGAATTTATCCCACCACTGCAGGTTGGTGGTGTGAATCATTCTTTCCAATTGTTTAAACTTGCCACAGAGACTGTGGCGTGTTTTACCTTGAAGTTTGGCTTTTTCAGAGAAAGTAACAAAGTGTATAGTTGTTCAAGGGTCATGTACCTATGACTCGCTATGGTATTATTAATATTTTTCAATACACATGCCCTCTTTTGCATAACTTTTCCCCACCCTTCCCCTCACCCCCTCCCCATCTCTCCCCCCCCCCCCTTTTCTGTTGCGTCCCATTCCGCTTTGTCTTATCCCCATCCTTTTTATCCTTTTTATTGATGTACCTCTCTAGTATACATACCATCTATTGCTGAACCATATATTTGTCATTGCATTACAGTGCAATACTACTGATATAGTGCTACTTCTGGCCCTATACACAGCTCTCAATTCACCCCGGTCATTTTTTGTTTTGATCACTCCCCTTCGTTTTTTTTTGCATGCATCGTAACACATTTTTGTTTATACAGCGCTATTTAAACTGATGGATCATTTCAGACCAATCATAGTGTTTTCCGTCCCTAGCCACTCCCCCTCCGTTAGATTTTTTTGGCCCTCACAACCATCCATCTTCAGCTTGATGAAGGAGCGCGGCTGCCACGTTATTGCAGCCTGTACGCTCATGAAACGCGTCGCTTGCCAGTGACGTCAGCTTTCCTCGCCCGCTACTCACCTGTGTTCCAGGCCTCGTTTTGGTTTTCCATCTCCACCGCGGCCGGCTTACCATCTAGCGGTGTCCCCCATACGCGGCCGTCCACCCAGAAGGCAGGAATAGTTCTGACTGATCTGATGACTACCCCTCTGATGAATACACGAATCTTACATGCTGTTTGATGACTTTGAAAATGTGAGTTTTCTATACATGTGACTTATTAACAAACTTTTTAACGTCTGCACCTAGAGGTGCCTCTTTCTTTGTGAGACACTAGGGGGATATGATGAGTTTGGGAGAGATGTATAGCACTCAGCACCCGCTGAGTATTCTCTCTACCCTCTCTATCTGGAGTAAAGCCCACTTGATCAGGATCTATCAACATAGGGATGTGGGGCATTAATCTCATTGCTATGATCTTCGCAAAGATTTAGCTAGAGCAGATAGAAGGGTCTTTCCCCTCTTTAGGTATGACTGCTATGTGGGCTAGTAGTGTCTCTGCTGATATTATCTGCCCTTATCGTAATGAGTTAAAGGCGGTCACAAATCTGTGTGCCAGTTTCTCTGAAAACAACTTGTAATAAGATAGCGTGTAGCCATCCGGGCCGGGCGCCTTACCTGATTTCAGAGACTTGAGAGCCACCTGAAACTCTTCAGTCGTTATTGGGGCCTCCAGCTCTTTCCCTATATCTTCCGGTAGCCTCGGCATTCCTGAGGCTTGAAAGTATCTCCCTGCATCATCCAGTCTACTGTCTGTCAACGCAGGGGAGTACTGCCCTCCAGCTGATATAGATTTTTGTGAAGAGTCAACTAACACATCACCTTGTGTTTTAATATGGGATATGTAATTCCATGCCCTCGTCTCTCTCAGAGCATTAGCCAGAATCCTACTTGTTTTGTTTCCAAATTCATAAAATGTTCATCTACGGGGGGCGTGGCTTGGATGGCTTCCCGAGCAGACGTGTTTCACTGAAGCTCCCGCTCTGGCCTGCCTGCATAGAGCTGGAACCTGCACCTCACCGCCATCAATCATGGGCAAACCGCGCAAAAATAAGGAAACGGACCCCAGAGGACATACCACCCGTTCTTCCTCGGTCCCCCCGCCACTCATCACTGAGTATTTTGGGCAAGGAGCTACGGCCGGGCACCACGAGGCCAAGATGGCGCCGACGCCACATGCAGCAATCTCACCATCCTCATCTCTGCAAGCCTCTGAGGACCGCAGAAGCAACAGGTACGGATCCGAGGGTGACCTACCCACTACCCACTCTCCGATCCCCCCTACTGAACTTTCGATCGCCCCCCCCCCCCTCTGGCGGCCATATGCTGGGCAGCCTCGCCCAGACTTTCCCCCCATGCCTAATAGGGCCTGCGCCCTCTATATCATCCGGCCAGCCATCCCCCTCCTGGGACTCCTATGCTCCAGAATGGGACCCCCGCTCCCTGCCACAACGCTCCCAGCCTCACAGGGACAGAGCCCCCTCTCTCTCCCCCCTCCAGAGGGACACAGTCCAGGCTCCGGCATCATCCCAGGCCCTAAAGCCACCAGGATCTCAGGGGGCTTATTCACATATGGGGAGCCCACAAGGCCCACTGCTAACCAAGCACTCCAGCATTACCTCCCCTCCACTACCACCCCAGAGGGGACCCCCCACGCCAGCCTCCTACTCTGCAGTAGTACAGGGCTCCCATGCCCACACTACACCAGACTTTGACCCTGACCCTGAAGCATGTACATCTTGGCCAGATTACGTCCGCTGCATGCCCACAAAACAGGACTTCCGAATGGTAATTCAGGAAGTGCGGGACACATGTAGAACAGAGATCAACATGCTTCGCACTGATCTTCATCAACTGTCCACTAAAGTCGCATCCTTAGAAGAAGAAACAAATGACACTAAAATTGAAATCTCACAAATACATGACCGCTTAACTTCACAAGCTACCACCCTTAGAGACTTCCAACGTCACCTCGAGGACCTCGACAACAGAGGTAGACGTAATATCAGGGTCAGAGGTCTACCGGAGGCGACACAAGAAGAAGACCTGAATGTGACTCTGCAAGCCATTTTCAACAGCATTCTAGGTCGCCCAGAACATCAGCGGGTTAAGCTGGATCATGCACACCGAGCTTTGCGTCCCCGTGGGCCAGGATCTCGCCCACGAGACGTGATCTGCAGGGTCCACAACTACACCCTCAAAGAGGACATTATGAGAAAGGCGCGAAACATGCATGCTATTGATTTTGACGGAGCCTCCCTACAACTTTTTCCAGACCTCTCATGGATCACCCTTCAACAGAGAAGATCTTTGCAACCACTCCTCACCCTGCTAAGAGAACATGACTTTCGCTATCATTGGGGCTTCCCCTTCAGCCTCACGGCAAAAAAAGATGGAAAGTCCACAACCCTCCGTTACCCGGAGGATCTTCAATTTTTCTGCAGAGAATTCGACATCCCGGTACCACCTACCCCTGCATGGGAACCGTTGCCAGTACCCCCACCTCGCCCAGACCCTTGGATCCAAGTCGTAGGCCGGAAACGCACAAGACCACGATCTGCGGGCCCTTCTCCTCCACCTCGTCAGCGATGAACTGCTGCTCATCTGAACTCCCCTCTCACCCAGTTGTATCACCTCAGTTTTGCACGGTTTGTCTCTTCCTATTTCTCTACCTGAGAACCTAGAGACATATCCTGCTCATCCTACTCATTTAAAGTATGGACTTACTTAGCAAACAGATTCTCTCTTGAGTTAGCAATACATGTTTAATTGTGTTTATAAGGTTTAGATAGGACTTACATAACTAATCGGGTTGTGCCATCTCCCCCCCCATGCTCCTCCTCTTTTTTCACACAACCTCATCTTCCCTACCTTCTCCCCCCTCGCCCCTTTCTTTCCCATCTTTATCCTCTCCTCCCCCCCCATCCCCCTCTCCATCTCCCCTTTCCTACATCTATCTACACCCGCTCACCTACTCTCACTCTCTCCCCTTTCTCTTACCGTCTGTTTCAGAGGAGGGACATGGCTAGATGGGAGGGTTACCTCCCCCCTCACCTCTTCTCTGTTTTGCTTCCCCCCTGCTAGGGGTTAAACTATAGAGGAATACTATTATGAAGAGGGGTATTTCATATTTCATATACTTATACTTTTATACCATCGTTTTTGAATTCATAGAACATGTCTTACTACTGCTCCAAATCTCACGTATCGAAAGCTTAAATGGTTTACTCTTTTATTCGATCCGAAGTCATAAGTATAGATATGTCGGTTGCCAGTTAACACATGCAGGTTCCCTGTTTTCTCTGTTACTTAGTTTTTCATTTTTTTTTTTTTTTTTTTGGATTTAGGTGCAGGCAGGCCCGGAAGGGGGTTGTCCTCCCCTCCTTGGGTCCATCCTTTCCTCCCCCCCCGGGGCTCTCCGAATGGCTCTTTTTTTAATTTTCTCTGACAGTGGCATTTTTGACCCCGATGTCAGAGGGGGCCCTTCGGAGTCTCCCACCCCATCACTTTGTGTAGGTGGGTTATATTGTGAATGGTTAACTAACCTCAATACCGTACTAACCTTTGTGTTTTTTTCCTGTTTTCTGTACCTTTATTTATGTTCTTCTCCTACTGCTATCCCCATTTCTTTTCCCCTCCCCAATCTTTTGGGCGCCGCCCGTCTCCGGGACCGGGTTCATGTTCGAGGGGTTGCAGGCCTCCAAACCGCAGCCACCATGGAAACCCACAATAGGGACCTCTTATACTCCAAGGCTCTACTACACCCACTAGGTAAGCTATCGTTTCTTTCCACAAAATATCCACCATGATTGACATATTTTCATTAAATGTGAAGGGCCTTAACTCAAGTGTTAAGAGAAGCCTAGCGCTACGAGAGTTCAAACGGTCTAAAGCGGACATTATTTTCATTCAGGAGACCCACCTTGATAAAACAGGCACCATGACATTCGCACGACGGCAATACCCTCACATATACCAGACCTCTGGTCCACATAAACGGGCAGGGGTAGCAATCCTTTTTAAGCAAGGCTCCCCCTTCCAGTTGCAATCCCTATACTCTGATCCTTCGGGACATTACCTCATCCTCCGAGGCCTCTGGAGAGGAGTGAATATCACTCTATGCAATATCTATGCCCCAAACACGAATCAAATCCCTTTTTTTTCTAAGGTCTTTGAACGCCTGTTTGAAGCCTCCCATCAATACCTGGTGATCGGAGGAGATTTTAACCTTGTCCACTCACCGGGTCTTGATAAACACTCAATGGGTCAGGGAAAATCCCAAGCAAACACTAATAGAACAGCCACCCAGTTTCGCCAACTTACTAGGAAATACGCCCTGTTTGACACCTGGCGCACCGCATACCCATCAGCTAAACAATTCACTTTTTATTCCCATCCCCATATGTCCCACTCACGACTGGATTTTTTTTTTGTTAATGCCCCGACTCTACGAACATGCACGAACTCAGACATTCAGGCCATCTCTTGGTCGGATCACGCACCAATTACACTCTCTCTGACACTCTCTCCGAGCTCCCTTCGTAAATGCCATTGGCGCCTAAATGACTTCCTACTCAAACATGACCCATCCAGAATGGAACTAGAACAAACTTTGAAGTTGTACTTTGCGGAAAATTGCTCCTCTGAGATCTCCGCCCCATCTCTGTGGGAAGCCCACAAGGCGGTCTTCCGAGGCCAATGCATCTCGCTCTCCACTGCCTTAAAAAGAAACGCTAATGCCACACGCAGCGCCCTCTTAGACAGACTTAAGCATCTAGAAACGCGCTTGCTCACATCTCCATCCCTGACAATCCTTAGAGAACTCACTAGTGTAAGGGCTGGACTGAAAGATATCGAAATAGGGCAGATAGAAAAAGCGCTAGTCAGGCTTAGACAGACTTACTACGACAAAGCCAACAAACCACATACGCTCTTGGCGAAACAGCTTCGTGACAAGGCAGCAACAACAACCACTACACAACTTAGGGAGGCAAATGGCGTCCTCCACTCCCACCCTAACAAAATAGCACAACTTTTTCACAACTTTTATTCTACATTGTATAATGACCCGAACGTTCCGCATAACCCACCCCCTCCTGACTTATCTCAGGCCATCTATACCTATTTAGCGGAAGCGGACACTCCTACGCTCACCTCCTCTGCCCTGGAAACTCTTAACGCCTCCATTACAGAGGAGGAGCTAACAGACACAATTAAACTATTGCCAAATAATAAGGCCCCTGGGCCTGATGGACTACCATACCTCTATTATAAGACGTTTCTACCACATTTACTCCCCCATATGACAAATCTCTTTAATTCATTTCTCTCTAACACACCCATCCCCAGAGATATGCAAAACTCCTACCTGACACTAATCCCAAAGCCAGGGAAAGATCACACCCTTCCGTCCAATTATAGACCGATAGCACTTCTTAATACAGACTTAAAAATTTTTACGAAACTACTGGCAAATAGATTAAACAACTTCATGCCATCCCTGGTCCATAGGGATCAGGTGGGCTTTATCCCTTGTCGACAGGCTGGGGATAACACCCGGAGGGTTATTGACCTGGTTGAGGTTGAGAACAGGAACACAATGGAGGCAATATTGCTCAGTCTGGATGCCGAAAAAGCCTTTGATAGGCTGGGCTGGCCTTTCCTGTTCGCGACTCTCAACCGGGCAGGTATTGAGGGCCCGTTCCTCCGAGCTATCACCCACCTATACTCGACCCCAACAGCCCAGGTTCGCACTAATTTTGCCACTTCCCCTACTTTTATGATCTCTAATGGGACCCGCCAAGGCTGCCCACTCTCCCCTCTTCTATATGCCCTATGCATTGAACCGCTAGCAGCCCATATCAGAAATAACCCAAGTATCCATGGTATACCAGTCCGTACTAGAGATTTTAAGATCTCCTTATTTGCGGACGATGTCCTCCTCACTCTCACCCAACCTCACATATCTCTCCCGAACCTACAAGTGGAGCTGGAGAGATATAGCACCCTCTCGGGTTATAAAATTAACAGTTCCAAGACAGAGGTTCTCCCTCTTAATTTATCTCCCCATACATTTTCAACGCTCTCACAAACTTTTCCATACTCTTGGCGGTCCTCCTCTTTAAAATACCTGGGGGTACATATTACACCCACATATGATACTCTATATAAGGCCAACTTTCCACAAATGTTCGCCTCTATCAGAGCCTCCCTAAATAAATGGAAATCTTTGAAACTGTCCCCTTTTGGTAGGCTTGCAACCTTGAAGATGATGATATTACCTAATCTTCTATATCTGTTTGAGACGCTCCCTATCCCCATTCCGAGTTCACACCTAAAAAAACTTCAGGGTGACCTGATAAACTTCTTCTGGAATTATAAAAGACACCGCATTGCTAGATCGGTTCTATATGCCCCACGTAACCAAGGTGGACTGGCGTTCCCCAACATAGCTAAGTACTACCTAGCAGCTCAACTAAGACCTATAGCCTCCTGGTGCACCCTACATGCTTACAATAGGTGGACACAGATAGAAAAGTTATGGCTAGCCCCCATACATCCAAACTCCATGCTTTGGAGCTCTGATATACCTCCGGGCAGCGTACAATTGCTAGGACCAATGGCTCTCTTATGTACATTATGGCGACGGGCCAAATTGAAATACCCGCTCACCACCACGTCTTCCCCAGTCACTTCATTCCTATTTACACCCAATATCCCCAACAGCTTAACCTCACAGATGTCCCATTTCTGGATGAATAAGGCCATATTTCGTTATGGACAATTAATTGACCCTAAAACCAGAATGCTACGATCCTTCCAAGAACTGCAAAAGACTTTTGATATTCCTAAACAGGCCTTTTTCAGTAACCTACAAATACGCCATTATGCACAGTCACTGAGGTCGAATTTAAGATTTTCTCCCCTGACAGACTTTGAAAAGCTATGTTTAGAGGGCTCATCCCCTAAGGGCATGATTTCCCGCTCCTATCAAATACTGGTCACTGATTTCTCACCAGATGGCCCGCGACAACCATATATGGCTAAGTGGGAGCAGGCGTTGGGTACAGATTTATCCTTAATGACCTGGCAATTCATATGGAACCAGGCTACTAAAAGCTCCATATGCACGCTTTATAAAGAGAATCAATACAAAATTCTATTCCATTGGTATCAGACCCCTGACCTGCTCCACTCCATATACCCCACAGCTGATTCTCGCTGTTGGAGATGTTATAAGGATAGGGGAACATTATTCCATGTCTATTGGACCTGCCCTCTAATCATCCCCTACTGGGGTATGGTACAATCCCTACTCCAGTCCATCTTTGACACAGAAGTGCTCCTCGATCCGAGGATTTTTCTCTTAGGCCTCCCACCTATCACCTTCTCAAAAATATCCCAAAAACTTTTAGCTCATGTGCTTACTGCAGCACGCTGTCTGGTGGCTCTGAAGTGGAAAAAAAGGGAGACTCCCTCATTGACTGAGCTACACTCCAGGATTAGGGATGTTAAGAGAATGGAATATCTTACGGCCTCATTAAATGATACTCTTGAGAAGCATAACCGTATTTGGGAACCCTGGGTTCTGTTTGAGACTCCTGTGACCTAATGATATATGTCATTTATGTATTTATGACCCGTCCCCCGCGGACCCACCCCGGGTCTGGAGATGGGTGGCTATCCCTCCCCCCCCTTTTTTTCCTCCTTTCTCTATTCTTTTCCCTCTTCTTTTTTTTCTTTTTGTGACGTTATATATATATGTAAAGGGTACTAATGGATATACTGTATGAGATGTATAACAATCTAGTAAAATCACTCCGTTCCATCACTAACTGTTTATATTGACAGGCTTAACCGCCCAATGTTTGAATGACCTGTGCCAAATTGAATTGTGACACTACAATCTCTTTCTATCCTTGTACCCAATGCTATAATGCTGTATTTGTTATCTTTCTTTTTTGTGGAAAACATAATAAAAATTGTCAATTATAAAAAAAAAAAAAATGTTCATCTACATCGGGTTAATTTAGCCTTTTCCTTATCTATAAGTAGTGAGTTTAGCTCTTCAGGTAGATGTATGAGCTTTTCCTCTATCTGTGGGGTTTGTAATCTCTTGAGAGTAGTTTCCTATGTCCGGATATCTCTAAGTAGGGAATCTATCAGTGCTGTCAGAAGATGTTTCCTATTTGCCCCCAGAGATATCAAGATCTTTCTTATAACACATTTATGTGTTTCCCATAGGCACAGAGGTGTTACTTCCCCTGTGTCGTTAGTTTCAAAAAAGGATTCCAACTCTTGTGCTATCTGTCTCTCATATTCCGGGTCTTTCAGCAGTGTCTCATTATTTTCCAATGCCATTCACGAGGCATTGATTTTCCTACTTCTATAGTACAGCTCGTAGGTGCATGGTCCGATAGGGTAAATGAGCCTATGTAGGCCTCCGATATGTCTATTAAAACATTCTGTGAAAGAAAGATATCAAGTCTAGTGTATGTTTGTGTTTAGCTGAAAAAATGTATAATCCCTATCATGTACGTGTAAAGTTCTCCACATATCCACCAACTGAGAATCATGAAGAATTTTTTTAACTTTACGCAATTTGGCATTTGAGAGATGAGAAACTCCTTTCAACACATCCATCAAATGATCAGTCGCTATATTAAGATCTCCTCCAATCAGCAAGAGGCCCTCTTTGTGTTGTTGTACAAGGTGAAGATATGTCTCCAATGTGGAGACCTGATATAAGTTAACAAGAGTAACTTTTTGCTCACAAAGAAGCCCTCTGACGATGAGGAGACGTCCCTTCTCATCTGTGATTACTTTTAGTTCCTTCCATGGGATCTGTTTAGAAATAAGAATTGAAACCCCACTTGATTTAGATGACTGAGAGACACCATGATACACCGTCGGGAATCTATGATTTCTTAATCTAGGAATTTTATCTTTTCTGAAATGTGTCTCCTGGAGAAAAATTATATGAGATTTAAGTCTCCATAATTCATCTAGTAACCTAGTTCGTTTTTCTGGGATATTTAAACCCTTTACATTATATGATTTCAAGTTTACCCTAGTCATCTTATCCCCGCAAAGAAGAGATAAATCAGAAGGGGGGAAGTAAGCAAACAACCAGCGATGGGGGGAGAGTAAAGGAGAGGGAAAGGGGGGGAGAGAGAAGGAGAAAAAAAAAAAATTACCGCCCGGAAGAAAAAAAAAACAAATATTTAACGCCCGGAAAAAAAAAAAATTACCGCCCGGAAAAAAAAACAAATATTTACCGCCCGGAAAAAAAAGAAAAAAAAAGAAACACCTCTAATTCCTCACCCACTGGTGGAGAGGTGTTTATAGTGGGGAGAGTAATCAAGCAAGATAGAGATTTGAGATGTAATACTAACACCAGTGCATCCCTAATATTATGTCTATAACACCCTTTATTTACCCAGAGGGGTATATACTATAATCATTTCTTAACAGTCACAGCATCTCTATGTTATGGCTACAATATAAGCCCCCACCTCCGCAATGACAAGGACCATAGTTCTTGATCCACCCCCCCCCAAAAAAAATATATATATATTTACCGCCCAAAACAAAACAAAAAAAAATATTCAAAAATCGCATGTGTGATCTATTATGCATTTCATCAACACTTCAACCTGTGAACATTACCAACACAAACATTACCCCCCTAACCCCCCTCCCTCTTCCCTAACCACCCGCACCCCCTCCATGTTTCCCCCACCCCTGTCTCCCTTTAATTTATTGAATTAAGGGACTTTAGGTGAACCTGTGACCTGGTAAGGCAAGCTGTTCCATCCCTTGGGACTTTAGATGAAAATGTGGCCTGGTAAGGTCACATATTTCCATCCCTGTCATACATCAAAAAAGGGGGGAGAGAACAAGGGGGTGGGACTTTATATGAGGCACGTGGTAGCCAAAAAATAAATGGTGGACATTATAGAATCTTGTTGTTATTTTGTGTTTATATTTTAATTGATTGCCACTAGATACAATTAAGTAAAGCAGGTACAACATGTAACAATGGTACAATGGTAATACAGTATAAATAACATCATACAATCAATATCACATGATATAGCAAAACAAAATTCTTCCGTAGTGCATCAGAATATAGTTGGATAAACCAATAAAGCATAATAATACTTGCAGAGTCTATGACCTCGTTGGTCCAAAAAGAAGGGGTATAAAGGTGAACTTGGTATCCGGGTAATGTGTATTATAATCATGGCATATGGCAGCTCTAAGCATTTCGTGGCTAGGGGGCCACTCGTCAGGAGCAAGCACAAGATGTGTCTATGGGTAAGAAAGTTTGGCTAGTTGGTAGGATATATGCAAGGTTTTGCAATGATGGGGTAACAAACCCCTAACCTAAAGGTCTAATGACTTACTGAGGTTTGTGTGTTGGCTGTGTGATGCCGGGCACCAAGGGCCATCCGAACAAGTGCTCCCAACCGCCCGAAGCCCCCCAACAAGCGTCAACCAGGGCAGGCAATGGAACACAGGGCAATCTAAGTGTGGGTAGAAATAGAGAGTGGACCATTGTGAGACTGTGTGCAGAGGGAAGGTATGAGGAAGATAGATGAGAAGACCCAGATTGGAGAAACTGAGTGGAGGATGACAGCCATAGGGCTGACATAAAGTAAATGCGAGAAGAGAGGAGTTTGAAAATAGAATGCCCACCCATGGGACCAGGACGGTGCAGTGAAAAGCAAGGTAGGGATTAGCAAATGGCTGATACCTGTGATGAGAAAGTCTGGTGACAAAAGGAAAGAAGGAATCCTGGACTACCGTGGATGTGTGGAGGAGCCCTGAGTGTCAGAGCCGACCCAGGAGACGCCTATAAGGAGGCCGCAGCGATGGCGCCGCAGACGTCACGCCAGAGCAGCAGAGAGCAGGGGGAAGGGAAAGGGGGCAGCAAGGATCCGGCGACCAGCACCCGACCCAGCGCCACCATCCATCCCCCAATCTGCAACCGCAACTATTGACGCAACTGCGCCCTCAGAGCGCCGAACGTCCAGTGTGGGGTGCATGACGTAGACGCGCAGTGGCGGTGCCCACGCCCCCCCCCAGGCGTAGGGAGCCAGAGGTGGAAGGAGGCCCACCAGACGTGTCACAGCTCCCGGACTGGAAGAACAACACGGGCGGCAGGCAGCCCAGCCTGATTCACACAACCCCCATGGGCGGACCAGAGCAAAGCCAAAATACCTTGGGAAGGTGTGGAATAAAAATAGCAAAAAATAAAGTAGGGTAAAAAATAAAATTAAAATGGTAATTGGTAGTCAATATTAATAGGATAACTATGATTGGAAGGTTTTGAATGGATCAAGGAAATTGTCATAGAATAAACAATTGCAATAAGGATAATACAGTTAATATATTAAAGCCAAACCACGTGCTTCCATCCCTATATCTAGTATTGAATTAAAAAATGGGGGGTTAAGGGACTTTAGGTGAACCTGTGACCTGGTAAGGCCAGCTTTTCCATCCCTTGGGACTTTAAATGAAAATGTGGCCTGGGGGTTAGATCATGCTAACCCCCGTGATGTGTTATGTAGAGTGCACTTCTTTAGAACAAGGGAGGACATAATTAGGGCATCATGGCAAAAAGGTCCAGCGATCTATGATTGTCTAGAGGTACAAATATACCCAGACCTATGCCCGCAGACAAAAAACAGACGCCTCCTCCTGAAACCTCTATTGGACATATTACGATCTAAGGGTGCTACGTACCATTGGGTACCCATTTTCATTACATATTAAGAAGGAGGAACGTAGTTTTAACCTGTATGACCCTCTTCAGTTACCAGACTTGTTTCATTTTCTGGGTACAGAGGCTATTGAAGTTCCCATATGGACAGAGCTTCCACCACTAGGGGAATGGGCTCCTCAACAACAGAGGAGGTCGTAATGGATTCTGCCTAGAATGCCCAATCAACTAAAACGTTTGAACAACCTCAGAAAATGTTTAAATATAAGTTTAATTACTATAAGAAGATCTCTAAAAGAAGGGAAGATTAAAAGGGAGGAAAAAAATAAGGGGTTCCCCCCCGAAGACTCCCCCCAGACTTTAGCCTCCCCATTTGGAAATACTATTAATATGTATCAATGTTTTTTTTTTGTATAAGATTGGGTTAATTCCTAATTGGATTGATATTATAATTTCCCTTTTTTTTGGTGGTGGGGGGGGGGGGTAAATTTTTTTTCTTTTTTCTTCACTAAATGCTACATTTTAAAATATTGCAATATCATTATTTGTTGGTCTGAACACGGGGCGTGTAGGTGTGTACACCCCTGAGCTCTGAACAAAATGCTAGAATTTTTCACAATATGAGCACTGGAATTAAAGTTGCTATATTTCTGACCATCATAACAACTGGTCAGACCTCTTACCGTGGGCGGAGTTTGCTCACAATAGTTGCCTTGAATTCTGTTTCCCGATTGTCCCCGTTTATGGTGAACTATGGTTTCCAACCTTCCATGTTGCCTGACTCGTTTGTTCCGCAGAGTATTCCTAGAGGAGCATCTCCGTGGTCTTCGTTCCACTTGGGCACAAGTCCAGGAGGCTTTGCGACTTGCTAATGATAGGTACAGACTCCAACCAGGTTGGGGGCAGGGTCTGACTGTCATCTCGCAACCTTCGACTTCGTGTTCCCTCTCTGAAGTTCGCACCTCGGTTTATTGGGCCTTTCCGTATTCTTTGCAGGATTAACCCAGTGGCTTATGCATTAGACGTTCCTTCTAATATGCGTATCTCAAATGTATTTCATGTCTCCTTATTAAAACCTATAGTCTGTAACTTCTTTACCACCTCGGTGCCTAGTCCTCACCTTGTACAGGTTGAGAACCATGAGGAGTATGAAGTACAGTCCATTGTTGACTCCCGAAGGTTCCGTGGACGCATACAGTACCTGGTGCATTGGAAAGGGTAAGGTCCAGAGGAACGCTCTTGGGTCTCATCCTCGGACGTACATGCCCCTGTCCTCCTCTGTGGATTCCATAGATGTTTTCCCCTCGAGCCTGGTGGTCCTCCGAGGTGGAGGGTTCATTGAGGAGGGGGTACTGTCAGGGCTGGGCCCTGCCCATCCTTCTCAAAGCTGGCAACTCAGCTGTCGGCTAATTGGCAGCTCCTTTCTCTCCAGAGTGACTCACCTGTTGATGATATCCTGCTCGTTAGTCCTGCCTACTTAAGCTGTCCAGCCCAGATGATCTCTGCCTTCGCCTTGGTCACATCTCTAGAGACGCTCTCCTGTGTTCCTGTCACGTACCTTACAGCGGAGTCTGAATGCTGAGGGAGGCCTCTCGCACGGTTCCGGTCCCAACACCCCTGGTAGTGAGGACAGGGAGTGCTGGGGCACAGAAGGGTGCAGGTGCCCGTGGCTGGAAGCTGGAACGAGGAGATTCAGGATCCTCTAGGAGAAGATGAGAAGACTGATCACCAGAACAGCTCAGTAGAAGCCAGGCAGGTAGGTATGGCTTAAAGGACAATTGCAACCTCAAGACAGGCAAGGGTTGGCAACTGGTTGGCAGCAAGGTATCCACACATAGGCAAGTTCGTAGTCAAGTTCAGGCAGAGGTTTGGCAACAGGCGGGCAGCGAGGTACAAAGTCAGGAAACAGTAGTAGAGAGTCCAAGCCAGGGTCGGTATGATCAGCTAAGGTAGGTAGCAGACAAGGGAGATCCAAGAGAGTAGTCAGGAAGCCGGGTAGTCAGGAGCAAAGTAACAGGTCACACAGGAATCAAGAACTCAGGAACTAGCTGAAGACGATCCAGCACTAGTGTCAGGCAAGGACCTTGTTTATATATGGCGCTGAGCGCCAGGATTGGTGGATGTGCACGTGCGTACGTGAGGACGTACACCCGCTTGTATGGGTGTGCGGGTGCGTGTACACCTTCGTACGGGTGCGTGGGTGTGCACGTTCGATCCGGAACTCGATCGCCTCTGTCGGGGACACCGCGCATGGCCGTTAGTCACTGCTGCACGGAGACGGAAGCTAGTACTGTGAGTTCTCTGACATTGCCCCCTCCTTAAAGTGGATGTAAACCCGAAATTTTTTTATATATATATATCATACTGTAGAGTATAAGATTTCCTATCATTTGAGCACAGTCTTGCCACACAGAGTTAATCCATCTCTGAGAAATCCCCTGTTATTGTTCAGTGAGAGAAATCTTGACAAAATGACAAAAACTTTGTCAAATACTCCCCCTTGCTGTGAGTGACAGCCTAAGACACATGCATGATTTTTTAATTCCCTCCCCCACTCCTTTCTTCAGCAGCTCTGCAAGGATTGGCTGTTCCACACCTCAGCATGATTTGGCATGCTGAAGTCATGTGGTTACTTTCCTGTCTTTTCACTGGATGTTAGAGATCATAGCAGAAGTTCTGTTAGAAATACACAGGAGAAAATGCATATTGACAAGGGGAGTGTAGAGGTGGGCGGGGAGTCTACTGACATCACAACTCCACCCATCGAGCTCCAGACAACAGACCCACCCACAGAATCTGCAGTTTTTCAGCTCTCATAACAGACAGAGGGGAGACATTTGACAGGTAAAGATACATGCAGGAGGCATGTATATCCTTATAGATAACCCTTATGGTAGTAGTTTAGAAAGGATGACATTGGGTTTACATGTCATCCCCCGGATGCCTTTTGAAACGGAACCCTCTGAGCAGGAGCGGTGAAAAGCCCGTATGAGTCTCTGAGCATGGAGATTTGTTTCGGGCTCCCAGGAATTCTCTTCTGGGCCAAAGCCTCCTTATTTGATTAAATATTGATTTTGCCCTTGCCGTTTCCTATAGTCCAAAATGGCTTCCACCTCAAATTCTTCTTCCCCATCCACAATTATAGCTTCAGGGGGTCCTACCTCCCGATCCGGAAAGGAATTTGGTACATCGACCTTAAGTAGTGAAACATGGAAAACAGGGTGGATCCTGAATGAATTGGGGAGTTCAAGTTCGTATGCAAGGGGATTGATTCTCTTCTTGACTGGGAAGGGCCCTAAGTATCTGGGTCCCAGTTTCTTAGAAGGACATGCCAAATTGAGGTTTGTAGAAGCCAGCCATACATGGTCACCAACCTTTAAATCCAATTCTCCTCTTTTTTTCTTGTCGAAGAATTTTTTACTATCTTCCTGAGCCTTAGAGATAGTTTCTTTAAGCAACCGATTGTTTGCGACAAAGAAGTTTAGTCTGTCCTGAAGAGCGGGTACAGGAGAGTCTGGTATGAGTACTGGCAAAAAGGAGGGATGAAACCCGTAGTTGGAGAAGAATGGTGACTGGTTTGTAGTAGAGTGTGTAGAATTGTTGAATGCGAATTCCGCCAAGGGCAGTAATGAGGCCCAATCCTCCTGAGAAAAAGAAGAGAAGCAACGTAGGTACTGTTCCAATGTTTGATTAGTGCGTTCAGTCTGCCCGTTGGTCTGGGGGTGATATGCTGAAGAAAAATTAAGTTTGATGCCTAGTGCCTCAAACAATGATTTCCAAAATTTTGATGTGAATTGAACTCCACGATCAGAAACAATGTCACTGGGAATTCCGTGAAGTTTAACGATTTCCTTAACAAAAATTCTGGCAGTCTTGGTTTCCGACATGGGGTCCCTTTCATGGGAATAAAATGTGCCATTTTGGAAAAACGGTTAACTACCACGAAGATGGATAAAAATCCCTCAGATGGAGGAAGCTCAACAATGAAGTCCATTGCAATTTTATCCCAAGGTCTTTCAGGGATGGGTAGTGGTCTCAATAGTCCCCATGCTTTATTTTTGCTACTTTTATTCCTGAGACAAGTCAAGCAAGAATTTACATACTTTCTACAGTCTTTCTACATTTTTGGTGGCCCAACTTTTTGCAAAGTTGGGCCACCAAAAATGCCTTTGAATTAGATCCATGGTCTTGTGACCTCCAAAGTGGCCTGCTAAAGGATAGTCATGGCAGACCTGCAGGGTGGAAGTACGTAAATCTTGAGGGACAAAAATTTTATTTCCTCGCCAGAAGAGCCCGTCTTTTTCTTGGAGGTTAGTTCCTGGGGGTATTGATGTCCTTAAAGATGCCTGACGGATTTGTGATATAAAGCTAGATTGAGTTAATAAGAAATTTTCAGCTTGCAGGATTGTATCTGGTGGTGAAGAAATCTCAGCCTCTGTGAACATGCGGGACAACGCATCGGGTTTGATGTTCTTAGACCCTGGCCGGTAGGTAAGGTGGAAATTAAAACGAGAAAAGAAGAGAGCCCATCTTGCCTGTCTGGGTCTGAGATGCGTGGCAGTCCTGAGATACTCTAAGTTCTTATGATCTGTGAAGATCAATATTGGGTGCGCTGCTCCCTCCAGGAGATACCGCCACTCTTCCAAGGCCGCTTTTATCGCCAAGAGCTCTCGGTCCCCAACGTCATAATTCATCTCTGATATACCCAACTTCTTAGAAAAGAGGGCCACAGGATGCATTAAGGCCTTGGGTCCTTGGCGCCGGGACAGGATGGCCCCCACAGCACTTTTTGATGCATCCACTTCCAGGGTATAAGGCAAGGCAGGATCAGGGTGTTTCAACACCGGGGCGGAGGTAAATAACTTTTTTATTGTTTATTTTGTGCTTGGGCTACTGTGGTCCATTGAAAACGGCTTTGTTTCCTTGTGAGCTGTGTGATGAGTGCTATAATACTGGAGAAATTTTTAATAAATTTTCAGTAAAAATTAGAGAATCCAATAAAACGTTGCACTCCATTTTTATCGGTTGGAGGTGGCCAGGACATGATGGCTGAGACCTTCTGAGGATCCATTGCCACACCCCCAGTTGATATTACCAAGCCGAGAAAGTGAATGGTCTGGCGCTCAAACTCACATTTTTCGGCTTTGGCGAAAAGTCAGTTTTGTCTTCATCTATAAAGAACTTGTCTCACATGGTCACGATGTGCTTCTAGGGAGGTTGAGAATATCAGAATATCATCCAAGTAGACAATTACGAATGAGTCTAAAAAATTTCTGAAAATGTTGTTTACAAAATGTTGGAACGTAGCCGGTGCGTTACAGAGTCCAAATGGCATAACTAGGTACTCGAAGTGGCCGAAGCGTGTCCGGAAAGCCGTCTTCCACTCGTCCCCCTCACGGATTCTAATCAAATTATAGGCACCCTGCAGATCCAGCTTTGTGAATATCCGTGCCGAGCGAAGTCTCTGAAACAGTTCTGGGATCAATGGGAGAGGATAGCGATTCTTAACCGTTATTTTATTTAAATCTCTGTAGTCCACACATGGACAGTGATCTTTATTCTCGACGGAATAATGATCTTTATTCTCGACGAAGAATATTCCAGCACCGGCTGGAGAAGAGGAATGTCGGGTGAAACCTTTCTTGAGGTTTTTGTCAATGTATTCCTTAAGGACCAAAAGTTCAGGTTCCGACAGAGGAAAGATCCTTCCAAATGGAATTTCCGCTCCAGGTAAAAGTTCGATTGGGCAATCATAAACCCGGTGGAGAGGAAGAGTGTCCGCTTTTTGCTTGTCAAACACATCAAGGAAGCTATGGTACACAGACGGGACCAGTTCTTGAGATTCTGATGCAGATTTTAAACAGAGGATGACTGGGGTCATATGGTGAAAGACCTTGAGGCAGTTCTGGAGACAATAGATAGACTGGAAGACTACTTCACCCGTAACCCAATTGATTTGAGGATTATGGGCTTGCAGCCACGGCATTCCCAAAATGATTGGAAATAATGGTGAAGAGATGACGTCCAGACATAGTAATTCCTGATGGTTGGGTAGTATGTTGGCAGGCAGTGGTTGAGTCTCATGAGTAATAGGCCCAGATTTAATATTTGACCCATCTGCTAGCTGTATGGAGAGTTGTTGTTGCTTGGGTGTTAAGGGAATGTGATGTTGCAGGGCAAAGGCACGATCCACAAAGCAGCTGCAGGCACCAGAATCAATTATGGCCCGGACCCGGAGTGTTCCTTCTGGAAGCTACAAGGAAACAGGGACAGCAATGTGAGCGGATCTTGTTACAGGTAATACACTAGATTCATGAGGCAGAGAGTTAAACTTACGGGTCTTATTTGGGCACATGTTTGCAAAGTGGCCAGCCTCCCCACAATAGAGGCAAAGGTTGTTCTAGGGTCGACGCTGCTTTTCTTCGGGTGGCAGTGGTGAACGTAGCAGACCTATCTGCATTGGCTCCAGAGCTTCGGAGGTGGCAGCAGGTACATGGGAGGCGGACATAGGAGGATTGCTAGGAACTTTAGGCAATATCCACATAGGACGCATTTGGTTGGTTCTCTCAGATCTCCGTTCTCTTAGACGACGGTCTATCTGGATGGACAATTGGATCAGGTCCTCCAAAGAGTCTGGTAGTCCAACATGGGCCAGCTCATCTTTCAGTGCCTCAGAGAGTCCGATGCGGAACTGATAGCGGAGGGCAGCATCGTTCCACTGAGTATCGGAACTCCACCGCCTAAAGTCAGTTATGTAGTCTTCCACTGGCCTACGTCCCTGCTGGAGGATGTGAAGACTGGCCTATGCGGTGGTGGCACGTTGAGGGTCGTCATACAATTTGGCCATTTCATTCAAGAAAGAGTCCATAGTATCTAATAGTGGGCTGGCCTGCTCTAGTAAGCGATGAGCCCAGGTTTGGGGTTCCCCCTGGAGTAGTGAGACGATGAACCCCACCTTGGTGCTCTCCAAAGAGAAGGTACGGGGCTGAAGCAGGAAGTATAGCTGGCAGGCATTCTTGAAGGCACAGAACTTACTGGGATCTCCCGAAAACCTCTCTGGAGTGGGAACTCGAGGTTCTGGGGGTGGTACCATTATTGCGGGTGCTGATGCTGAGGCCGCTGAGCCGGGATTTGGAGACAATGGAGACAATGATTCCACTCTTTGCTCAAGTTGCCGGTAGCCATCTTGTAGGCCATGGACTGCCTGGGTAAGGGCCGAAATTTGTTGGCACAGAGCGTCCAAAGGTGAGGTCCCCCTTTCAGACTCCATCTTGGCTGGATCGTACTGTCACGTACCTTACAGCGGAGTCTGAATGCTGAGGGAGGCCTCTCGCACGGTTCCGGTCCCAACACCCCTGGTAGTGAGGACAGGGAGTGCTGGGGCACGGAAGGGTGCAGGTGCCCGCGGCTGGAAGCTGGAACATGGAGATTCAGGATCCTCTAGGAGAAGATGAGAAGACTGATCACCAGAACTGCTCAGTAGAAGCCAGGCAGGTAGGTATGGCTTAAAGGACAATTGTAATGTCAGGACAGGCAAGGGTTGGCAAATGGTTGGCAGCAAGGTATCCACACAGCAGGCAAGTTCGTAGTCAAGGTCAGGCAGAGGTTTGGCAACAGGCGGGCAGCGAGGTACAAAGTCAGGAAGCAGAGCCGTAGTAGAGAGTCCAAGCCGGGGTCGGTATGATCAGCAAAGGTAGGTAGCAGACAAGGGAGCTCCAAGAGAGTAGTCAGGAAGCCGGGTAGTCAGGAGCAAGGTAACAGGTCACACAGGAATCAGGAACTAAGGAACTAGCTGAAGATGATCCAGCACTAGTGTCAGGCAAGGACCTTGTATATATATGGCGCTGAGCGCCAGGATTGGTGGACATGCACGTGCGTACGTGAGGACGTACACCCGCTCGCATAGGTGTGCGGGTACACGTTCGTACGGGTGCATAGGTGTGCACGTTCGATCTGGAACTCGATCGCCTCTGTCGGGGACACCGCGCATAGCCGTTAGTCACTACTGCACAGAGACGGAAGCTAGTACTGTGAGTTCTCTGACATTTCCTGTTAAAGACTTGCTTGGCTGACATTCCTTCTGACTCCAGATCCTGCTTGCTGCTCTACTTCGCTCATCTCTGGCTCCCTGACGTTTTGGCTTGTCTGACTATCCATTTCCGGTTCCTGATCTCTGGCTATGTTTTGACTACGTCTACTCTGTTTACCTTTTTATTTTTTATTTATTAAACAAGTGTGATTTACCTTATTTATCAGCGTATAACACACGCCGGTATATAACACGCACCCCAAGTTTAGGAGGGAATTTTTTTTTTGTTTAACGATTTTTATTATGTAATAGGCCAAGGTATAAAACAATTACAATGATGGTACAGTTTTGTATACAAATATCTTTAACAGTGAATGTTGTACAGGAAGTAAAAAAGGATTATGGTTAGTCAGATGAAAAAACGCACGTTTTTATAATCAGGCCAGTCAAGAGTATTGTCGTGGAGGGAAGAAAGAAGGACAATTACGTATATGTAATATAATTTTTTCTAAATCAGAGAGGTGGTATCCCAGAGAGTCCATTTTTTTTGATAAAGTGGCATAGAGTCATATATAACGTGTGGTGAATTCTTTCAGAGAGTTTGATGTTCGTCATGCAGTTGAGAATTTGTGACCAAGGTACCGTAGTGGAGCGCCAATTGAAGGCTATGGCCCAATGAATAGAGCTGAGGAATGTGTGGATTAGCCTTGTACTAGTCATTGGAGTATCCTGTAAAGGGGAGAATAAAAGAAAGATTTGGGGTGTAAGAGAAATCTTCCTACCGGATATTTTTTCAATGATTAAGCTAGCCTTATGCCAAGTGTTTTTTATGTGGGGACAATCCCAAAAGATATGTAAAAGTGTACCCTGAGAGGGGCAACCCCTAAAGCAGAGTGGGGATAGTGAGGGATAAAATGAGTTAAGTTTAGCGGGGGTAAGATACCATTTATAGAGCAATTTAATTGGCTGATTCTCTGATCGAGGTTGTTTTGGTACATTTATGGAGATTTGTAAAAATAGTATCCCATTGATCAAGAGTAAATGAGGTATTTAAATCTGATTCCCATTGTAGCACGGGATGTGATTTCTCAGGCATATTGGTCTCATTTAAACTTTTATATATTCTGGAGATTAAACCACTATCACGAGGGGAGGAGATACAAATTTGTTCAAATTGTGTATAGGGGGATGTAGTGTAAGTGAGTGATATTTCTGATAGAATTGTCTTATATTTCTATAGTTCTCTAGCTCAGTAGGTGGGAAATCATATTTTATTTGTATACTGGAGAAAGTGAGGAATGAATTGTTGTGGGAGAGCAATTTTAAATGTGTTAGGTTATGTGACTTCCAATTCGTTAGAGAGTTTTGTTCTTGAGCCCTATCTGGGAGGGGAAAACGAGGGTCACCTAGAAAGGAAGCCAAGGGGTGAATGTCAGAGGATAACTTAAATTTAGAGACTTGTCTGTTCCATAGTTTAAGGGTGTGAGTGACGATGAGATTTAAGGGTCTTATTTTTTGTGGTGGGATAGTCTTGGACCAGAGAAGTCCTTGTAGATTGTAGGGTAGGACAGATTCTTCTTCGAACCGGAGCCAAGGGATTTGGAGTGAAGGGGCATACCATTGGGCTAATTGGGTAAATCTGGCTGATAGATAATAAAGCAAAAGGTTAGGAATGCTAAGGCCTCCTTTTATTTGGGGTCTAAACATAAGGGAATAGCTAAATCTGGGTTTCTTGTTTACCCATAGGAATTTGTTGATCTCTCTCTGTAAAGAATCTAATGTTTTTTATGTAGAACAAGAGGAAGGGCTCTAAAAAAAATAAAAGTTTGGGTAATATCATAATTTTTACGGCCACTATTCTGCCCAAGAATGAAATCTGGTATGATGACCAAAGTTTAAGTAGATTTTTAATACTGTTAAATAAGGGAGGGTAGTTTGCGTGGTAAAACGTTTTATACGAAGGTGTAATTTGGATACCTAGATATCTAAATGAATCCGCATTCCAATTGAATGAGAGTTTGTCTTTAAGTAAAGCTATTAAGGCTGGGGGAATATTGATTGGTAAAGCTGAGCATTTAGATAGATTTACACCCAGACCTGTCAGGTCATGGAAGATGGCAAGGGTGTTAGTTAGGTTGGGTAGGGAGATTAGAGGGTCAGTTATAAACAAAAGCACGTCATCTGCATAGAGACTTAGCTTGTAATGGTAGGGGCAAATTTTTTATAGTAGGAATGGGAATAGCCATCTGGGCCTGGGGCTGTTGATATCTTTAAAGTTCCAATGATTCTGCTAACATCTGTGTCTGTACAAGGGGCATTGAGAGATTCAATTTGATCCCTGGAAAGAGTGGTTAATGTAATGTTGTTGAGCCAGTCCAGGGAAGACTGTTTGGGGGATGATTGTGATGTGGAAAGATTTTTATAGAAGTCTAAGAATAGTTTCATGACTTCTTTGGGATGAGACACTGTATTTCCAGATGGGTTCCTTAATTTGTATGTGTGGGGTGGTTTCGTAGATTGATTAAGTTTTCTACCGAACATGGTGGAATATGATTGGCTGTTAAGTAAGAATCTGGCTTTGGACTATCTGAGGGCCTTTTCGGTGTCTGATGCTAATAATGTGTCTAAGGTAGTGCGTTTCTCTTGAATCTGTTTAAAAAGGTCACTAGATGGGTTTTGGTTGTTTCTGTGATATAAATGGTCTAGATCTTTTGTGAGGGATCTAATATCTGCAAGTTTGGATTTGTTTTTAATTGAGGCAATATTTATCAGATGGCCTCTCATTACTTCGCTAACCTCTCATTACCACTTTATGCGCCATCCAGATATTTGTAGGAGACATGTCTGGTGTTACGTTATGTGCAAAGTATTGCTCAAGGTGAGATAGAATTTGTTGGTTGTTTGATGGATCTGTGAGCAAGCAATCGTTTATTCGCCATGTGTGTGTTGTGTTGGCTAGACCTATACGTGAAGTGTTAAAGGAGATTATATGGTGATCAGACCAAGGACATGCATGGATATCTGCCTTAGAGGAATTGGCAAGTAGGATTGGGGTGCAGAAGATATAATCAAATCGAGCAAAGCTGTTATGCGGGTGGCAATAGAATGTGTAGGATTTGATACCTGTTGTGGGCTCTCGAAGTATCTACTAATTGATGATTATATAGTGATCTGTTCAAAAAATTGGGGAAAGCTTTAGAGGATGGGACAACTTTGCTTCTGTCCAGAGCCAAATGAGCAGCTAAGTTGAAGTCACCACCCACTATAAGATGTGTGGAATGATAATTGTCTGGGGTATCAAAAAATTTGTTGAAAAAGTTTGAGTGGGCATCATTTGGAGCATATACTGAGGCAATGGTGACCGAACGTCCTTTAATTGAGTCTTTCAAAATCAAATAACGACTGTCTGGGTCTTTAAAGACATTTTGAACCTCAAAAACCACCGAGTTCCTAATAAATATGGCAGCACCTCTGGATTTTGTGTTGTAAGTAGTGCAATAAAATTGGCTGAAACTTTTGTCAAAAAATTTAGGGTGTTTGTCTTTTAGGAGGGAATTTTAAGGAGAAAAACTTTTCAAGGAAAAAAACTTACATTTAAATGCCCATCAATGCAGCCTTATCAGTGTCCATCTGCAGCCTTGCACAGCGTACATCTGCATGCTTGTCCAGTGTCATTTACAGCCTTGTCAGTGTCATTTGCAGCCTTTGCAGCCTTGCCAGTGTCATCAGCAGCCTTGCAGCCTTGTCAGTGTCCATCTGCAGCCTTGCAGCCTTGTCAGCCTGGTCCTTGGCTCCTCTCGGCTCTTCTCAGCTCCTCTCGTAGTCCCGCTCAGTCCCGCCCTATGATGGACATAACACAGGTCCAATGGCAGGACTGGGCGTGACTGTGAGCGGAGCCGAGCGCTGCCCATATACATACATAGCCGAGTGTACTCGAGTAGGTTTGGCTAGCTCCGCTCACAGTCACACCCAGTCCCTGTGTTATGTGCATCATAGGGCGGGACTGGGCGTGACTGTGAGAGGAGCTGAGAACTAGAACTAGCCGAGTCTAGCCGAGTACACTCGGCTATGTATGTATATCGGCAGCCGGCGCTCGCTCCGCTCACAACCAGCGGGGGGGCGGGGGGGATCGGCGGTGATCTACGTATAACACGCACCCATGATTTTCCCCAGCTTTTAAGGGGAAAAAAGTGCGTGTTATACGCTGATAAATACTGTACTTCTGTCTCAGTCTGATTCATGGTTTCTGACATCTGCAAAGGTAAGCAGATTGGAGGTGGAACCCTTGTTCAAAATAACATGGTGCCACAGCACAGTTAATTGTAGTGCATGTGAATACGCACATCTCAGTAGATGCGTGAGGGTGTCATTAACAATAAATCGCACTGCTTTGTATCTGCTAAAGCAGTGGTCATCAACCCTGTCCTCTGGGCCCACTAACAGGCCAGGTTTGCAAGATAACTGAAATACAACACAGGTGAT
This sequence comes from Lithobates clamitans, assembly GCA_037952925.1. Lineage (NCBI taxonomy): Eukaryota > Metazoa > Chordata > Amphibia > Anura > Ranidae > Lithobates > Lithobates clamitans. The sequence continues at coordinate 4,292,344 of JBBGZY010001049.1, read as the reverse complement.
ATAATTTGCTGCTCAGTGATTGCAGTATGCTAGTCTGCATCTCCCCAAGGTAATACATAAAACCTTGCCTGTTAGTGGGCCCTGAGGACAGGATTGATGACCACTGTGCTAAAGAGCAGCACGTTTCTCTGGTGTCAGGAAAGCGATTTTGCATGCGTTCCCGCACACAAATGTGAAAGCAGGCTAATGCCTCGTACACACGAGCGGAAAACCATCCAAGATTCTTCCGACAGAATTCTGCTCAAGCTTGGCTTGCATACACACGGTCACGCAAAAGTTCGACCGTCAAGAACGCGGTTACGTACAACACTATGACGAGCCGAGAAAATTAAGTTCAATGCTTCCGAGCATGCGTCGAATTGTTTCTGAGCATGCGTGGTTTTTTGCGTGTCGGAATTGCATGCAGACAAACGGAATTTCCGATAGGAACTTTTTCCGATGGAAAAATAGAGAACCTGCTCTCAATTTTTTGCTGGCGGAAATTCCGCTAACAAAAGTCCATTGGAGCATACACCAAAAGCTCACATCAGAATTTTGCTGGCGGAATTTCCGCTCATGTGTACGAGGCATAAATGTCTCAGTTACATTAGTGGTCAGTGTAAAACCTCCCATTGCATTGGAGCTTAGTGTACAATTCACATATGTGCCCAGTGTGAATGTCCCCCTTACATTGGTGGTCAGTGTAAATCCTTCCTTACATTAGCGGTTCCTGTGAATGCTCCTATTACATTAGTGGTCAGTGTAAATCCCCATTACATTAGTGGTCAGTGTAAATCCCCATTACATTAGTGGTCAATGTGAATCCCCATTACATTGGAGTTTTCTGTCTATTGACGGGTCCCCTCAATTCCCCAATCCATGATGTGCCGGCAATGAGGAGATGATGTGCACTAACCTCTTGCAACCAATCAGTGAGCAGTATTGATGTACAGTAATCTCTAGCAACCAATCAACAAGCAGAAGTCATGTGCTGTAACCTCTAGCAAATAATCAGTGAGCCATAATGTGTGCTGTAATCTCTAGCAGCCAGTCAGTAAGCGGTAATGATACACTGTAACCTCTGGCAACCAATCGCAATTGCTGATTGATCTGATTCAGTAAACTGATTTTGAGTCTAGCTGCTATTTATTGTACATTCAGCGCAGGTGGAGAGCCGACATCGCAGGCTACCTAGACGGGTAAGTGCCCTAATATTAAAAGTCAGCAGCTACAGTATTTGTAGCTGCTGACGTTTAATTTTTTTCACCTAGGCTGGACCTCCTCTTTAAGATAAGTGGAAAAAATATTATAATAAAAGAATTCAAATGTATACAGTCAGGCCACTAGAGGGCAAAGTAGTATAGAAGATAAAATAACATAAACTTTTTTTGCCATCATATTTAACTGAATATTATTTTGTAACTTTCCCTTGTTCTTACCAACACTAACACTAATGACAATGTAAACAAGTAAATTCACTTTGGTAGACCCTGTACAACAGGGGTAGGCAACCTTTTGAGCACAGTGTGCTGAAAAATGTTTTCAAAGAAATTGAGCATGCCGATTTTATAACCAAAAAATGTCAACTTCACATTCTCAAACACGAAAAGGTTTTTTTTATAAAGTAAATGCTGTAAACTACTTTAATGGTGAGACATTAACATCCTGCACTCTCACGCCTCAGATCAACCCCACTTCATGCACATTCACACCTCAGATCAGTGTCCCCCCTGCAAATCTGTTTCACCACTGTACCCCCCTGCTCATCTGTCCCACCACTGTACACCCCCTGCACATCTGCCTCACCACTGTAACCCCCTGCACATCTGCCTCACCACTGTACCCCCCTGCTCATCTGCCCCACCACTGTACCCCCCTGCTCATCTGCCCCACCACTGTAACCCCCTGCTCATCTGCCCCACCACTGTAACCCCCTGCTCATCTGCCCCCCCACTGTAACCCCCTGCTCATCTGCCCCACCACTGTAACCCCCTGCTCTTCTGCCCCACCACTGTAACCCCCTGCTCTTCTGCCCCACCAATGTACCCCCTTTCTCATTTGCCCCACCACTGTAACCCTGTCAGAAACCATGAACCAGACCGAGACAGAAGTACAGTAAAATCACACTTGTTTATTAATAAAAATAAAAAGGTAAATAGAGTAAGCGTAGTCAAAGCATAGCCAGAGTCCAGTAACCAGATCGGGTAGTCAGCCAAGCCAGAGTTCAGTAACCAGATCAGGTAATCAGCCAAGCCAGAGTTCATTAACCAGATCGGGTAATCAGCCAGGCCAGAAGTCAGGGATCCAAGTAGAGGAACAGCAAGCAGGATACGGAGCCAGAAGGGATGTCAGCAAAGCCAGTCTTTAAATAGGAACGCAGGAGATGGTTTCTTGTGATGTGACCAAGGCGAAGGCAGGAATGAAGTGAGCTGGAGATCTTTAAGTTTAAGACTGACGGGCAGATCCACAACAGCTGGTTAACTGTGGAGAGAGATGAGAGCTGGCAATTAGCCAACAGCTGAGCGGCCAGCTCAGAGAAGGAAGGGCTGAGCCAGCACTGACAGTACCCCCCTCAACAACCTCTCCCCCTCAGAGGACCACCGGGCTTGAGGGGAAAACATCTATGGAAATCATGGAGTAGGGCAGGAGCATATATGTCTGAGGATGAGACCCAGGAGCATTCCTCCGGACCGTACCCCTACCAATGCACCAGGTACTGTATGCGCCCACGGAACCTATGGGAGTCAACAATGGATTGTACCTCATACTCCTCATGGTTCTCAACCTGTATAGGGTGAGGACGTGGCACTGAGGTGGTAAAGCGGTTGCAGACCAACGGTTTCAATAAGGAGACATGAAACACATTTGAGATGCGTATACTAGGAGGAAGGTCCAACGCGTAAGCCACTGGGTTAATCCTGCAAGGATACGGAAAGGCCCAATAAGCCGAGGTGCGAACTTCAGTGAGGGAACACGAAGTCTGAGGTTGCGAGATGACAGCCAGACCCTGTCCCCAACCTGGTAGGAAGGCGCAGGCAGGCGTCTGCGGTCAGCATGGAGTCTGTACCTATCATTAGCATGACGCAAAGCCTCCTGGACTTGTGTGGAACGAAGACCACGGAGATACTCATCTAGCACAGGAATACTCTGCAGAACAAACGAGTCAGGCAACATGGAAGGTTGGAAACCATAATTCGCCATAAACGGAGACAATCGGGAAGCAGAATTCAAGGCACTGTTGTGAGCAAACTCTGCCCATGATAATAGGTCTGACCAGTTGTTGTGATGGTCAGAAATATAGCAACTTAGGAATTGCTCCAAGGACTGATTGGCTCGTTCTGTGGCTCCATTAGACTGCGGGTGATACGCAGAGGAGAAAGCAAGCTGAATTCCCAGCTGTGCACAAAAGGCTTGCCAGAACCGGGACACAAACTGACTACCCCTGTCCAAGACAATTACCTTGGGTAGCCCATGTAAGCGAAAGATCTCCCAAGCAAAAATGGAAGCCAGTTCCTTAGAAGTGGGCTAACCCTCCATGGGAGACGCAAAAACCTGTTGTCTTGAGTTACCCTGAGTTTGTGGCCTCCTTTAAAAGGGTATTTGACGTTCCCGCGTGCTCCGTTTCTGCTGCCAAGTGCCTCATGTCCATCAGAGTACGAGAACTGTTGCCGACTATGCCATTGAGTTCCGTACTCTGGCAGCAGAGGTTGCTTGGAACAATGAGGCCCTCGTGGCTGCTTTTTCTCATGGTCTCTCGGATTCCATCAAGGATGAGATAGCAGCCCGAGATATACCCACTGAGCTGGAGAGCTTGATCTCGTTTGCCATCCTTATTGACTCCAGGCTCAGAAAAAGACTTTCTTTTAAGGAGCGCTTGTGGAAGCCTCCTGTAGGTTTGCCTCCGAGCTTTGCAGTCCCACCCGTGCCTCCCTCACCTTCCATGCCTCCTGGTACTGAGTCGGTCAGTGAAGGCGAACCCATGCACTTGGGCTTCACGCCTCTCTCTGCGGATGAGAGAGCCTTTAGGAGGAGGGAATGATTGTGCAGTTATTGTGGCCAGGCAGATCACTTTTTTAAGTCTTGTCCTACCCGTCCTGGGAACCCCCGAACCTTGAGGTCCTGTCATGGACAGACCTTAGGTGGTGTTGTGTCGTCCCCAGTTATTCAGAAGGATAAGCCCCTGGTTCCAGTCACCCTTTCTTGGGCTAAGTCGTCTATCGAGATACAGGCTCTAATTGACTATGGGGCTGCAGGCCTGTTCATTGATGCTGCCTTTGTATAAAAGCACTCGATTCCACTGCAGCTGCGTGACACACCGCTTGCCATTGAGGCTCTTGATGGGAGACCTCTACAGCCTGCCCATGTGACCCATGTGACTCATGAGACGGTTCCGTTGTCCATGGCCGTAGGGGCTCTTCACCATGAGATAATCCAATTCCAAATTATTTAATCTCCTAAGTTTCCGCTGGTTATTGGTTATCCTTGGTTACAGAGGCACAACCCCTCTTTTGATTGGCTCTGTGCTGAGGTTCTCTCCTGGTCACCACAATGCAGTGAAACATGCTTCTGGAAGGTAGCCAAGGTCCTGTGTACCTCTTCACTCTCCTCCCTGCCAGAGGAGTACCGTGATTTTAGCTATGTCTTTGACAAAGGTCAAGCCGGTAGTTTGCCTCCACACCGGCGTATGATTGAGCAATTGACCTTGGTTTACCCTTTGTCAGTCTTGGAGGACAAAGCCATGGAGGAGAATGTTGCAGACGCACTTTCTCTGCGTTTCATCCGCAAATCTTTGTCTCCTGCTGGTGCTGGTTTCTTCTTTGTGAAGAAGAAAAGCGGTGAACTGAGACCTTGTATTGATTATAGGGGTCTCAATCGTTTCACGATTAAGAATACCTACCCGATCCCGTTGATTACAGAGTTATTTGTCTACCTCAAGGGAGCAACGGTTTTCACTAAGCTTGATCTGAGAGGGGCTTACATTCTCGTGAGGATTAAGGAGGGTGACGAATGGAAAACTGCGTTTAATACCAGAGCAAGCCATTATGAGTATCTCGTAATGCCTTTTGGCCTTTGTAACGCCCCGGCAGTTTTCCAGGAATTTATTAACGATGTCCTCCGAGATTTGTTGCAGGTATGTGTGGTGGTTTATCTCGATGATATCTTCATATTTTCGAAGTCCCTGGAGAGCCACCACACAGATGTCTGTTGTGTGCTTCAGAAATTAAGAGAGAACAATCTCTATTGTAAACTGGAGACGTGTGAGTTCCATCAGGAACAGGTTAAATTCCTGGGCTATGTCATTTCCACTGCTGTTTTTTTCGATGGACCCAGAGAAAGTTTTGGCAGTCCTACAGTGGCCTTCGCCTACTGTCAGAAACCATGAACCAGACTAGGACAGAAGTACAGTAAAATCACACTTGTTTATTAATAAAAATAAAAAGGTAAATAGAGTAAGCATAGTCAAAGCATTGCCAGAGTCCAGTAACCAGATCGGGTAGTCAGCCAAGCCAGAGTTCAGTAACCAGATTGGGTAATCAGCCAAGCCAGAGTTCAGTAACCAGATCGGGTAATCAGCCAGGCCAGAAGTCAGGGATCCAAGTAGAGGAACTGCAAGCAGGATAAAGAGTCATAAGGGATGTCCGCAAAGCCAGTCTTTAATCAGGAACGCAGGAGATGGTTTCTTGTGATGTGACCAAGGCGAAGGCAGGAATGAAGTGAGCTGCAGATCTTTAAGTAGGTGGGACTGATGAGCAGATCCACAACAGCTGGTTAACTGTGGAGAGAGATGAGAGCTGGCAATTAGTCAACAGCTGAGCGGCCAGCTCAGAGAAGGAAGGGCTGAGCCAGCCCTGACAAACCCCCTGCACATCTTCCCCACCTCTGTAAGCTCACAACACTGCAACCCCTCACAGATACTCTTGTTGAGTGCAGGAATGAGCCCTGCTGCAAAATATTACAGCAAAAATTGTACTTACATGCCCCTGTTAAACAGGGGCAGAAAAATTGGGCCTTAGCCACTGGTGGTGGTGCCCAGAACCAAAAATGTTCTTAGAGGCTATCAACATGAACATTGAGGAGGAATAGGATAGTCACTCAGCATAACAGGATAGTCACTCAGCATAGGCAGTCTTGAAGGGATCTCACATTCATAAAAAAATTAGTCGGTTACATCAGCATCAGGTGCTTGGTAGCTGGTGACCCAAGACTGATTCATTTTTATGAAGGTGAGCTGATCAACCAAGTCGGTGGATAGGCACACTCTGTGATCGGTTACAAAGCCTCCAGCGGCACCGAATGTGCATTCCGAAAGAACGCTGGATGCAGGACAGGCCAGTAGCTCAATTGCATACTGTGCAAGCTCTGGCCAGTGATCCATCCTCAAGACCCAGTAACCCAGTGGATTTTCGGTTGGAAAGGTCTCCAAGTCTGATCTTGCCCCTAGGTATTTCTGCACCATGTACAACAGATGCTGGCGATGGTTGCTGGAACTGATCAGACCTTGGGGCTGTGGACTAAAAAAAATCCTTCTGTGACTGACCAAAGCCTCAGATACACGTTGTCCAGGAGGACCAGGAAATTGTAACCTCCCAGGCTCTGGAAACACATTGCATAAACCTTATCTTATCTTTACTATTATTTCTAATGGCGCTTTAATGCGCAAGCTACTTTTATGAGTATTCCCTGCAATGCAATTAATCATGTTATGACGTGACCCGTGTATTTGTAAAATACTGTTTTAAACCTTGGTTGGACAATGCATTTATATGTGATATGTAATTTGAGGTATTGATATCCAATTTATGTACTGAACTGTATACCCCCAACTTATGCTCTAAGATGACTCAATTAATAAACCATTTTCTAAATTCATTTCTTTAATGCATCCGTGTGCTTCACTCAAAGTCCCGCCCCTCAACCCCTCTTTACATTGCATAAACCTTTCTGCAAGGCCTTCCGAAGATGTTTCATCTTCTGCTCCCATCCGAGGGTCCTTTCACAGGCTTTGCAAGATCAGGGAGGCCATGCAGCGTAGGTTTGCTGAGGCATTCGGTTCAGATTCCTCTGAGTCACTAAGGACGACCTGATCACCTCCTGCCAGCCACGTACAAGTCCATGGGTTTTTGGGGCCTGAAATGATCCCTTGAAGACTGCTGCTGATGCTGAGTGCCAGGCTCCACCTCCATGCTGACACAATCCTCCTCCTCCTCCTCCTCTTCCTGTGTGATAGGCGGGCCTGCAGGAATACTGTCTGGATAAAGGGGGCCTTGAGAGGTAAGGAAGTCCTCCTCTTCTTCCCTCTGTTCTGCTTCAAGTGCCCTGTCCATTATTCCACGCAGCGTGTGCTCCAACAGGTAGACAAGAGGGACAGTATCACTGATGCATGCACTGTCACTGCTCACCATCCTTGTGGCCTCCTCAAATGGTGATAGGACAGTGCATGCATCCTTGATCATGAGCCACTGGTGTGGCGAAAAAAAGTCAAGCTCCCCTGACCCTGTCCTGGTGCCATACTCGCACAGGTAGTCATTGATGGCCCTCTGCTGCGTGTGCAGCCGTTGCAGCATTGCCAACGTTGAGTTCCACCTGGTGGGCATGTCACAGATGAGGGGGTTCTCGGGCAGGTTGCATCCCTTTTGGAGGTCAGCCAGCCGAGCACTGGCATTATATGACCGGCGGAAATGCTCACATCCTTTCCTGGCCTGCCTCATGAGATCCTGTAAGCCCGGGTACCTGCACAAGAACCGCTGCACCACCAAATTAAGGATGTGAGCCAAACAGGGAACATGTGTGAAGTGTCCCTGTCGGAGGGCAGAGAGGAGGTTGGTGCCATTGTCGAAAACCACCATTCCTGGCTGAAGCTGGCGTGGCGTCAACCACCTCTGAGGCTGTCCCTGCAGAGCTGCCAGAATCTCTGCCCCAGTGTGGCTCCTGTCCCCTAAGTAGACCAACTCAAGCACCGCATGGCATCTTTTTGCCTGAGTGCTTGCGTAGCCCCTAGAACGCCTACAGAGCACCGCTGGTTCCGAGGACAAATCTGCACAGGAAGAGGCCATAGAGGAAGAAGAAGAGGAGAGGGTGGAGGAGAGAGGTGTGGCAGAATCACCACTACCAGCATTTTGGAGGCGTGGTGGCGGAACAAGCTCCAACAATACTGCACCCTGGCCTGCATCCTTCGCAGCTGCTAGCAGGGTTACCCAGTGCGCCGTGAAAGAAAGGTAACATCCCTGTCCATGCCTGCTGGACCATGCATCAGCGGTAATATGCACCTTACCGCTGACCGCCCTGTCCAACGAGGCCAAGACATTGCCTTCCACATGTCGGTAGAGAGCCGGAATGGCCTTCCGAGAAAAAAAATTGGCGTTTGGGAACCTGCCACTGAGGTACCACACATTTCACAAATTTTCGAAAGGGGGCAGAGTCTACCAGCTGAAAAGGCAGCAGTTGGAGTGCTAACAATTTAGCCAAACTAGCATTCAGCCGCTGAGCATGTGGATGGCTGGGACCGAATTTCTTTCGGCGGTTTAGCAACTGGGGTAGGGAAATTTGCCTGCTACAATCGGATGTTGGTGTACCGCTAGCAGATTGCCCGCAAGAGCTTGGGACACCTAATTCTACACCTTCATTCCTCTCAGTGCAGGTCTCTGAAGGGACTGAAGTTATAGTGGGGTTGGAGATCCCAGCTGATGATGAGCAAGGAGAGGTCCGCCTTGTTCTTTGGTGTGGGTCTTTTAAGTACTGTTGCCAACGGACTGCATGGGAGCTCAACATATGTCTAGTCAAGCCTGAGGTGCCCAAGCGGCTGCTGTTTTGGCCACGTAGAGTCAGCAGCACCCTGCGCATGCGGAGCTCTGCAGTGTGATGCAGTCGGTTGCCTGCCCTTAAGCTGGCCCCTGGAGGGAATCCTGCCTCATTGGAGATGTGCCTCCTCCTCCTCCTCTCTTCTATCTGGCACCCACGTAGAGTCAGTGACCTCATCATCCCCTCCCTCCTCACCACTGGAGCAAACCTGGCAGTATGCGGCAGCTGGGGGGAACATGACTGCCAGTTTCTTGTCCTTCTTGGGCACCCCCTCTCTCTGGGCTCACGTTACTGCCTTCATCCTCAACCTGGGTACCATCATCAGAGCCTTCAAAATGCTGCGCATCCTCCAGCAGCATGTACCCTACACTGTGGTCGAACAGTTGAGGGGGACTCCTCAGGGCATGATGGTGGGGCTAGGGAAGGAGTGACTGATGACATTGAGCTGATGGAAGAGACCGCTTTGGCAGCTTCATTGGCATACAAAGTAACCTGAGCCTGGGTGACAGAGGATGAGGGGGATGAGGACGGCTTGGTCATCCACTCTACCAACTCTTCTGCATGTTGTGGCTCAACACGGCCAGCTGCCGAAAAAAAGGACAAGCGTGCCCCACAGTCACGTGCTGAGCATGCACCGTGTCCATGACCAGCACTGTTGGCTGTAGACACAGAGCCTGCTTGCCCTCCTTTAGAGGCCTGTGAGCGTCTGCCTCTCCTTGGTGGCCTTCCAGACATACTGTACAATTAGATTAGCAAAACAACGTCTGAAGTTTACTAAAAACAGTACACCAGGAATGGCCTACAGTCAGGTATAGGCTTGGCTAGACTATATATATACAAGCCTGTATGTATATATATATGAATGGCCTACTGTCAGGTATAGGCTTGGCTGGACTACAATGCAGTGGATATATATTTTATGAACTGCACCTCACTGAGTCATCTACCTGAAAGTGTCTTTGAACACGCACTCCAGGAATGGCCTACTGTCAGGTATAGGCTTGGCTAGACTATATATACAAGCCTGTATATATATATATATATATATATATATATATATATATATATATATATACATATATTAAATGATCTGCAGCTCAATGAGTCACCTGCCTGAAAGTGTCTTTGAACACGCACTCCAGGAATGGCCTACTGTCAGGTATAGGCTTGGCTAGACTATATATACAAGCCTGTATATATATATATATATATATATATATATATATATATATATATATACATATATTAAATGATCTGCAGCTCAATGAGTCACCTGCCTGAAAGTGTCTTTGAACACGCACTCCAGGAATGGCCTACAGTCAGGTATAGGCTTGGCTGGACTAAAATGCAGTGGATATATATTTTATGATCTGCACATCACTGAGTCACGTCACTGAGTCACCTGCCTGAAAGTTTCTTTGAACACATACTCCAGGAATGGCCTACTGTCAGGTATAGGCTTGGCTGGACTACAATGCAGTGGATATATATTTTATGAACTGCACCTCACTGAGTCACCTGCCTGAAAGTGTCTTTGAACACGCACTCCAGGAATGGCCTACAGTCAGGTATAGGCTTGGCTGGACTAAAATGCAGTGGATATATATTTTATGATCTGCACATCACTGAGTCACGTCACTGAGTCACCTGCCTGAAAGTTTCTTTGAACACATACTCCAGGAATGGCCTACTGTCAGGTATAAGCTTGGCTGTACTAAAATGCAGTGGATATATATTTTATGAACTGCACCTCACTGAGTCACCTGCCTGAAAGTGTCTTTGAACACGTACTCCAGGAATGGCCTACAGTCAGGTATAGGCTTGGCTGGACTACAATGCAGTGGATATATATTTTATGAACTACATGTCACTGAGTCACCTACCTGAAAGTGTCTTTGAACACGCACTCCAGGAATGGCCTACTGTCACGTATAGGCTTGGCTGTACTACAATGCAGTGGATATATATTTTATGAACTGCACCTCACTGAGTCACCTGCCTGAAAGTGTCTTTGAACTCGTACTCCAGGAATGACCTACAGTCAGGTATAGGCTTGGCTAGACTATTTATATACAAGCCTGTATATATATTTGAAATACACTGCAGCTAACTGAATCAGCTGGCTGCCTGAAGTATATTAGAAACAGTACAGCAGGAAAGGTCTGCAGTGAGATCTAGCTAAACTGGATACAGTGGATATATATATATATATATATAGCAGTCTGATTGTATATATGTATGAAATACACTGCAGCTAACTACTGCCTGCCTGAAGTAGATTAGAAATAGTACAGCAGAATGGTCTGCAGTGAGATCTAGCTAAACTGGATACAGTGGATATATATATAACAGTCTGACTGTATGTAAATATGAAATACACTGCAGCTAACGGAATCAACTGCCTGCCTGAAGTAGATTAGAAATAGTACAGCAGGAACGGTCTGCAGTGAGATCTAGCTAAACTGGATCAACTGCCTGCCTGAAGTAGATTAGAAACAGTACAGCATGAATGGTCTGCAGTGAGATTTAGCTAAACTGGATCAACTGCCTGCCTGAAGTAGATTAGAAATAGTACAGCAGGAACGGCCTGCAGTGAGATCTAGCTAAATGAATAAACTGCCTGCTCAAAGTAAATGAAATGACACACTCTCTCTCTCTCTCTATCTATCTCTCTATAACGCCAGCAACACACTACACAGGGCCGACGAGCAGGCGGCCTTATATAGTGTGGGGCATGTACTTAACCCCCTGAGCTATATAACCCCCCCGATTGGCCAAGCATTCACTATGACCCGCGTGCTTTGGCCAATCATAGCGCCGTAAACAAACAGTGCCCTTGGCCAATTATGGCTCTGTTTGTTTACGGCGCTATGATTGGCCAAAGCACGCGGGTCATAGTGAATGCTTGGCCAATCATCAGCCAGCAAACCACTGCGATGACGCAGTGCATTACGGGTCGTGAAGCGCCGCTCAAATTTGGCGCGAACGACCCATAATGTTCGATCTTCGGCGAACGATCAAACAGCCTCTCATGTTCGTCTCGAACAGTCAGCCCATCCCTATTGCCCGGGGGCCCCATGAGTTATCAGTCCGCCCCTGGTGACTAGATTTTGGGAAGGCATTTAACATTGTGTTCGGGTGATATCACCTCACTGGCCAGTAAAGGTACTCATATTGGACAGAATTGTGGTGGGTGGAACTTAATTATGAAGTTAGCTAAAGTCAGACCTGGAGTTAGGCTTAAAGCAATTGTCATCAGGATTTTGTATTTTCTGAAGCCTGCTGAAACCTTGTTTAAAAATTAGAGCCAGCACATCCATAAAGATTTGTATTCAGCAATCCCAGTCTGAAGCCGAAGTGCATTTTACGGGGTATTGTAATTGCACTGTCACACGTTTTTAGCTTTCAAGTTTCCCATATTGCTATGGATGCACACGGTGTGCTGTGAGTACAGACTGCTAATTACACTGCTCTACAGGCCCTCCCTTAGGTTTTCAATCCCATGGTGCTCTGGGGCTAGAACACAGTTTATTGTTCAGACTAGCCATAGTGTAGCATCTTTATCTTCTCTATGTTGTGTTATGTCCTGGAGCCTTGGGTTCGCTGTCCATGGGTGGTGCAATATTTGAAATGGGTGGTGGGCAGTCTGTCCATGAATACTGGCTATCTTTGCAGGGTAAATGAGGGTGTGAAAGGTATTGTTTAAGATGATGTCATACATTCCCTAGGAAATAAGTTCCTATAGTCTTCTGAACCCTTGTTATAGCCCAGAACGAATTATCCTTTAATAATGTTTATGATTTCCTAACTTGTTGCTGTTTATAGTAAACTACAGATATTTTTCAACTTCACCCCTGTCTATGCCAGTTTTTGGACAACAACCAATACAGAAATTCACATTTGGATCTAGAGTTGGGAGTCACAGAAGCCACGTCTAGTATCCAAAAGCCAATAAATGATGAACAAAATTTCTTGCACCTCTCCAGCATCGGTTATTGGGCCCTCACTTTGACCTACTATTAAGTACCTCTTTCTGTGTCCGTCCCAAACAGTGGCAGCACGTAATGCAGGGCGCCACCCCCTCAATCCATGCGTCTGGCCCCCTAATCTTTATGCGGGGCGCTGAAAGCATGGATTCCAATGGGTTTTTTTTTTTTGCCGCCCCCCCCCCTCGCAAAAAATATACCACCGGCTGCCACTGATCCCAAAGAAGCACAAAGGAATGTTTCAAGGTCAAAACCAGCACAACTGAAACACAGCACCTGCTTTTAAAGTATATCACTAACAATTTTTGGGGATTTTTTTTTGCTGTCTATGCCCCCCTTTGAGGAGACACAACCTTCTATTTCTACTGGTGACTATTTGTCACTGAGAAAGAGGAAATGTAACATTTTAGATTTGTCTCCACAATAAGAGGCAAGGGGAAATCTTTCAAAAGGTGCACCTGTTACAAGGACAACTGTCTCTAAAAAGGGATTTACCATAACTTTAGGAAATATTATTTTCTTAAACTTTTCTTAAACTTTCTGTTGTGTCTCTGGGACCGGAAATAACAGGAAAGTATCCCCAATAGTACAGAGACAGTAAAAAAATAAATAATCAGAGCTTTAAAGCGGTAGTAAACTGCTTTTTAACTTGTACCTACAGGTAGGTCTATAACAAGGCTTACCTATAGCTACACTGAATGTCCCCTAAACTTGCGGTGTTTAGGAGATATTCACACTTGAAACAGCCAGTGATGTCACTGGGGCATGCGCATTGTGCTCAGTTCAGAGAGCTGTGCTACGGCCGTAACTCCCCAGTGTTAACCCCTTCCCTGCCAGTGACATTTTTACAGTAATCAGTGCATTTTTATAGCACTGATCGCTGTATAAATGCCAATGGTCTCAAAAATGTGTCAAAAGTGTCCGATGTGTCCGCCATAATGTCACAGTCCAGATAAAAACCTTAGATCGCTGCCATTACTAGTTGAAAAAAATAATAATAATAAAAATGCTATAACTCTATCCCCTATTTTGTAGACGCTATAACTTTTATGCAAACCAATCAATATACGCTTATTGCGAATTTTTTTTTTCCAAAAATATGTAGAAGAATACATATCGGCCTAAACAGTTTTTTTCCAAATTGACGCTTTTTTTTGTTTATAGCGCAACAAATAAAAACCGCAAAGGCGATCAAATACCACCAAAAGAAAGCTCTATTTGTGGGAAAAAAAGGACATCAATTTTGTTTGGGTGCAGCGTCGCACGACCGTGCAATTGTCAGTTAAAATGACTCAGTGCCGAATCACGAAAAATGGCCCGGTCATTCAGCAGCCAAATCTTCCGGGGCTGAAGTGGTTAAATATCGTGCCTGGGGGGTGTCTAAAGTATGCCTGTAAAGTGGTGCAGTTTTTCCGTGTTTAGAACAGTACCACAGCAAAATGACATTTCTAAAGGAAAAAAGTCATTTAAAACTGATCACGGCTGTAATGAATTGTCAGGTCTCGGCAATATAGATAAAACTCATTGAAAAAAACAGCATGGGTCCCCCCCCCAATCTATTACCAGGCCTTTTGGGTCTTGTATGAATATTAAGGGGAATCCCGAACCAAAAATTTTAAAAAATTGCGTAGTGGTCCCCCCAAAATCCATACCAGGCCCTTCCAGCCCTATATTGGGTCCGTCGGGTGGCGTGAGATGGATCTACATCGCGGGACATTTTTATTTTTTTATTTTTTAATAAAGGACTTGTCTCAAAGTGTTTCCTGTTTTACTATTTTTGACACTTTTTTTGTGAAATGGTAGGGGCACAATGTACCCATTACCAATTCACATGGGGGGAGGCCGGGATCTGGTGGTCCCCTTGTTAAAGGGGGCTTCCAGATTCCGATAAGCCCCCCCGCCCGCAGACCCCCACAACCACCAGGCAAGGGTTGTGGGGATGAGGCCCTTGTCCCCATCAACATGGGGATAAGATGTTATGGGGGGACCATGTTGAGGGCATGTGGCCTGGTACGGTTAGGGGGCATCTGTCCCCCCCTCTTTTCCTGCGGCCTACCAGGTTGCTCGGATAAGGGTCTGGTATGGATTTTGGGGGGACCCCTATGCCATATTCAAAAAAAATTTGGTGCAGGGTTCCCCTTAAAATCCATACCAGACCTGAAGGGTCTGGCATGGATTTGGGGGGGAAACCCCTACACCATTTTTAAAAAAAAAAATTGGTGCAGGTGTCATGAGAGGGTTTACCCGTTGGTGGCGCTATCGGTCTCTTGGGTCGCAGTACCAGTGTCCACCAGCGGGTGTCTTCCAACACATAGGACCTGTAGTAAGAGGAATCTCCTGCTGGTGGCACTGTTGCATCCTTGGGCCGTAGTACCGGTGTCCACCAGCGGGTGCACTCCGGCAGTGTGGAGCAAACAGCACCCTCTGCGCTCAGCTGTAACATGAGGCCAATTACTACAGCCTTATAAATGCCCGGCAAGCCCTCACAGGCTGGCCTTGGTATCTTTCTTCCTTGCGCCCTGACCTGTATCTGTAACCCGTACCCGTACCGGAACCTGGGCCTGAGCCTGCTCCTGAGCCTGTATCCGATCCCATCCTGATCCTGTCCCTCCTGTGTTCCTATTCCCTTGTATCCATATCCCATCCATTATCTCCCTCTCCTATCCTGCCCTTGTTCAGTTGCTGATCCCCTGTGTATGACCCTGGCCTGGCTTACGTGTTTGATTTTGGTACTTCCCTTTGGCTGTATATATTATCTGTTGTTTGTGGGTTTCTGTTGGTTGGTTGAGCACTATTTATATTTGGGGTGTTTGTTTATTTATATCACTTATCTTAAATAAACATTATTCTTATTTCACTTTACATGCGTTTTGGTTTCCTCTTTGCAGTCCACACAATCTGGTCACACCTGTTCATGACAGTATACCAAGGCCATCTCTGACCAGAAGTGGCTGCACAGGGGAACCATCTCGGTTCTGTTTCACATTGCTGGGATGAATTCAGATATAATTGTTTATTATGCTCTGCTGGCAACAGAGAGTTCTGAATATCTCCGCCAGACATTGAAAGGGTGGTCCAGTGATCAGCTGCTGGAAATAATCCGTTTAGCTCACTCTGTGGTCGATCAGGGCAGTATACTGTTTGAGGATGTTCAGCCTTTGATTGGAATGTGTACAGAGCTCGCTCTGCCTTGTATCCCAAAAAGCCATGATAACTTTTCTCCCCCCTTCAGCATTAACCAGGTTGCGTCCTTAGTATGGCTGTTGGAGGATGACTCTGCATCCTTTTTTCGTTTACAAACGTTTTTATTGCAGAAAAATGTTATATCAGGGTGAACAAGTGTTAAGGGTACATGAGGTATAATGGTAATACAGTCAGTAACAGCTCCACATTTTCATACTAGCATCCATATCACCTTGTACTATTATATCGTATAGCACCCAATAAATCATAACAATAAGAAACATAAAGAGAGAAATCAAATAACAAAAGACAAAATAAAAGGAAAGAAAAATAGAAACAAACTTATGCGATAAACGTGCATCCCATATATATTATCATAGCCTACAATCATTGTGGATGTTGTAAGATCTTATACCAGAAATCAGAAGGCTATGTCGCTATTAATGGTATCTACCTGTTCAGAGTCTATCTTTTGAAGAACGTAGACACTTTTATTGTGAGGCAGTTATTGGGGCAGAAGGATCGTTTAGTCTGTCACTGAGCAGGTGAGCCGTCCAAATGTTCCATTTGCGATCGAATATATGTATGGAGTCCAGGAGAGTATGGTGCACTAATTCCATAGTCCTAATGGACTCCATACGTGAGATCACCTGCGACCAAGGCACCTGAGGTCTTTTCCAATTCAGGGCTATTGCCCATTGAACAGCACTAAAAAGAGTGTGGAATAATTTCTGTAATGGGGTGGGGATCTCTGGGAGTTCTGCAAAAAGCAGGCACATTGGAGAAGTTAGTGTAATCGAAATACCGGAGATACGTGATATGAGAGCCGTAGTCTTTTGCCATATGATGTCCAGGGCCTTACAACTCCAGAAAGTGTGCAACATCGTTCCCCTGTCCTGGCATCCTCTAAAACATGTGCCAGGCACCAGGGGATAGAATCTATGGAGACGATCAGGAGTGTAATACCACCTGGTGTGAATTTTGAGAGTTGTCTCTTTAATAGATATAGATCTCGTGCATTTGTGCATATTGGTTATCATATCCCGCCAGTCCTCCGTTGAGAACTCTTGGGCCATCTCTGATTCCCACTCTTCCATTGCCTTAGATTTTTGAGGAGAGTTAAGGTCATTAAGGTGTCTATATAAAATGGAAATAGTCCCTCTATCTCTTGAGGCCTCTCCACAGAGCGATTCAAATGTGGTCTTAGACAAGTCCACTCCGCCAGAGATTAGTGCTGAGTAAAAGTGTCTTATCTGTAAGTATTGGTGAAACTCAAATCTACCCATATCGTGGGTTTGCTGCAGGTGAGTATAAGAGCAAAAAGCGGCGTTTTGCAGCAAGGATTCAAGGTTCACCAAGCCCCTAGTGATCCAACCATAGAATGATAATTTGGATGAGAAGGCTGGGGGGAAGGACGGCTCTCCTATAAAGGAGGACAATAGGGGTCTATCTGATAGCAACTTAAATTTCTTTGAGTATAGGGACCAAAGGTACAGTGACTGACCTACTATAGAGTTGAGTGGGGAGATGTCTTTTGGGGTAATAGAGCGAGACCATAAAATACCCGGGAGATGGAACGGTGCAATCGAAATCTGCTCAAACTGTAGCCATGGTATAGAGGTGGGGGGGGTATGCCATTGTGCCAGTTGAGTGAGGCGAGATGCCAGATAGACTCTGCATCCTTTTTTGAGCATTATTTGGTTTGTCCCAAACAGTTGTTGAAAGATTGTATAGATGAAGTGCAGTCACTGGTCAGACAGAGGAAATGTGAGCCCACTTTTGTGCTACCTGTACTTAAGGCATGGTCAGACCTGTTATGCCCAGCTTCTGTCAGCTCTCCACAACCCAGACCTGCTACTAAACACCTGCCTGCTCAGATGTCCTTTCTCCCATCACCCCTGGCAACCTCAGCTGCAGTCCAATATACCCTGCTCCCCACCAGGTATCAATGCCCTGTTTCTACTTCCTGCACCTATCCTGCCTTTAACCCACCTGCCTCTTCTCTAATACCTGCAACTTCCCCACAAGAACTTCCTCTGGCTGCTGTTCCCCCTTCCTTGCCATATCCGAGCCCTTCCTTTCAGTATGCCTCACCTCCTGTCTACAATCCTACAGCCACCTACAGATCTCCAGCAGTTAAGCCAAAGAAGAAACGGAAGTTCTTCCCCACTCACACGATCCTGCCAGTAACCCAACTTGCTTCCACACCAACCAACCTGTTCCAGCCTGCATTCATGCCAGTTGAACTTGATGACCCACCTAATCCTGCCAACCCAGTGCCTGCTTCCCAGTCTGATGTCTTGATGCCTGCCTTCCAGCCCAAGGTCTCGGTGCCTGCCTTCCAGTCTGATGTGCCTGCCTTCCAGTCTGATGTGCCTACCTTCCAGTCTGATGTGTCCACTTTCCAGTCTGATGTACCCGCTTTCCAGTCTGATGTCCCAGTGCCTGCCTTCCAGCCTGATGTGCCTAACTTCCAGCCTGATGTGCCTACCTTCCAGTCAGATGTGTCCGCTTTCCAGTCTGATGTCTTAATGCCTGCCTTCCAGCCCGAAGTCTCGGTGCCTGCCTTCCAGCCCAAAGTCTCGGTGCCTGCCTTCCAGCCCGATGTGCCTGCCTTCCAGCCCGATGTGCCTGCCTTCCAGCCCGATGTGCCTGCCTTCCAGCCTGATGTGCCTACCTTCCAGTCTGATGTGTCCACTTTCCAGTCTGATGTACGCGCTTTCCAGTCTGATGTCCCGATGCCTGCCTTCCAGCCCAAAGTCTCAGTGCCTGCCTTCCAACCTGATGTGCCTACCTTCCAGCCTGATGTGTCTACCTTCCAGTCTGATGTGCCCGCTTCCCAGTCTGATGTTTTGATGCCTGCCTTCCAGCCCAAAGTCTTGGTGCCTGCCTTCCAGTCTGATGTGCCTACCTTCCAGTCTGATGTGTCCGCTTTCCAGTCTGATGTACCCGCTTTCCAGTCTGAAGTTGCGTTGCCTGCCTTCCAGCCTGATGTGTCTAACTTCCAGTCAGATGTGTCCGCTTTCCAGTCTGATGTCTTGATGCCTGCCTTCCAGCCTGAAGTCTCGGTGCCTGCCTTCCAGCCTGATGTATCTACCTTCCAGTCTGATGTGCCCGCTTTCCAGCCTGATGTCTCGATGCCTGCCTTTCAGTCTGATGTGCCCACTTGCCAGTCGGTGCCCGCTTTCCAGTCTGATGTGCCTGCCTTCCAGCCTGGTGTTTCGGTGCCTGCCTTCCAGCCTGATGTCTCGGTGCCTGCCCTCCTGCCGGATGTCTCGGTGCCTGGCTTCCAGTCTGATGTGCCCGCTTCCCAGTCTGATGTGCCCGCTTCCCAGTCTGATGTGCCCACTTCCCAGTCTGATGTGCCCACTTCCCAGTCTGATGTGCCCGCTTCCCAGTCTGATGTCTCAGTGCCTGCCTTCCAGTCTGATGTCTCAGTGCCTGCCTTGCAGCCTGATGTCTCAGTGCCTGCCTTCCAGTCTGATGTCTCAGTGCCTGCCTTCCAGTCTGATGTCTCAGTGCCTGCCTTGCAGCCTGGTGTCTCAGTGCCTGCCTTCCAGCCTGATGTCTCGAAGCTTGCCTTTCAGCCTGATGTTTCGATGCCTGCCTTCCAGTTTGATGTGCCAGCTTCCCAGTTTGATGTGCCAGCTTCCTAGTTTGATGTGCCAGCTTCCCAGTCTGTCTCAGTGCCTGCCTTCCAGCCTGATGTCTCGAAGCTTGCCTTCCAGCCTGATGTCTCGATGCCTGTCTTCCAGCCTGATGTGCCAGCCTCCCAGTCTGATGTGCCAGCTTCCCAGTCTGATGTGCTCGCTTTCCAGCCTATTGTCCCAGTGCCAGCTTCCCAGTCTGATGTGCCAGCTTCCCAGTCTGATGTGCCAGCTTCTCAGACTGATGTGCCTGATTTCCAGCCTATTGTCCCAGTGCCTGCCTTCCAGCCTGATGATTCAGTGCCAGCTTCCCAGACTGATGTGCCAGCTTCCCAGACTGATGTGCCAGCTTCCCAGACTGATGTGCCTGCTGCCCGGCTCGAAGTGCCCGTGCCTGCTGCCCAGCTCGAAGTGCCCATGCCTGCTGCCCAGCTCGAAGTGCCCGTGCCTGCTGCCCAGCTCGAAGTGCCCGTGCCTGCTGCCCAGCTCGAAGTGGTGTTTCGGTGCCTGCTGCCCAGCTTGGTGTGTTTCTGCTCGCTGTCTTCTCGGATGTGCCCGCTGTCTGCTCGGATGTGCCCACTATCTTCTCGGATGTGCCCGCTGTCTTCTCGGATGTACCCACTGTCCAGTTTGATGTACCCGATGCCCAGCCTGATGTGCCCTCATCTGTTGTTTGGTTTGAGGCCATGAACTTTGGACAATTTTATCTTGTTGGAGCGTCCGGAGGCTGCTCCTTTGTGGGGGGGGTACTGTCATGAGAGGGTTTACCCGTTGGTGGCGCTATCGGTCTCTTGGGTCGCAGTACCAGTGTCCACCAGCGAGTGTCTTCCAACACATAGGACCTGTAGTAAGAGGACTCTCCTGCTGGTGGCACTGTTGCATCCTTGGGCCGTAGTACCGGTGTCCACCAGCGGGTGCACTCCGGCAGTGTGGAGCAAACAGCACCCTCTGCGCTCAGCTGTAACATGAGGCCAATTACTACAGCCTTATAAATGCCCGGCAAGCCCTCACAGGCTGGCCTTGGTATCTTTCTTCCTTGCGCCCTGACCTGTATCTGTAACCTGTACCCGTACCCAAACCTGAGTCTGATCCTGAGCCTGTATCCGATCCCGATCCTGTCCCTCCTGTGTTCCTATTCCCTTGTATCCATATCCCATCCATTATCTCCCTCTCCTATCCTGCCCTTGTTCAGTTGCTGATCCCCTGTGTATGACCCTGGCCTGGCTTACGTGTTTGATTTTGGTACTTCCCTTTGGCTGTATATATTATCTGTTGTTTGTGGGTTTCTGTTGGTTGGTTGAGCACTATTTATATTTGTGGTGTTTGTTTATTTATATCACTTATCTTAAATAAACATTCTTATTTCACTTTACATGCGTTTTGGTTTCCTCTTTGCAGTCCACACAATCTGGTCACACCTGTTCATGACAGCAGGGTTCCCCTTAATATCCATACCAGACCTGAAGTATGGATTTTGGTTCGGGGTTCCCCTTAACATTCATACCAGACCCAAAGGGCCTGGTAATGGCCTGGGGTGGAGGGGGGGACCCATGCTATTTTTTTTAGTGAGTTTTACCTATATTGCCGAGACCCGGCAATTCATTACAGCCGCAAGCAGTTTTAAATGACTTTTTTAACTTTAGAAATGTAATTTTGCTGTGGTACTGTCCTAAACACAGGAAAACCTAAACACTTTACAGGCATGCTATAGACATCCCCCAGGCACGATATTTAAAGGAATATTTCATTTTTATTGTTTCACTTTAAGCATTATTAACCACTTCCCTTCCCAGCCATAGACATATGACGTCCTGGGATGGGATCTCCCATCCTAGGTGGACGTCATATGACGTCCTGGGATTCCCAACCGTCTAGGGGGCGCGTGCGCCGCTGGGGGCGCGTGCGCCGCTGGGGGAGCGCACCCGCCGCGCTGCTCGGGACCCGGTGCGTGTGCCCGGCGGCCGCGATGTCCGCCGGGCACCTGCGATTGCCCGTTAACCGGGCCGGACCGTGGATCTACGTGTGTAAACACACAGATCCACAGCCAGTCAGGTGAGAGGAGAGCGATCTGTGTTCCCAGAACGGAGGAACACTGATCGGTCCCCTCCCCTTGTGCGTCCCCTCCCCCTACAGTTAGAATCATTCCCTAGGAAACATATTAACCCGTCCCCTAGTGGTTAACCCCTTCACTGCCTGTCACATTTACACAGTAATCAATGCAATTTTATAGCATTGATCGCTGTATAAATGTGAATGGTCCCAAAAATGTGTCAAAAGTGTCCGATGTGTCCGCCATAATGTCGCAGTCACGAAAAAAAATCGCGATCACCGCTAAAAAAAATAAATAAATATATTTTTTTTAAAAATGCCATAAATCTATCCCGTATTTTGTAGACCCTATAACTTTTGCGCAAACCAATCAATATACGCTTATTGCGATTTTTTTTTTTTTTTTTTTTTTTTTTTTTTTACCAAAATTATGTAGAAGAATACGTATCGGCCGAAACTGAGGAAAAAATTTGTTTTTTTAAAAAAAAATTGGGATATTTATTATAGCAAAAAGTAAAAAATATTGTTTTTTTTCAAAATTGTCGCTCTTCTTTTGTTTTTAGCGCAAAAAATAAAAACCGCAGAGGCGATCAACCACCAAAAGAAAGCTCTATTTGTGGGGAAAAAAGGACGTCAATTTTTTTTGGGTACAACGTTGCATGACCGCGCAATTGTCGTTTAAAGTGCGACAGCGCTGAAAACTAAAAATTGGCCTGGGAAGGAAGGGGGGGAAAATGCCCTGTATTAAACAGGTTAAAATCACTGCTCCCAAAAAAAGTCTGTTTTAAAACTTTTTTTGCATTGATACCTGTCCCCTGGAGCAGGACCTGGATCCCCAAACACTTTTTATGACAATAACTTGCATGTAAGCCTTTAAAATGAGCACTTTTGATTTTTCATGTTCGTGTCTCATAGACTTTAACGGTGTTCGTGCAAATTTTTTGACTGTTCGCAAGCTCTGGTGCGATCCAAACCATGGGGTGTTCAGCTCATCTTTACTCCCATGCACATGCGCAGGAGTAACATCATCGCTGCCCAGCTATTAAAATATCCGGAGAGCACAAGCCCAGACAGAAGACTGGGTGAAGATGGAATCGTTGACAGCGGTGGCAGCGCACTGCTGCAGGGTTAATCTGTCATAATGTGCTAGTATGTGAGGCATAGTAGCACATTATGGCTTAAACCGCCCATTTTCTTTTTCTTTTTTTTTTATTCCAGGAGTTTACTACTCCTTTAATCTTTCCCACCTCTATCCTAAATAATTTGTATGTCTATACAGACACTTTAAAGTAGAACGAAATATTTTTTTTTCTTCCACTAGGAATAAAAAAATTGTAGCTACGCTATTGAACTGACAGAGGCCCAGACCCTGCCCTACTCTATCCAAAACAAAGAAAAATGTTTTGCTGGAGCTTGGCTTTATGATCTCAGATGACCAGATACTGTACATTAGAACTTGTGGTCATTTTAAAACTATCTTTACATTTAGAATTATAAAAAAAAGGAAATGAGAAAAATGCAAAATAAAAAAAGGATTTGCTTACCTGTATAGACCTTCTCTGAGAGGGTATACTTCTCTTTACACTGATATTTGAGGAAGTAAATGATCACATGATTACTCTAATTGTTACCACACCATGACCAAATGTCTCACAAAAAGTGGGTTTCACGGTCAGTGCTGCTAAAAACTATGCACGAGACAGATAAAGACTTTAAGTTTCACTTCCCAATGGGGAAATGAACATGGCGTATGAATAAAAGTAACTAAAGAACAACTACAGGCTATACACAACATGAAGCAGTAAATACCTTGTCTATGTTTGCACATGTAGCAGGAAGTCAAGATAACATAATTCAATGGGTGGATTACTGGCACTGGAGCCCTAAAGTTTACTTGAATGTTTTGTTTTGTTATTTTCATCCAATGATATGATGGTGGAGTGACTTAAAAGGGTATAAATACTATGTCTTCACAGCATACCAAGGGTTTTTCCTCATTATTACGGCTTTCTTTGAAAGTGGAATCTAAGAAATTTCTGGTACTTCACTAGGGATCCCCTTAAAGGAGTTTGAGCTTAGCTGCAAGTTACCTCCAGGTCAAATAATGGACGCAGAGGTGCACTGGTGCCTGAAAGATGAAGAACTCTCCGAAGAACTGTCTGCATTGGATAGGGACAAGGTGGCGCTGATAGTAAGACAAGCAGTGAAACTGTACTGGAAGCTGTACTGGCAGAGCTGCAGACTGGACAATAACGGACTGAACTGTAGCAGACAGAGGGTTCACACTTGACTAATTTACTGACACTGAACAAACGCTCCTATAGCGTTTGTATGGCGTTAGTAGGGCATCAGACAGGCCTCAATGAGCTTTAGAATGGGGCGTTTTACAAGCTAGTTAAACGTTCCCTAAACGCCCTATGCGCGGCTTTGTAGCGCTTGATGAGCGTTAAAACTGCTCCACAATAGAAAGTAACTAATTTTAACGTGCCGCAACCGCGCGAATACCGATCCGAAAACGCCTGCCAGAGCGTTTGCAGAGCGTTACCATAGATTTGAATGGGAGGCATTGAAAGGCTTCAAACGCCTCCTGACTCGACATGAGGCTTCAATTTTGAAGTGACGCAACGCTAACGCTTATTGTGAACAGCACAATGTGCTGTCTATTATATCTTGTGCATAGGCGTTTGAGGGGCGTTTTTAACGCCTGTCAAATGCCTCTCAAATGGCTGCTCTTATTGCCAGTGTGATCTAAGACTGAATGGTAGCAACTGGAACACAGCAGACTGGACCATAGTGAATGGGCTTTAGCAGTCTGGACCATAGTGACTGAACTGTAGCAGACTGGAGTGTGGTGACTGGACTACAGCAGACTAAACCAGAGTGACTGTAGCAGACTAAACCAGAGTGACTGTAGCAGGCTAGACCAGAGTGACTGTAGCAGGCTAGACCAGAGTGACTTCAAAAGGCTAGACCAGAGTGACTGCAGCAGGCTAGACTAGAGTGACTGTAGCAGGCTCGACTAGAGTGACTGTAGCAGGCTAGACCAGAGTGACTGTAGCAGGCTAGACCAGAGTGACTGTAGCAGGCTAGACCAGAGTGACTGTAGCAGACTAAACCAGAGTGACTGCAGCAGGCTAGACCAGAGTGACTGCAGCAGGCTAGACCAGAGTGACTGTAGCAGACTAAACCAGAGTGACTGTAGCAGGCTAGACCAGAGTGACTGTAGCAGGCTAGACCAGAGTGACTGTAGCAGACAGATAGCGACTGTTGAAGTTGAAAAATGCTTCCTGGTTGATGGACAAGACAGTGGTGCTGAAGTGTGGAAGATTAGTGACTGGGACATATGTTTTTTATACTGTGCTGCTAAAATTAATCTGGCATCTTCAAAATGGAATATAAATACAGCTATATATCAGGAAAATTATGAAAAAAAGCACTGATTAGATAATAATTCTAAGAAAAAATACAAAATTATTACTATAATACTATAACAATAATAACCCTAATACAATTCTATTATGGACATTATCAATAACACTGAAGAAATTTAGTTAATAGTAAATTGGTCTCTGACATCTGTAACCGGGAACTTTTTTCAGCTGCAGAAGCTGTTCTATAACCTTTGAAAAAAAAAACAAAAAAAACATACAGGCATCCTAATATGCACATTCTTGGGGAATTTTGTTTCTGATGCAGTTTTCCTTTAAATGCATTAAATGGAACAGGAAATATGTGGTAAGGGCAGTATTGATGAAAAACATATAGTAAAGGCCTTCTATAAATGGAAGTTAGAATATGTTCACATAAACACATACACACACACCCATTCAAGCATGCTTGAATCAAATTCTGATATACAAGTTTTGTCTAAGCAAGGTCAGCTGTTATAAATAATACACCAAATAGGATTTATAGAAAATGTTAATTAAGCCACAAAATAAAAAAAAATGCTTTCCTCTCAACAAAACCTCTTTTTATAATTTCTAATAACAGGGCTGTTTATAAGTTAAAACCTTTCATCACTTTTGTCTCAATGACAAATGTTTTTTGAAAATTTGGGTTTTTTTGTGGAACAAGGATTGGAAAGCATCAGTGGAAAGGAGAAATGTTTTTCCCATATTAACATTTACAGGAGAGAATTTCCCTTCCTAGGGGTAGATTTCATCTCACTTCCTGTTGTCTCCTTCCATTTGCAAGTAGGAGTCGTTTGTAAGTTAGATGTTTGAAAGTAGGGGCCTGCCCTATATACTCAGCAGAAATTTGGGCCTTAGGTGTTGTTGTGGCCACAACACTGTAAGCCCTCACAGGGCCCTGCTGTGAAATATTAGATCAAGAATTGTAATTACATGCCCCTGTTGAGCAGGGGCAGAAAAATTGGGCCTTTGGTGCTGGTGGTGGTGCTGGTGCCACAACACTGTAAGTCCTCACTCGCTCTTGGTGGGCGCAGAAATGGGCCCTTCTGTGAAATATTAGATCAAGAATTGTAATTACATGCCACTGTTGAACAAGGGCAGAAAAATTGGGCCTTTGGTGGTGGTGGTGGTGCTGGTGCCACAACACTGTAAGTCCTCACTCGCTCTTGGTGGGTGCAGAAATGGGCCCTGCTGTGAAATATTAGATCAGGAATTGTAATTACATGCCCCTGTTAAACAAGGGCAGAAAAATTGGGCCTTTGGTGGTGGTGGTGGTGCTGGTGCCACAACACTGTAAGTCCTCACAAACACTCTAGTTGGAACGCAGGAACGAGCCCTGCTGCAAAGTATTGCATCAAAAATTGTAATTACACGCCCCTGTTAAACAGGGGCTTAAAAACTGGGCCTTAGGCACTGGTGCTGGTGCCACAACACTGCAACCCCTCACAGATACTTTAGTTGGAACGCAGAAACGAGCCCTGCTGCAAAGTATTGCATCAAAAATTGTAATTACACGCCCCTGTTAAACAGGGGCTGAAAAATTGGGCCTTAGGCACTGGTGGTGGCGCCCAGAACCAAAAATGTTCTTACAAGCTATCAGCATGATCATTGAGGAGGAAGAGGATAATTACTCAGGGATAGTCACTCAGCTTCAGCATAGGCAGTCTTTGAAGGGATCTGAAAAAAATTATTCGGTTACATCAGAATCAGGTGCTTGGTAGCTGGTGGTGATCCAAGACTGATTCATTTTTATGAAGGTCAGTCGATCGACCGAGTCGGTGGACAGACGCACCCTGTGATCGGTTACAAAGCCTCCAGCAGCACTGAATGTGCGTTCCGAAAGAACGCTGGTTGCAGGACAGACCAGTAGCTCAATTGCATACTGTGCAAGCTCTGGCCAGTGATCCATCCTCAAGACCCAGTAACCCAGAGGATTTTCGATGGGAAAGGTGTCCAAGTCAGATCTTGCCCCTAGGTATTCCTGCACCATGTAAAACAGACTCTGGCGATGGTTGCTGGAACCGATCATACCTTGGGGCTGCGGACCAAAAAATTGTCTGAACGCATCGGTCAGACGGCCACCTTCTCCACCGCTCCTTCTTTGACTGACCGAAGCCTCAGCAACACGTTGTCCAGAAACAGGAGTTTGTAACCTCCCAGTCTCTGGGAACGCGTTGCACAGACCTTTCTGCAAGGCCTCCCGAAGATGTTTCATCCTCTGCTCCCTCTGCGATGGCAAGATAAGGTCCGCAACCTTACCCTTGTAACGTGGATCAAGGAGGGTTGCCAGCCAGTATTGGTCCTTCTCCTTGATACCACGAATACGAGGATCCTTACGCAGGCTTTGCAGGATCAGGGAGGCCATGCAACGTAGGTTTGCTGAGGCATTCGGTCCGGAGTTCTCTGGGTCACTAAGGATGACATGGTCCGCAGCCACCTCCTCCCAGCCACGTACAAGTCCATGTGTTTCTTGGGACTGATCCCTTAAACACTGCTGCTGAGTGCCAGGCTCCACCTCCATACTGACACAATCTTCCTCCTCCTCCTCCTCCTCCTCCTCCTCCTCTTCCTGTGTGATCGGCGGGCACGCAGGAACACTGTCTGGATAAAGGGGGCCTTGAGAGCTAAGGAAGTCCTCCTCTTCCTGCCTCTGTTCTGCCTCCAGTGCCCTGTCTATTATTCCACACAGCGTGTGCTCCAACAGGTGGACAAGGGGGACAGTGTCACTGATGCATGCACTGTCACTGCTCACCATCCTCGTGGCCTCCTCAAATGGTGACAGGACAGTGCATGCATCCCTGATCATGGCCCACTGGCATGGGGAAAAAAAAACAAGCTCCCCTGACCCTGTCCTGGTGCCATAGTCGCACAGGTACTCATTTATGGCCCTCTGCTGCGTGTGCCGCCGCTGCAGCATGGCCAACGTTGAGTTCCACCTGGTGGGCATGTCACAGATTAGGCGGTTCTTGGGCAGGTTAAACTCCTTTTGGAGGTCCGCCAGCCGAGCACTGGCATTATATGACCGGCGGAAATGCACACAGACCTTCCTGGCCTGCCTCAGGACATCCTGTAAGCCTGGGTACCTGCCCAAGAACCGCTGCACCACCAAGTTAAGGACATGAGCACATGGGTCATTTGTCCCTGTCAGAGGGCAGAGAGGAGGTTGGTGCCATCGTCGCAAACCACCATTCCTGCCTTAAGTTGGCGTGGCGTCAACCACCTCTGAACCTGCCCCTGCAGAGCTGACAGAACCTCTGCCCCAGTGTGGCTCCTGTCCCCCAAGCACACCAGCTCAAGCACCGCATGGCATCTTTTGGCCTGCGTACTTGCATAGCCCCTTGAACGGCTACGGAGCACCGCTGGTTCCGAGGACAAAGCACAGGAAGAGGCCATGGAGGAAGAAGAAGAGGAGGGGGTGGAGGAGAGAGGTGTGTCACAATCATTAGTAGTGACATTTTGGAGGCGTGGTGGCGGAACAACCTCCAACACTACTGCACCTTGTCCTGCATCCTTCCCAGCTGCCAGCAGAGTCACCCAATGCGCCGTGAAACTTAGGTAACGTTCCTGTCCATGCCTGCTGGACCATGAGTCAGCGGTAATATGCACCTTACCGCTGACCGCCCTGTCCAGCAAGGCATGGACATTGCCTTCCACATGCCGGTAGAGAGCCGCAATCCCCTTCCGTGAAAAAAAGTGGCGTTTGGGTACCTGCCACTGAGGAACCGCACATTCCACAAACTCACGGAAGGGGCAGAGTCTACCAACTGAAAAGGCAGCAGTTGAAGTGCTAGCAATTTTGCCAAGCTAGCATTCAACCGCTGGGCATGTGGATGGCTGGGAGCAAACTTCTTTCGGAGGTGCAGCAGCTGGGGCAGGGAAATTTGCCTGGTACAATCTGACGTCGGTGTACCAAAAGCAGATTGCCCACAAGTACTTGGCTGTGACACACCTAATTCTACACCTTCATTCCTCTCAGTGCAGGTCTCAGAGAGGACTGAAGGTATAGTGGGGTTGGAGATCTCAGCTGATGAGGAGCAAGGAGAGGTCCTCTTTGTTCTTTGGTGTAGGTCTTTTAGATACGCTTGCCAACGAACTGCATGGCAGGTCAACATATGTCTGGTCAAGCATGTGGTAACCAAGTGGGAGATGTTTTGGCCATGCGAGATATGCTTTAAACATATGTTGCAAATAGCAGCGGTGCGATCTGATGCACTCGTCTCAAAAAAGGCCCACACCAAAGAACTTTTTGAATAACGCGCAGAGACTTCAGCGCCCTGCACATGTGGAGCTTTGGGGTGTGATGCAGTCAATGTGCTGCCCTTAGGCTGACCCCTGGAGGGCATCCTGCCTCGTTGGTGATGTGCCGCCTCCTCCTCCTCCTCTCTCCTATCAGGCACCCACGTTGAGTCAGTGACCTCATCATCCCCTCCCTCCTCATCACTGGAGCAAACCTGGCAGTATGCTGCAGCAGGGGGAGCATGACTGCCAGATTGCTGTCCTTCTTGGGCACCCCCTCTGTCCGTGCTCATGTTACTGCCTTCATCGAGCTCAGTATCATCATCAGAGCCTTCCAAACGCTGGGCATCCTCCTGGAACATGTACCCGAACACTGTGCTCAAACAGTTCGAGGGACTCCTCGGGAGGACATGGTGGGGCTAGGGAAGGAGTCACTGATGACATTGAGCCGAGGGAAGAGGCTGCTGCTTTGCCAGACAAAGTACCCTGAGCATGGGTGAGAGAGGATGAGGAGGATGAGGACGGCTTGGTCATCCACTCGACCAAGTCTTCCGCATGTTGCGGCTCAACACGGCCAGGTGCCGAAAAAAAGGCCAAGTGTGTCCCACGGCCACGTGCTGATGAGGATGCACCATCTCCACGACCAGCACTAGACACAGAGCCTGCTTGCCCTCTCTTATTGGCTTGTGACTGTCTGCCTCTCCTTCTCGGCCTTCCAGACATACTAATGGCCTGTAGCTGCACTAAGCTGGGATATATATATATATATATATATATATATATATATGTACTGATACTGCAGCTAGCAAAATCAACTGCCTGTAGTATGAGAACACCACCAACCTTCTACAGGTAGCTTTAGCTGAACACTGTGCAGAGCTCGCAAACAAATAACTTGTAGCTTTTTTAGCTGCCTGCGGTAGTGATAGGATCAGGAAATCACCACCAACCTTCTACGGGTAGCTTTAGCTGAACACTGTGCAGAGCTCGCAAAAAAATAACTTGTAGGTTTAGCTGAACACTGTGAGGAGGACGCACCACACTAACTTGTAGTTTTAGCTGAACACTGTGAGCAGGACGCACTAAACTAACTTGTAGTTTTAGCTGAACACTGTGAGGAGGACGCACCACACTAACTTGTAGTTTTAGCTGAACACTGTGAGCAGGACGCACTGCACTAACTTGTAGCTTTAGATGAACACTGTGCAGAGGTCTCACTACACTAACTTGTAGTTTTAGCTGAACACTGTGAGCAGGATGCACTGCTCTAACTTGTAGTTTTAGCTGAACACTGTGAGGAGGACGCACCACACTAACTTGTAGTTTTAGCTGAACACTGTGAGCAGGACGCACTGCACTAACTTGTACTTTTAGCTGAACACTGTGAGGAGGACACACCACACTAACTTGTAGTTTTAGCTGAACACTGTGAGCAGGACGCACTGCACTAACTTGTAGTTTTAGCTGAACACTGTGAGGAGGACGCACCACACTAACTTGTAGTTTTAGCTGAACACTGTGAGCAGGACGCACCACACTAACTTGTAATTTTAGCTGAACACTGTGAGCAGGACGCACTGCACTAACTTGTAGCTTTAGATGAACACTGTGCAAAGGTCTCACTACACTAACTTGTAGGTTTAGCTGAACACTGTGAGGAGGACGCACCACACTAACTTGTAGTTTTAGCTGAACACTGTGAGCAGGACGCACTGCACTAACTTGTAGCTTTAGATGAACACTGTGCAGAGGTCTCACTACACTAACTTGTAGTTTTAGCTGAACACTGTGAGCAGGACGCACTGCACTAACTTGTAGCTTTAGATGAACACTGTGCAGAGGTCTCACTACACTAACTTGTAGTTTTAGCTGAACACTGTGAGCAGGACGCACTGCACTAACTTGTAGCTTTAGATAAACACTGTGCAGAGGTCTCACTACACTAAATTGTAGTTTTAGCTGAACACTGTGAGCAGGACGCACTGCACTAACTTGTAGCTTTAGATGAACACTGTGCAGAGGTCTCACTACACTAACTTGTAGGTTTAGCTGAACACTGTGAGGAGGACGCACCACACTAACTTGTAGTTTTAGCTGAACACTGTGAGCAGGACGCACTGCACTAACTTGTAGCTTTAGATAAACACTGTGCAGAGGTCTCACTACACTAACTTGTAGTTTTAGCTGAACACTGTGAGCAGGACGCACTGCACTAACTTGTAGTTTTAGCTGAACACTGTGAGGAGGACGCACCACACTAACTTGTAGTTTTAGCTGAACACTGTGAGCAGGATGCACTGCACTAACTTGTAGTTTTAGCTGAACACTGTGAGGAGGACGCACCACACTAACTTGTAGTTTTAGCTGAACACTGTGAGCAGGATGCACTGCACTAACTTGTAGCTTTAGATGAACACTGTGCAGAGGTCTCACTACACTAACTTGTAGTTTTAGCTGAACACTGTGAGCAGGACGCACTGCACTAACTTGTAGCTTTAGATGAACACTGTGCAGAGGTCTCACTACACTAACTTGTAGGTTTAGCTGAACACTGTAAGGAGGACGCACCACACTAACTTGTAGTTTTAGCTGAACACTGTGAGCAGGACGCACTGCACTAACTTGTAGCTTTAGATGAACACTGTGCAGAGGTCTCACTACACTAACTTGTAGTTTTATCTGAACACTGTGAGCAGGACGCACTGCACTAACTTGTAGCTTTAGATGAACACTGTGCAGAGGTCTCACTACACTAACTTGTAGTTTTAGCTGAACACTGTGAGCAGGACGCACTGCACTAACTTGTAGCTTTAGATGAACACTGTGCAGAGGTCTCACTACACTAACTTGTAGTTTTAGCTGAACACTGTGAGCAGGACGCACTGCACTAACTTGTAGTTTTAGCTGAACACTGTGAGGAGGACGCACCACACTAACTTGTAGTTTTAGCTGAACACTGTGAGCAGGACGCACTGCACTAACTTGTAGTTTTAGATGAACACTGTGCAGAGGTCTCACTACACTAACTTGTAGGTTTAGCTGAACACTGTGAGGAGGACGCACCACACTAACTTGTAGTTTTAGCTGAACACTGTGAGCAGGACGCACTGCACTAACTTGTAGCTTTAGATGAACACTGTGCAGAGGTCTCACTACACTAACTTGTAGTTTTAGCTGAACACTGTGAGCAGGACGCACTGCACTAACTTGTAGCTTTAGATGAACACTGTGCAGAGGTCTCACTACACTAACTTGTAGTTTTAGCTGAACACTGTGAGCAGGACGCACTGCACTAACATGTAGTTTTAGCTGAACACTATGAGGAGGACGCACCACACTAACCTGTAGTTTTAGCTGAACACTGTGAGCAGGACACACTGCACTAACTTGTAGTTTTAGCTGAACACTGTGAGCAGGACGCACTGCACTAACTTGTAGCTTTAGATGAACACTGTGCAGAGGTCTCACTACACTAACTTGTAGTTTTAGCTGAACACTGTGAGCAGGATGCACTGCACTAACTTGTAGCTTTAGATGAACACTGTGCAGAGCTTGCAAAAAAATAACTTGTAGGTTTAGCTGAACACTGTGAGCAGGATGCACCACACTAACTTGTAGTTTTAGCTGAACACTGTGCAGAGGTCTCACTAAACTAACTTGTAGTTTTAGCTGAACGCTGTGAGCAGGACGCACTGCACTAACTGTAAATAGTCTAGTTGCCTGACCTGTGGTACTAATAGGATCAAAAGAACACCAGCAATTTTCTTCAGGTAGCTGTAAATACTGTAACAAGACAAGCCTGCCTGTCAGTAAGAAGATAACAGGAACGGATCTAGCTAAACTGAATACAGTGTATATATATATATATATATATATATATATATATATATATATATATATATATATATATATGCAACACCTGGGATGCATATACAACCCCTGGCAAAAATTATGGAATCACCAGTCCCTGAGGATATTCTTTCACTTGTTTATTGTTGTAGAAAAAAAGCAGATCACAGACATGGCCAAAAACTAAAGGCATTTCAAATGGCAACTTTCTGGCTTTAAGAAACACTAAAAGAAATCAAGAAAAATAATTGTGGTGGCCAGTAAGATGTGAATCCATTTTGTTTCAAGCTGTAGTAGTCTGTTGTCAATGCTCCCGCCTCTGGCATGTGGAGGAACATGCTCGAGTGTGGAAAATAAAATAACGTGAGGGTTAAAGTTATGCTGG
Source organism: Lithobates clamitans (assembly GCA_037952925.1). Lineage (NCBI taxonomy): Eukaryota > Metazoa > Chordata > Amphibia > Anura > Ranidae > Lithobates > Lithobates clamitans. Next base: position 4,258,818 of record JBBGZY010001049.1, on the reverse strand, counting down.
CTACTAATTTTCCTGGGCTTAACGAACACATAAGTTTTAAACCCTTTTTGTGAGCTCGCATATCTACCAGTTTATCTTCAACTCTTTCATCACAATACGTTATCTATTCAAACATCCTGTGCTCCTTTCTAACTCACACCATTTATAGTTTCTTTTTCTTTTTTCTTTTCTCTCTCCCATTCTCTCTTCTTTTTCCTCCCTCTTTCCTTCTCCTCTCAGTTTCTATTCTTTTCCTCCCTTCTAGTGTTCCTCTCTTTGTCATTTCTTCTGCCATGGATGTTGTTGTGTTTCCCTTGCATAGCTCTAAATATCTGATTTCAATAATACTAACAAATTACGCAATATGGTTATGTTAACATGTATCACTGCATACGCAATTTTACAACATTGCTCTACTGTTCATTTGTCAATTCCATTGCCTTTTGTTGTGAGAATTACATTATATGTGTATCAGTACAATTTCTGTATCTGTTTGTATTATTTTTCCCAGCTTTACATATTTTTTTGTTTAACCAGGACCCTGTGGTTCTCTATGTCTGATATGGTCTTTGTGGCTGGACATTGCGGGCTGGGGCGCAGGGATATTCCCTCTGCCCCCAGAGACCCCTGTGGACCGTCGGGATAGTTGGAGACCTATCCCCTCATCCTGCGCCCCCGCCCGCCTCTCATCTCACAATTGGGGGGTTCCATCCCTGGATCGCTCTCGTCCACTGGTTCTCCTGCATCCCGCGGGGGGGCGCGGCTCTGCCCCCTCTTGGGATGGGCGGAGTTAGCGCTGCTGGTGCTTGTACGGACGCCCGGGGCAGTACATACATGTCTGCCTCAGGTGTCCGCGCACTGCTCACACTTCCTGGCCTCCCACACTCCATCGGCGGATGGGGAATGACGGCGCCTTGGGACCGCCCACTCCACGGCGATCCGTCCTCCTATCGGCCATGTGATGGCCGCTGTGTTTGAGCATGCGCGCGCGGTGCACGCTGGAGCTTGTAGGCTCCGGGACGCTGCTCAGTGCGCAAGCGCGGACGCCTCCAATTTTCGTCCGCACACCTGATCACTATCTGATCAGGTGTGGGGGGTACTTTAGTAACCGGCCTGCCCCTTGCTAACATGCTGGACGAGGGACGTGCCTGTTTGTGCTCTTACACACATCAGCCAGGTAATCTTGGATGGCCATTTCACCTATTACCTCTAATCAACTGCTTCTCTATATTTCATTTTTTACTTAGCCTTCATTTATCCCTTTTAGGATTTACTAACTTGTGGCTACTACCTAATCTGTGACTCCCCTGGCAGCTTATCAATACCGATCTCCTAACAGTCATATGTTTAGCTAAATGGCTTACCAGGTAAGCTACTTCCTGCCACTTATTCAATCCTTCATTCCCAAAAACACTGTCTCTTCATTTCTAAATATAATTCCTCTTCACTCATTCCCTTCCAGGACTCATTGACTTGTTACCACCTCTAAATCCTTTACGCATACACAAATCATGTGAATATTGGGGTCCTAAGTCAGTCACAGGCCCCACAATATAGTCTATTAGGTAAGCCTTTTCTCTACGATTTTTTTCCTTTTATCCTTTTAAGATGACTGCCAGGTCTATCTACAACAATAACTCATTTATATCCTCTCATATAGGTCATTAATTAATCAATTGCCAATTTTGCCAACTGCCCTTATGTGTCTTCGAATCCATCTACAGGGGCTTCTCCCCTCCACCAATCAACTTTCTTTTAATAAATAGTGTGAGTTCTATAGAGGCTTTTTTGCCCTATTTAATTGATGTATAACGTAGCACCCTTTGTGCTCTCTCAACGTAATGTTTAATACATACCAAATATCCACCCACTCATTATTTTCCATATATTCCCTTGCCAGGTCTACTACGTGCCCCCTACAAGCACAAATACGGTGCAGCCTGCCCTTCCCCCTTGGGTGACATTTCTCGTGCCTCCCTTGGGTGTCGGTTTTTCAGGTACGTTTGTGATACCGGGGTTATTGGGGCCGCCTCTCTGTGGGATTGTCCAGCCACAATATTACAATATTCAGTTATGTGCAAAACAGTCCATTGTTTGGTATTTCCGCTTGTTCATATGATGTTCTCTGTATCCCTATGCACAGATCTCTGTATATTGAATTAGAGCTCTTGTTCCCTGAGGAAGCCAATGCCTTGGCGAAACATGTAGGAAACCGAGCCTTTATTTTGACGGCCGTCTCCATCCGGCCCACCTTATTGCATTTGGGTCGCACGCGATATATATGTCTGTTGGTTGTTAACCATTTTATTGCTCTCTTTATGTATTTAATACTGTTCAATAAAATTTTGTAAATATCTCCTTCTCCTTTTCACATTATGTACTTTAGCACCGCTATAATCCCCTGTCCCTTCACTCACTAGTTACTCAATTACTTGGGATGAGGTGCTGTATCCAATTGAACCACCTAGCCATAACCATATTTCTACTAATCTTAGTTGTTTATTCTGAACAATACATGATTGTTGAAAGAGCTGATCACATTAACCTGCAGAGACGAACTGTCTGGTCACCAGGTCTGCTTTAAGTGTTGTGTTAATTAACATGTTAATTATATTATTGTCTTTTAAGTTTTTGCTAGAGGGGAGGGGGGGAGTGTCCATGAGTCAGCCCTACCTCGTTATCTAACCCCTTGTGTTAAATGTGTATAAAAAAGGCTGTATTCTGCCCAATAAAGGAGTCAAGATTCTACAAGCTATTATCGACTAGACTTGTATTTAATGCAGCTATAATAATATATCTCTCTGATGGTCATACTGGAGGAAGCGGTGTTATTGACGGAGGCACTCAGTGGAGTGTGGGATAGGATCCGTCACAATTGGTGGCAAGCTCTGGGATGCTTCCTCCTGCCTAGGCACACCCAAATCACCACCGGGACCCCCTGCTCCTAACAGCAGATGGAACATCACTACGCCAGACTCAAGCGCAGCACCTTGAAGGATCTCTTGGAAGCCCGTGGAAAGGTCTCCAGCAACAAATCCAAAGCGACTCTCATCGCTGAACTAATGGAGATTGACCAGGCCAGCAACCCACCAGCAGACACCTCAGAGGCGACAGAGTTCCAGCGTGACGTCCAGTGGCGACTGGCCTTCTATGGTACTCACCCCCCGCAGGAGGTTATCAGTCAAGTGTTAACAGAGGTGTCCCAGCTGCGAATGGCTGAACTCCAGCGGGACCAAAGAGCGTCAGTTATGTTCAACCAGGAAGCTCCAGCGGCCCGCAAAAAGCTACCCTATGCCACCTTCCGCATGTTTCAAGATGGTGAAGATGAGATGGATGTTTACCTGCAAATGTTTGAGCGGCAATGCGGTCTCCAAGGTGTCGATAAAGCAGATTGGGTCACACTCCTGGTCAGCCGTCTCACAGGAAGGGCTACAGAGGCGTACAATAATGTCCCTGATGAGATCAGCCAGGACTATGACCGGGTAAAAGAAAGACTATTGGCTCGCTTCGGCATTACTCCAGAGGCACACCGTTTGAGGTTTCGCAACCTCCGCCGAAAGGAGAGAGAGCCTTACACAGAATGGGCTCATCAAATGACCCGAGCAGCGGAGAGTTGGATGACCGGGTGCCAAGCTGTTACCATGGCAGATGCGCTCCAGCTAATCCTCCTGGAACAATTCTACGATCATACCCCACATGAGGTTAGAGACTGGGTAAAGGATCGGCGGCCAGTCACAGTAGATGAAGCTGCCACCCTAGCTGACCAATACGTGGATTCAAGGCGGACTGTACAACCAGAGCCTAAGACCCCAGCTCGGCCTGTTGCCAACATACCACGGAGCGTTGCCCCTCCACACCAGCCGTCGATCCCCGGCCCCACTCAGCTACCATCTTCACGAGGAAAAGGGGACCTCTGCTACAGATGCAACCAAGCAGGGCATGTTAGGAGGTATTGTCCGCAGAATGTTTCCCAGGACACGCGGAACAGGCCCCTTGGACCTGCCCGGGCTGCTGCACACTGTCTGAAGAGAGATGATGTGACTTACCCAAGCGAGGAGAATATTGAAATTCTACATGAGGCAGACCCTGTGCAAGCTGCCACTACAGATAATCGTTTGCATCATCGACAAGCCATGTGGATTAATGGTCGGGCTGCCCAGGGACTTGGGGACACGGGAGCTACTATTACCTTGATACAGTCCCGAAATGATAAACCCGGCGGAGCAGTCGGGACGGTTTGTGGCTGTGCGGGTGGCCGGGGGAAATGTTATGCGGGTCCCCACTGCCAGGGTTCACCTTGATTGGGGTTCGGGGGCCAAAGAAGTGAAAGTGGGAATAATGCAGAACTTACCTGCAGAGGTTTTGTTGGGCAACGATTTGGGACGTTTAAATTCAACCTTCTCCCTGGATGTATCCCCGGAAGCCTATCCTGTTACCACCCGCCAGCAAGCCCGGATGGAGGTGCGCTCTCTCGAGAACGGGACCCAGGTAAGACCTGTCACCCCTGACCTAGACTGTACTACCCCAACTATCCCTACCCCGACTTGGGCTTCTCCCCAAGAATTTGCTCAGGCAACTCTTAGCGACCCTTCCTTAGCTAGCTATAGGGAAAGAGCAGGATTGGACCCTGGGGGGTTGGAGAGGGAGCGAATAGAGTGGGTCCAGGGATTACTCTATCGGGTTACTGAGGAAAAGACAGCCTCCCATCCACCCAAGCGGCAGCTGGTTGTGCCGCAGAAATATCGTCATGACCTGCTGCGCATTGGACATGACATACCCTTAGCCGGACACCTGGGGATGTCCCGGACCCTCCACTGTCTGACTCAGTCGTTTTTTTGGCCAGGGATTACAGGGGATGTCCGACAGTATTGCCGGACCTGTGACACATGCCAGCGGGTGGGTAAGCATGGGGGCCCTCTGAAAGCTCCCCTACACCCTTTACCGATCATTGATGAACCCTTTAGCCACGTTGCCGTAGACCTGGTTGGACCATTGGTCAGACCTAGTCCTTCTGGGAAGAGATATATCCTTACTGTGGTGGATTATGCCACCCGGTACCCGGAGGCCATTCCCCTGGCAAATATCCATGCAGAAACTGTGGCTGATGCTTTGCTCCAGATCTTTGCCAGGGTGGGTTTCCCTTGGGAAATCATCTCTGACCAGGGGACCCAGTTCACTGCTGAGCTCACTCAGCAGTTATGGAGGCTTTGTGGGATAAAGCCCCTACAAAGCTCTCCCTATCACCCCCAGACCAATGGACTGTGTGAGAAGTTTAATGGAACACTGAAACAGCTGCTTAGGACATTTGCAACCTCTCACAGGGATTGGGAAAGATATCTGCCACACCTTCTCTTTGCTTATCGGGAGGTGCCGCAGGAATCTACCGGGTTCTCTCCATTTGAGTTACTGTATGGGAGGTGGGTGAGGGGGCCCCTAGATCTAGTCAGAGCCCACTGGGAAGGGGGAATTGATCCCCAAGGGTCCTCTATTGTAGCATACGTTCTTGAGTTTAGGGTCAGACTGAAGGAGCTCACGGACACTGTCCAGGAGAACCTTCGGGCTGCCCAAAGGCGGCAGAAATGATGGTACGATCGTACTGCTCGGAACCGCACTCTGGAGGTTGGGCAGAAGGTTCTTGCCCTCAGGCCAACCAAGCAGGACAAGTTACAGACCACTTGGCAGGGACCTTACCTGGGTTGTGGCAAAGCTCTGTGACACAACCTACCTAGTGGCTAAATGTTCGGATGAAAGAGTCCGACGGACCTTTCATGTGAACATGTTGAAAGCATACTGGGAAAGATCAGGAGAGGTAGCCGCTATATGTGCTCCAGCTGTGGAAGATTCTGAGAATCTTCCCCTGCTGGTGCTCCCGGAGCTAAATAGAATTACGGCAGGGATAGAAATGATAAAGCTTGACGACCAGCTAGGGCCGACGCAGAAAGAACAAGCTAGACAGGTCCTTAGTCAGAGAAGGGAAATGTTCTCCACAGTCCCCGGGTACACTACTATGGCAGTGCACCGTGTGGAGACCCCAGGACAACTGCCGCTAAGACAGGCGGCTTACCGGATACCTGATGCAGTGAGAGAGGGGATGCGTCATGAGATTAAGGAGATGCTTGAATTGGGAGTCATTGAGCCATCCAGCAGCCCCTGGGCTTCCCCGGTGGTCCTTGTACCGAAGCGGGATGGCACAACTCGCTTCTGTGTAGACTACCGCAGATTAAATGAGTGCACCACCACTGATGCTTACCCTATGCCCCGGGTCGATGATCTGTTAGATCGCATTGCTCGGGGAAAATTCCTGACAACCCTTGACCTATGCAAAGGATACTGGCAAATTCCTCTGGATGCGGAATCTATTCCGAAATCGGCATTCATTACCCCATTTGGCTTATACCAGTCTAAAGTAATGCCATTCGGGATGAAGAATGCACCGGCGACTTTCCAGGGGATGGTAGACCAACTCCTTGATGGCCTCCAGGACTATGCTTGTGCATATCTGGACAACATTGCGATCTACAGTGATACCTGGGAGGACCATCTGGTTCACCTGGGTGTCGTGTTAGACCGCATCAAGGCTGCAGGACTAACCCTTAAGCCAGAGAAATGCAGCATAGGGATGTCCGAGGTACAGTACCTTGGACATCGAGTAGGCAGTGGACAACAACGACCTGAGCCTGCTAAGATTGAGGCAGTTGCCAAGTGGCCGACCCCCCGTACTAAAACCCAGGTCCTGGCGTTCCTCGGCACAGCTGGGTACTATAGGAAATTTGTCCCGCAATATAGTTCCTTTGCTAAGCCCCTGACAGACCTGACTAAGAAGCACCTTCCCCGACAGGTACTGTGGTCCCCCGAGTGTGAAGCTGCCTTCCAACGATTAAAGAATGCACTAACTTCAGCTCCTGTTCTAGCTGCCCCTGACCCAACCAAACGTTTTTGTGTCCACACAGATGCCTCTACATTGGGGCTGGGGGCAGTACTGAGCCAAGTAGGACCTGATGGCGGTGAGCACCCAGTGGCCTACATCAGTCGGAAGCTGCTACCCAGGGAAGTTGGTTATGCAGCCGTGGAGAAGGAGTGTTTGGCGCTGGTGTGGGCTCTCAAGAAATTCTAACCTTATCTCTACGGACGATCTTTTACGGTGCTCACCGACCACAATCCATTAATCTGGCTTAATCGGGTCTCCGGGGATAATGGACGTTTGTTACGATGGAGCTTGGCACTGCAGCCCTACAATTTTACCATCCAGTATCGGCCAGGAAAGCAGAATGGGAACGCTGATGGACTTTCCCGGCAAACTGAACTATAAAACTCTCCCGGACAGCCCTAAGCTGACCCGTGGTGGATCTAGTTGGGTCTGCCGGACTATGGGACGGGGGGGGGGGGGGGTGCACTGTCGCGGACACTGGCTGCAAGGACCTTTTTCTGTCCACATTCACCCTGTTATTTGGTATTTCTATATTAATCTTTTATTTTTTTGGACTTGCCCAAAGACTATTCTTAGTTGTTTATTCTGAACAATACATGATTCTTGAAAGAGCTGATCACATTAACCTGCAGAGACGAACTGTCCGGTCACCAGGTCTGCTTTAAGTGTTGTGTTAATTAACATGTTAATTATATTATTGTCTTTTAAGTTTTTGCTAGAGGGGAGGGGGGGGAGTGTCCATGAGTCAGCCCTACCTCGTTATCTAACCCCTTGTGTTAAATGTGTATAAAAAAGGCTGTATTCTGCCCAATAAAGGAGTCAAGATTCTACAAGCTATTATCGACTAGACTTGTATTTAATGCAGCTATAATATTATATCTCTCTGATGGTCATACTGGAGGAAGCGGTGTTATTGACGGAGGCACTCAGTGGAGTGTGGGATAGGATCCGTCACAGTAGCAAAGATAAGAACAGCAGCAGGTATTCAAGGGAGCAAGATATCAACTGGAGAGAGCACAATATTCTGGCAAACAGGAAGTGTGGAGACTTCAAGAGAAACAAATCACAACGTAAGGTACAGTGGTGTAGTGGGTAGCACTCTCGCCTAACAGTAAAAAGGGTCGCTGGTTCAAAATCCCAACCACGACACTACCTGCCTGGAGTTTGCATGTTCTCCCTGTGCCTGCATGGGTTTCCTCCAGGTACTCCGGTTTCCTCCCACACTCCAAAGACATGCTGGTGAGTTAATTGGCTTCTGTCCAAAATTGGCCCTAGTATATGAATGTGAGATGGGGACCTTCGATTGTGGGCTCCTTGAGGGTAGATGTGAGTGTGCAATGTACGTGTGGAGCGCTGCGTAAATTGACGGCGCTATATGGGTACCTTAAATAAAATAGAGATAATTGTAGACATGCACCTACACTCTCACAGGTTGAACTGGATGGACTAGTGTCTTTATTCAACCTTACTATGTAACTACTATGTAACTATGTAAGGTTGTCTAAGAAATCAGTCAGGAAGATATTGAGCTCTTCTGGTGGCACATCAAGAAAAGACACACCCAGACACAGCAGAATACTCAGGTTCAGACCCAGGTCCTGACAAAATCTGTTCCTGTAGCAAAAGTTGGAATTCAAGCTAGCAAATCCCCCTATTGCTACAGCAACAATACTGATCTTCTGGCTTATGATACAAAATTTGCCGAGTAGAGAAGCAGGTACTGGAGTGGAACCAAATGCTGCTAGACAATATACAACTCTAAAATTACAAATACAGTACATAGTAAAAATGCACGTACCCATTACATTTTACGTATATAATGTATATGTAATCTGTATGTAATCTGTCGGCGCTCGTCCCGCCCCCCTCCCTGTCCCTCTGGGCTGCAGATGGGCATTGATCAGACTGCACTGATAGCAATGGTGAGGCTGCTGCATTGATGGCAATGGTGAGGCTGCTGCATCGATGGCAATGGTGAGGCTGCTGCATTGATGGCAATGGTGAGGCTGCTGCACTGATGGCAATGGTGAGGCTGCTGCATTGATGGCAATGGTGAGGCTGCATTGATGTGGACTGATGAGGCTGCATTGATGGCACTTGTGAGGCTGCAGATGGGCATTGATCAGGCTGCATTAATGGCAATGGTGAGGCTGCAGATGGGCACTGATCCTTATTTTGCTTGAAAGTTCCTTATTTAAAATTTTTTTAATAAGTTTTTAAGTTAAGTTTTTTCCTGAAACTTCCCTCGTCAAATGAATGTGCGTGTTATACGCCTGTGCGTGTTATATGCTGATAAATACGGTATATATATATATATATACCACTGGCAACAAAAGTGAGTACACTCCTAAGTGAAAATGTCCAAATTGGGACCAAAGTGTCAATATTTTGTGTGGCCACCATTATTTTCCAGCACTACCGTCATAGAGTTCACCAGAGCTTCACAGGTTGGCACTGGAGTCCTCTTCCACTCCTCCATGATGACATTATGGAGCTGGTGGATGTCAGAGACCTTGCGCTCCACCATCCGAAGGGAGGGGATCATGCTCTGCCTCAGTATGTCACAGTACATGTTGGCACTGAACGTCCGTTTTTTTGTGGCATGCTAGTCTCATGTCAAGAGTAAGGGGGTTACTCACAATACAAAAATTTTTGTACGACAGAATACAACGTCAGAAGTGACGTAATGTGTTGAATAGTTTTGTATGTATTCTTTCGTTTCTGAGCATGCGTAGTCTTGTTCTTACTATTTTTTTCGTACGAAAACCGTACTAATGAAACGAAAATCGGACGTTAAGTTCACATCCGACAAAAATTTTATAGTCTGACAAAAAAGCAAAATTGGCTGTCGAAAGTACCGTACTAATGATCCGAAAATCATCAGACAGCTCGTACAAATTTTTCCATCCGATTTTCGTATCGTGTGTATGGGCCTTTACTCTGTTTGTCTTCAGCAAACTGCAGGCTTTCTTGTGCATCATCTTTAGAAGAGACTTCCTTCTGGGACGACAGCCATGCAGACCAATTTGATGCAGTGTGCGGCGTATGGTATGAGCACTGACAAGCTGACCCCCCCACCCCTTCAACCTGTGCAGCAATGCTGGCAGCACTCATACATCTATTTCCCAAAGACAACCTCTGGATATGAGGCTGAGCACGTGCACTCAACTTCTTAGGTCGACTATGGCAAGGCCTGTTCTGAGTGAAACCTGTCCTGTTAAACCGCTGTATGGTCTGCAGCTCAGTTTCAGGGTTTTGGTAATCTTCTTATAGCCTAGGCCATCTTTATGTAGCGCAACAATTCTTTTTTTCAGATCCTCAGAGTTCTTTGCCATGAGGTGCCACATTGAAGATCCAGTGACCAGTATGAAAGAGTGAGAGAGATAACACCCAATTTAACACACCTGCTCCCCATTCACAGCGGTTTAGACATTAATGGCGTGGTGTTGAGTTATTTTGAGGGGACAGCAAATTTACACTGTTATACAAGCTGTACACTCACTACTTTACATTGTAGCAAAGTGTCATTTCTTCAATGTTGTCACATGAAAAGATATAATAAAATATTTACAAAAACGTGAGGGGTGTACTCACTTTTGTGAGATACTGTATATTTATAGTGTTGGTGTCACTTAAAGTGATATTAAAGGCTTACTTTTTTAAAAAATAACAAACATGTCATACTTACCTGCTCTGTGCAGTGGATTTGCATAGAGCAGCCCGCATCCACCTCTTCTTGGGTCCCTCGCCGGTGCTCTTGGTTACTCCCTCCTGCAGAGTGCCCCCCCAGATCAAGCAGCTTACAATGGGGGCACCCAAGCAGGCTCATTCCTGAGCCATGGCTCTTCGTGTCCATTCACACAGAGCCACGGATCGGCTCCTCTCTCTCCTCATTGGCTCACTGGCTGTAATTGACAGCAGCCAGAGTCAGTGGCTCCCGCTGCTGTCTCAGTCAATGAGGAGGGAGAGTCCCCAGAGAGCCGAAGCTCATGTGCACATCGCTAGATCAAGATAGGGCTCAGGTAAGTATCAGGGGGGCTGGGGGGACTGCTACACAGAGAAGATTTTTAACTTCATTGTAATAGAAAAAAGCATGACAGGACCTCTTAAATATGAGATCTAATATTTACATTAAAATGCAATAAAAAAAAAAAAAAATTGTCATTAAAAAAAAAATGAAACAAATTGGCCCTTTAAGAGCTATGGGTGGAAGTGACATTTTGACATCGCTTCTGCTCTGCAGTCTTCTCCTCACTCGTCTCCATACCCAGGCAGGGGACAGACACGATCGCCTCCGCCACTGCCGAAGGCTCCAGTAAGCGGCGGAGGGCACCGGATCGCGACGGGAAGGGGGGGGCCCTCTACCAACACCGATAAAAGTGATCTTGCGGCGAATACGCACGCAGAAATCACTTTTATCCTGTAGCGGATCGCCCACTGAAGAAGAGGATACCGGGGTTATGGCAGCTAGCTGCTGCCATAACAAAGATATCATACTTGCCAACAGTCCCGATTTTCCCGGGACAATCCGGATTTTGGGACCCTCATCCCAATCGGAGCTCGTCCCGATTACTTTCCCAGGATTTTACTTTTGTCCCAGGAAAATCGGGAATGTTTTAGGCAAAAAACGGCCGGCGGGCTACAAAAAGATGGCCGCCGCATTTCCCCTTGTGTTCAGTGGAGAGGGGAGGGGCAGCCAATTGGCTGCTCTCTTCAGTGTACAGTGGACAATTCTCTTGTACACTGAAGCCTATTGGCTGCACGGCCCGCCCCTCTCCACTGAAAACACGTGAAAAGAATTGCAGCTGCTACTGCTGGGGACATGATACACTGTAATGAAGGAGATTGCCGCTGCCTGGGGACGCTGATGTGAGGAGTGCTCTGCTGCCTGGGGACACCACAGTTGTGAGGAGGGCTCTGCTGCCTGGGGACACCACAGATGTGAGGAGAGCTCTGCTGCCTGGGTACGCCACAGATGTGAGGAGGGCTCTGCTGCCTGGGGACACATGATGTAAGGAGGGACTCCGCTGCCTGGGGACACCAGATGTAAGGAGGGGCTCCGCTGCCTGGGGATACCAGATGTAAGGAGGGACTCCGCTGCCTGGGGACACCAGATGTAAGGAGGGACTCTGCTGCCTGGGGACACCTGATGTAATGAGGGGCTCCGCTGCTGGGGACACCTGATGTGAGGAGGGACACCGCTGCCTGGGGACACCAGATGTGATGAGGGGCTCCGCTGCCTGGGGACACCAGATGTGATGAGGAGCTCCGCTGCTGGGGACACCTGATGTGATGAGGGGCTCCGCTGTTGGGGACACCAGATGTGAGGAGGGACACCGCTGCCTGGGGACACCAGATGTGATGAGGGGCTCCGCTGCCTGGGGACACCAGATGTGATGAGGAGCTCCGCTGCTGGGGACACCTGATGTGATGAGGGGCTCCGCTGTTGGGGACACCAGATGTGAGGAGGGACTCCACTGTTGGGGACACTGGATGTGATGAGGGGCTCCGCTGCTGGGGAACCTGACGTGATGAGGGGCTCCGCAGCTGGGGACACCTGATGTGATGAGGGGCTCCGCTGTTGGGGACACCAGATGTGAGGAGGGACTCCACTGTTGGGGACACTGGATGTGATGAGGGGCTCCGCTGTTGGGGAACCTGATGTGATGAGGGGCTCCGCAGCTGGGGACACCTGATGTGATGAGGGGCTCCGCTGCTGGGGACACCTGATGTGATGAGGGGCTCCGCTGCTGGGGACACCTGATGTGATGAGGGGCTCTGCTGCTGGAGACACCTGATGTGATGAGGGGCTCCGCTGCTAGGAACAGAGGAGGTCTAGGGCTAGAATTATTGCTCTTGCTATACCGATCGCGACGATACCTCACATGTGTGATTTGAACACCTTTTTTATATGCGGCGCTAGTCACGTATTCATTGCTTAAGGCAATAAAATAATAATAAGGCAACTTTTAAGCCAAAACACAACTTCACCATAAAAAATTAGCACTTTTTGGAATCCTGAAGCTTTTTCACAGCAATGTTTTTGAACATAGTAATTAGTGCTTTTTTTTCAAACACAGGTACAGCCTGAACTAGCATAACTCACATTTTTATAGCCGCTAATCCAAAAGAAATTGCCTTTACATACACTTTAAGGCTGGCTTCACACCTATGCATCATAGTGACTGCAGATTGTGCAGTGCATTGTAGACCATTCATTTAGAATGGCACTCCAATGCAAAACTTCAGTAGGTGCCAATGAACCCATACTGCAGACCACCACAACAAACATGGGCTGTATGTAAAAATGTTGCAGGTCTGATTATTTGTACATTCCATTGCATTGGCAGCCCATTTAAAATGAATGGACTGTTTATTGCAATGCACACAGTGCAAAATACCACAGGTTACCATTATGTAATAATGCTCCGCCATAGGTCCTTATAGTTGAAGGGACCCAGAATGAATTAAGTGTGTTCCTTATTTCTAAAGTATTTGTGTTAGGGGAAGTGGAGTGAGTGCCTGTTGGGGACTGGGAGTTGAACCAAATACAGGGTGCACCAATGCCAAAACGAATGCTTCCTGCAGTATTCACTTTATATGAAATTGTAGCAATCATAAATGTAGCTTACTTCAACCAACAGACCCCACTGCATTTGGTAGCCAAGCGGGCCATAGATAAGCAATAAAGCATGTTGGCTGCCTTTCTGTGTTCACATGTGTATGCATCCTAAAAGCTTTACTGTTCACTGAGAAGGCCCCAGAAAGAAAATTGTAATCAAATATTGTATACTTTTAACTATATTAATTTCACATTCTATAAACTAACACAAATTTTTATTTTTATAGCCAATCACTTGATTGATAGAAAGAACTTGGCTATACCCCCAGTGTAGATTCAATGTCAATCACGATTAACGCCGGCCGCCGACCACAAGAAAAAGAGGTGCACACCCGTCGCTGGCTCCTGCCAAATGAATGCCACTTCCTGCCGCTAAATAAACTTAGGGGTGGGGCCACCTGGTGACATCCCTGGATGACCCTGTCCCCGTGTGACTTCATCGGCCCAGCATACACCGGGGGACAATTTTTAACATGTATTTTTAATGAAGGATTCGTGAAAAAACGTCTCCTGTCTTTATTTACACTACGCTTTATTTTGATGAATAAGTAGGGGTACTACCCTACTCATTCACATTGGGGGGCATGATCTGGGGGCTTCCAGATTCCGATAAGCCCCCCTGCCCGCAGACCCCTATAACCATAAGCCAGGGTTTTGGGGAAGAGACCCTTGTCCCCATCAAAATGCCCCCTGCCCCAAAGCAACCCCATTCATAGGCATGTGACCTGTTATGGTTCAGGGGGGCTCATCCCCCCCATTTCCTGGTCTGCTGGGCTGCATGCTCCGATAAGGGTCTGAATTTTAGGGGGGCCCACGCCATTTTCTTTTTAAAGTTTGGCGTGGGGTTCCCCTTAAAACCCATATCAGACCTGAAGGGCCTGGTATGGATTGGGGGGACAACCACGCTGTTTTTAAAAAAAAAATAAAAATTATTGCCGGCAGTTTTGTGTACATTTTGCGTATGGCAGGTAAATGTACACAAAGCTGACAGCTGATGAGTCATCCGTTGTTAAGGACACAACAGCCGGCTTGCCGCCTGCTCCTTAACAACCAGCTAGTCACTGCTAATCGTGGGCACTGAAAGTGCTAAACCATGTAACAATACGCTCAATACAAGGGTTTTTATTCTGGCAATTTACTGGAAATGGAGCCTGTGACAGACCAACCGGGACAGGGGCTTTTGGAGTGGACTGCAGGGTAACCTACTGACTTTGGGCCCTGGCATTTGAAAGAGCTACAAGCATTCAGGAAGATGTCTTGTTATATGATGCAAGAGGACTTGTTATTACCACATTTAACAGTCAAGGTGGTAGCCATGATAATCTCTGCCAACTTGAAAATCAGTGAGATGGATGTTAATGAGCTCTGTTTCCAGACTGTCTGGGGTGGGCACTCCCTGACTAATCAAGGTTTGTCTGGAGGGGCCAGCTGTTAATTAGCTTACTGGGTAACTAGTTAGCAGTTGATTAGATTGCTGTTTGATTAGATCACTGTTAGCTGCTAGCTGTTCATTAGATGTACAGTTAGATGTACTGATGATATTACTGTTTAAAGTTTGCATTGTTTAGGATAATGCGATTAAGCTCTTATATGAATTTGTGTGGTATAAATTATGTGGTAACGTACAAAAAGAGTTCCAGTTTGCACCTAAGTTAGTGTCGTCTAGTTGTTGGGTGCAATTCTCAGCTAAAATACCTTGTTCCTGGTTCCAGAGTGGAGGAAGCTGTATCTTTGTGGAGGCACCCAGGCAGGGTGCCAAGCGGTCTGTCACAGAGCCTAAATATAAACAGGATATAAACAAAAAACAAGATTTAACATTAACACAACACACATTTTGTTACAGAAAACTGATGATCTATCTAGAAATATATCTAGAAGGACACTGAAAAGGCCTTGATTGCCAATTAGTAAATCTATATAGAGAGATATGTTTTATACTGTTTCATGTGATCAATCTAATTATTAACCGGGACACTACGCACACACGTTCTGCACATGCGCGATTGGATTTTAAACGGACCTGTATGTCCATTTTTCCTTGCAAGGACTATTACTGCAATTTTTATATTTTTGCCTTGGAGTTTTTGTACTGCAACTCCTGACTTTTAATAAAACGTCTTGAGAAAACATTCTATAGTATTGGAGCCTTTTTATCTTTTTTATATTATCCTGCTGTTCACATCATTGGGATTCAAGTGTATGTCCATGGATCTTTCTGGAGAGGAATGCTGAAGTCTTCCATCTGCAAATCTTGGATTTCACTAAAAGCGCTGTTTGACCCCCCTGCATAAGGGAGGTCGCAGGCTTTCTGGTATGCCTTTTATCTTAATGAGGTGACAGGAAACATGGTGATGAGCACTTAATCCACGTTATATGCTGCACTGTGAAGTCACATATTGGATTTCAGCAATCTATGAACAAACTTTTTTCATCCATATCATTTTGCACTTTTGTGCGTTTTTTATTTTAATGCGACTCTGGTTTCCTTCTGCACTGTCGCATGGGACTGCACTAAATTAAAGTGGATGTAAACCCAATGTCATCCTTTCTAAACTACTGCCATAGGGGTTATCTATAAGGATATACATGCCCCCTGCATGTATCTTTACCTGTCAAATGTCTCCTCTCTGTCTGTTATAAGACCAGAAAAACTGCAGATTCTGTGGGTGGGTCTGTTGTCTGGAGCTCGTTGGGTGGAGTCGTGATGTCAGTAGACTCCCCGCCCACCTCTACATTCCCCTTGTCAATATGCATTTTCTCCTGTGTATTTCTTACACTGAACTTCTGCTATGATCTTTAACATCCAATCCAGTGAAAAGACAGGAAAGTAACCACATGACTACAGCATTCCCAATTAGAACAGCCAATCCTGGCAGGGCTGCTGAAGAAAGGAGTGGGGGTGGGAATTAAAAAATACTGCATGTCTTAGGCTAGTGCACGAGATATGTAAATCACCTGTCACTCACAGCAAGGGGGAGAATTTGACAAAGTTTTTCTCTGTCTGTCAAGTTTTATCTCACTGAACAATAAAAGAGGATTGCTCAGAGCTGGATTAACTCTTTGTGGCAAGACTGGGCTCGAATGATAGGAAATATTATACTCTACATTATGACATAAAAAAAATCGGGTTTACATCCACTTTATATATTTGTTGTTGTATATAACACTATCCATTACATTTGCACTGTATATTTGCACTTTATTTGAATTTATGCTACTTAGGATTATGGTCACATTACACATTTATTATTGTGTTATATTTTCTTCAAGTATGTTCTCATGCACAGTCTTTTGTGCCCAAACTTAGTGTAGCACTTTACAATTTGCATATTGTTTGCACTTGTGTGCGTTTTTTATGCGACTTTGTTTTCATCTTGCATTTGTCACATGGGATCGCACTTAAACAAAATATTTTCTTCACATATGTTCTCATGCATAAAGTTTTTTGTGCCTACTTTTCTGTTAAAAAAAAAAAAGTTTTTTGTGCCCAAAGTTAGTGTTGCACTTTACTATTTGCAAATTGTTTGCACTTTTGTTCATTTTTTATGCGACTTTGTTTTCATCTTGCTTTTGTCGCATGGGATCGCACTAAAACTAAATATTTTGGTTGCATAAAATACAATTCATCATATGTGCACTGTATAATTGCACTTTATTTGAATTTATGCTATTTAATGTTTATGGTCATATTGCACTTTAATAATGCAGTGATACATTTACTTTCATATATGATTTTTTGCACAGGATCATCTTGTGTTTATACCTAGCGCTGCTCTTTAATTTTTGTAAATCTAATTATGATTGCATTAAAGGGAAGTAGTGTATACTTTGTGTGGTAAAGTTATAAATATAACATTTGCATAATGTATAAAAAAATATTGTTGTGTGAGTGGGTAGATTCCCCAATGTACCTCCTTCGAAATTTCCTCACTGAGTTCTTGCTGATGACGGACAGTAATATCTCACCTAGGTGTATATGAAGGCTTTTGTTTATCCAGGTTATGATGTAGATAGTAAGTCACATTTGGCTGCGCTTGAAAAATGCCTAGCGCTATTACCACGTTTTAGCCTCGTTTTAACTGCGCTAGAGCTAAAATTAGCGCACCACGTAGGCGTTTATAAAGCGTTTTTCAAGTGTTTTGGAAGCATTGGTGTTAGCTTACAACCCCACCCCTGTCAGAAACCATGAAATCAGGCCAAGAAAGAAGTACAGTTAAATCACACTTGTTTAATAATAAAAGTAAAAAGAACAAACATAGTTCAAACATAGCCAAAGTTCAGTAACCGGAACAGTTAGTCAGCCAAGCCAGAAGTCAGGGATCAATGTAATGGAACAACAAGCAGGATCTGGAGCCAGAAGGGATGTCAGCAAAGCAAGTCTTGTACAGGATCACAGGAGATAGTTTCTGTGATGTTGACCAAGGCGAAGGCAGAGATCCACTGGACGGCTTAAGTAGGCATGACTGACGAGCAGGATATCATCAACAGCTGAGTAACTGTGGAGAGATTGGAGCTGGCAATTAGCCGACAGCTGAGCGGCCAGCTCAAAGAAGGAAGGGCTGAGCCCAGCCCTGACAACCCCTCTACATCACTTCCTGTGCACTTCCTGGTATTTCGTGGGTGAAGAGAGTGAACAGAGAGAAGATGGAGTTTACTGAGTTGCTGTTTGTGCTAATGTATTGGGAATAATTCCTTAAACAGAGGCAGCAACGTTGCTTTTGGGTTCATCCCACCCTACAAACGCTCTGCTCGAGAGGACAATTTGTGTTGCTTTACCAGGACTGTAGAGAGCACCCTGTAAAGTTCAGAAATTACACATGGATGAGCATCGCAACATGAGTGAAAATATCCCAGTCCCACTAGTCCCAATCCCCCATACCTAAACTTGATTCCAGTCCCACTGGTCCCAATCCCCTAACCCTAATCCTAGTCAAACTAGTCCTAATCCCCTAACCCTAATCCCAGTCAAACTAGTCCCAATCCCCTAACCCTAATCCCAGTCAAACTAGTCCCAATCCCCTAACCCTAATCCCAGACAAATCAATCCCAATCCCCTAACCCTAATCCCAGTCAAACTAGTCCCAATCTCCCAACCCTAGTCTTAACCCCAGTCAAACCAGTCCCAATCCCCTAAACCTAATCCCAGTCAAACTAGTTCCAATCCCCTGACCCTAATCCCGGTCAAACCAGTCCCAATCCCCTAACTCTAACTCTAATCCCAGCCAAACTAGTCCCAATCCCCTAACCCTAATCCCTGTCCCACTAGTCCCAATCCCCTAACCCTAACCCTAATCCCAGTCAAACAAGTCCCAATCCACTAACCCTAATCCCAGTCAAACCAGTCCCAATCCCCTAACCTTAATCCCAGTCAAACTAGTCCTAATGCCCTAACCCTAATCCCAGTCCCACTGGTCCCAATCCCCCAAACCTAACCCTAATCCCAGTCCCACTGGTCCTAATCCCCTAACCCTAATCTCAGTCAAACCAGTCCCAATCCCCTAACCCTAATCCCAGACCCAACAGTCCCAATCCCCTAACCCTAATCCCAGTCAAACCAGTCCCAATCTCCTAACCGGGGATGAGCCCGATGTTCGAGTCGAATGTAAGTCGGGTGTTCGCCGAACAGCGAACAATATGCAGTGTTCGCGGCAAATTTGAAAGCTACCGGAATACTGTTAAGGTCTGTGGGACACTAACATGAAAAATCAAAAGTGCTCATTTTAAAGGCTTATATGCAAGTTATTGTCATAAAAAGTGTTTGGGGACCCGGGTCCTGCCCTAGGGGACATGGATCAATACAAAATTTGTTTTTAAAATGGCAGTTTTTTCAGAAGCAGTGCTTTTTTTAATGCTTAAAGTGAAACAATAAAAATGAAATATTCCTTTAAATATCATGCCTGGGGGGTGTCTATAGTATTCCTGTAAAGTGGCGCATTTTTCCTGTGTTTAGAACAGTACCACAGCAAAATGACATTTCTAAAGGAAAAATTGTCATATAAAACTGACTGCGGCTATAATGAATTGTCGGGTCTCGGCAATATAGATAAAATTCATTGAAAAAAAAAGAGCATGCCTCCCTCCCCCCCAGGCCATTACCATGCCCTTTGGGTCTGGTATAAATATTAAGGGAAACCCTGAACCAAAATTTTAAAAAAATTGCGTGGGGGTCCCCCTAAAATCAATACCAGGCCCGTCAGGTCTGAAATGGAAATTAAGGGAAACCCTGCACCAAATTAAAATAAAAATGGCCTGGGCTGGGGTCCCCCCCAAAATCCATACCAGACCCTTATCTGAGCACACAACCTAGCAGGCCGCAAGAAAAGAGGGGGGGACGAGAGAGCACCCCCCCTCCTGAACCGTACCAGGCCACATGCTCTCAACATGGGGAGGGTACTTCGGGGTCTGACCCCAAAGCACCTTGTCCCCATGTTGATGGGGACAAGGGCCTCATCCCCACAACCCTTGCTCGGTGGTTGTGGGGGTATGCGGGTGGGGGGCTTTTCGGAATCTGTAAGCCCCCTTTAACAAGGGGACCCCCAGGTCCCAGCTTCCCCCCATGTGAATTGATAATGGGGTACCCTACCATTTCACAAAAAAGTGTCAAAAATGGTAAAAAGACAAGAGACAGTTTGGGACAAGTCCTTTATTAAAAAATAGAAAAATAAAAATGTCCCGCGATGTAAATTCACGCCGTCTGATGGACCGAAAAAAAAAACAAGCCGCAACCATTCCATGGGAGGCTCCCACAAACTGATGCTTCTTCTCTGTGACAGTTCTTATATAGCTGAGGGCGGGGCCCCCCGGTGATGTAAACGGGTGACCCCGCCCCCCTCTGATGCCACGGGGGGTGTCTAAAGAATCCTTGGACAGCTTCTGCTTGTTTTGTTTCCTTCTATTGTCCTGGTTCCTGGCCAATGGTGGCTCAGATGTTTCAGGTTCAGTTTCGTTGAGTTGGGGATCATCAACAGGATCGACTTCCTCATTCATGTAAGTCTCCTCTGGGTCCTCTTCTGTGTCCGAATCCATGTTGCTCTCCGTCCTAAAAAAAAATAAATAATAGACAATTTAAAAAATGTTTCTAAATATGTTGTTATACCTTGAAGTCCTAAAAAATAAAAATAAATAATTAGACAATTATATATAATTAAACATTTTTCACGTTTCTGCACTTTAGTATTGCATGCCTCTGAGGATTTTTGCTTTGAAAACAATAATATATAAGCACTTTTTCTCATGGATGCACCCACTGCTTGCTTTGGAAACAAAAATGGATAAGCACTCTTTTCTTATGGAAACACCCACTGCTGCGTTTTTAAGCTGAAGGATCAGACCTGTTTTAGGAATTAGAGATCTCTCTTGGGTTAGACTAGATTTCCACATATAAACATAGACCGTGGCAGCTAGCAATCTTGTGGGAGGAGTCTACTGCGCCTTTGCATGTGGGGTAACATGGAGTGCACTCTTCAATGCCCAGGACCAGACGGAGACTGCGGTCATGCGAAGAATCTAACATCTAGGGCTAGTTTACACTTGCTTTAAAACATATCTTCAGACACGCTTTGTTAAAGCTCTTTAAATGCCAGTCAAAGCCCCTGTCACTAAATAAAATGGTTAGCTTACAGTCCTGTTTACCCCTTGCTTTTGCTTGGTGCTTCAATGAGGCTTCGGTAAGGCTTTGTGGGGCTTCTTCGATGAGGCTTCGGTGGGCTTCAGTGGGGCTTCAAGTGAGCTTTGCCATAGACTTCTATAGAGGCTTTGAAGATGCTTTGAAGTACCACTAAAACTATTAAAGCTAAGATCATTTTTGAAGCAAAGCCAAGGCAAAGCAAAGCAAAAGCAGGTGTAAACAGGACTGTAAGCTAACCACTTTATTTAGTGACAGGAGCTTTGACTACTGTTTAGAGAGCTTTAACAAAGCCTGTCCGAAGCCATGTTTTGAAGCAAGTGTAAACTAGCCGTTAATGTGTGTTGAAGCTGAAGCAAGTGTAAATGAGCCCTTAGAGATGGGCTTCACTGTGTGTAGTAATAAACTGCAAAGTTCCTCTGAAAAGTGACTTTGTCCTATGTCACTACCACACTGTACTTGTATGTTGTATTATGAGGGACGGGCTGAGCCTGCGCCCACTCTACCAGTCAAGCATACCTCTGTTACCTCACTCCCAGTAACAGAATGGGGTCCCGCCCTCTTGGGTGCTCTCACTTAACTCCGTCCTCCCCGTACCACATGACCTCCGTAACACTAGTCTGCTCCCGGTTGCCATGGGAGACGCACTCCAAGGGAGCAAGCCAGAACATCAACCCCCTTGCTAACGAAGGGCCTTCCACCTTTAACAAATACCATGCTTAACGACTGGTAGCTGTAGTTTTTTCCTTCACTTGGTTGCCCATAGCGACTACACTCCTCTTCCTTGTCTTGCTGAATTAACCCCTTGTAGTAGTGCATCTACAGACCCAGGTTCTTTGGAAAACATCAGTATGCACCCCTTTGAATAATTTCAGACCAGGCTTTATGGGCTACTTTACTGTAGAAAGTCATCATGGCAATACAATATGAATAATGTCCTGTTCTTAATTATAACTAAAATAGCTTAGTGGCCATGGGATACCTCCGTGAGGTGAGAGTCTATGTAGGCATTGTCCATGGCTTGGATGCTGTCCATGACTCTTCAGTGCCATCCTAGCGCTCACAGGTGGGGCTTCATACCCTCAGCACTACGTATTCCACTCTGACTTCTGGCTCCAGCCCCGGTCTTAGCAGTCCTCCTTCTTGTATAACTGGTGGGCTTGCCAAAACTAAAAGCCTTAGAACTGAGCTGAACGTGTTTTAACCCCTTCCCCAGCCTGGGCCGGCTGCTGGACTAACTACACACATTTCAACCTGCCTATAATCTGAACCATATTATTGACAGTGCCACACATATCCATGTGTAATAAAAAGTTTCAGAAGTAATCTTGAGATCATGAGTGAAATTTCCTTTCCTGCATTTGCAACGATAGCTTGGTGTTGTTTTGTCCAGGAAGAAAAAGGCACCCCTCATTTCTTGTATGAGTGTAACAGGGACAGGGGAATGAGGGAATATATAAAAAAAAATATATATATATACATACATAAAAACCTGGCAGAAACCTAAAATCTTTCCCACGCTATCCAAAGTGAAAAAACTTGCCTGGCGTTAGCTTTAAGATTGATAACCTACGGCAACCAATCAGAATTTACTATGCTGCTATCAAATCAGTACAAGATGGATTATGATTGTTCATCATTCATTATTGCTTATTGTCAATGCTGCTAAGGCTACAGAAGTGTGAAAAAAAGAGATAAAGAGAGTGTTATTGACTTATAAAGTGTATTTTGTGTGTGAGGCGTCATGCCTTTGCCTGCATCAATAGTGACAAGTGTAAATAGGGCTTTAAGAACAAGATTTCTTCATTGAATAAGGCCGTATTGACCTATTACAAGCCATTCATTTTCCAGGTACCCTGCAACTGTCACTTAAGTAAAAACCCAGAGGCCATCAACCATTGGAAAGGAATTAAAAAAAGAGTAAAGGAAAAAAGTAATTCAAAGAAGGAACTGAGAGTGTCTGTAGTTTGTAATTTATGTACATGGAAACCACGGTATGTTAATTTCCCCAACCACAAGCCAGCAGACAACCTCCCATTGCTACCTTACAGCAGAGAAAAGAACTTACAAAGTGAAAGTCAACTTGCTGCTAGCAAGATGGCGTTAGCGTTTACCAGCGAAAATGGGCTCTCCTGACATTGCTAGGAACCCCCAGCACTGCATTGCGTGCAAGGTAAGTGCATCTGCATTGTTCTGAGGATTACTGAGATACTTCCCAAACACAAATTTTAGCTGAGAACCAGGCCACTGCTGTGAAGTGCAGTTGTAAAATAACTTTGCAGAGTGGCTGTTTCCTCTTCAGTTTTTTAGAACTTGTATGATTGTCAGCATGCCCTTATGCTCCGTTGATGGCAATAATACCTATTGTCAGCATCTTGGTACCTTTGAGGGTAATGGGTCATATGAAGTTTTGCTGGTATGTTGGGAATTATGGATTTTATGGTTTATGAAATAGAAAGACAAGTTTCTGTTTTTGTCGAGCAACTAATTATCATGAGAGTTTTTTAAATAGAGTTGGCAATGTGTTATGTGGCTGCTTACAGGGTTATCTAGTGCCGGGAGAGCTGCTGAAAATGGCTGTTAGTAAACCACGGAGTGTTGGTGACCGCCATGTCTTGTGTTTCACTGATGGGTCATCTTTTCATTCATGTAAATCAGGCCAATTTATTCAAAAATAGCAGTTCCCTGATTTCACAGACCCCGATGTGTCATTCATACATGATAATACAACATGTATCAGGACTGAAAGTATCAGAAGTAAAACAGTGGTCATGGCACAGCTTTCATTTCCACACCTGAGTTTCTGCATTGACAGTTTATACACAAATAAATTGTACCTTTTCCAACCGTTTTATTAACGTGGCAAGCGTTGTTCACCTATAGTGCTATATAGAAAAGAGATATTGTAAATGCTTCATATTTAGAGTAATTTACAGCAGCGGACTCCAAACATTTTTTGCACCAGGGACCAGTTTTGTGGCAGCCATATTTTCCAGGGACTTAGGGTGGGGGTGCATTCACGGGGGTGGTCGGTGATGGGCTATTCACTAAGTCGGTCCTCCACACTGTAATGTAAAGGGGCCCTGTGATATAAAAGGGACTGCATTGTAATTACAGTGCACATTTACAGTGCAGCCCCCTTTATATCACAGTGCTCTTTTACATTACAGTGCCCCTAGCAGTCATGCCCCCCTCCACCTTTTCTTTCTAATCACAGTGCCCCCTTTTACTCTCTGCCTCCCCTGTACAGTCCTACCTTTGGCAAGGCAGAGGCAGGATTCAGCCTGTGTGTCCTCTCCAGGGTCTCCTGTCCCACCAACGATGTCATCCTATTAGCAGGGCAGGGGGCAGGAGGAGCTGCAGAACAGGATCATAATAACAAGCGGGTGATTACCCATTTGTTAATATCAAAAAGACTCCCACCCTCTGTGCAGATCTCCAGCTCCTCCCGGCCCCTGCTCTGCTGATAGGATGGCATAGTTGGCGGGAGATCCAGGAGAGGAGACACAGGCATGGCTGCACGGCAGGGGGTGAACGGCGACCGCAGTCTGTGTTGGTCCTGTCCTGACCGTGGTTGCGGCTTACCTCCTGCTGTACGGCCCAGTCATCAACAGGCCATGGACTGGTACCGGTCCACAGCCCAGGGGTCGGGGACCCCTGATTTACAGTAACGTGAACCTGTACTCTGCCAAATAAGGATGACTCCACCAGCAGCAGATATTTACTTGTCCCCTCCATCGCAGGGATTGAAGAGAGTGAGCTATTTGTTAGGCCTCATGCATACTAGACCTGTCTCTATTTCTTCTAGATGCCTTTCCTCCTGGCAGCGGCATTTTGACAGTAAAAACACTTGAAGCTTGTAAAGGCATTTAAAGAGTTTAGGCAATCATTCATTTCATTGTCCAGAAAAATAATTTATTCTGACCATTGAAATGTATTATTGCTTAAGCATGAAACGAGCCTAGCAATAATGTACGTTTTCACACATCAAGCATTTTTCCTGCCAAAACGCTGCTGTCCAGGACGTACTGGCAGTGGGGTTTTTTTTCTGCCTCTAAACACCCCTATCTCTAAACTTCTCTAAAAGCCTATGTGTGCATGGACAGGTAAGCAACATGCAGGGGTGTTTAGTGCCAGACACCCCTAGCAGCAGCTAAAAAAATATGTGCATGAGGCCTAAGGCATGTCTTGAAGCTCACATGAAGTTGAGGACACTTTGCTCACCCCCTTGTGAAAGCACTATGTGCCAGAGTAGCCAGTCTCCAAGCACCATGTCATGTGGTAAGTCACATGCTGCACTATACCAAGAACTACTAGGTATTTTGTGCTGTTGACAGTGCTGTTTTATAAAAAATGAACCTATAGTGTAGCCCTGCATGCTTTTTTAGCTTTGGATACAACAGGGAAGGATCAGAACTCTGTCAAGTTTTTACTGCTGTCTGTGCTCTGGCAGAGAGCTTGACCCACTGACCACTGAACGTTATCACTGAGATAAAAGGTTATGGGATATCAAACATTTCATGTAGTAGTTGTCTTCAGAACAGGAGCTGAGAGTATAGCTTGAAATATGGACAACTGTTGTGATGTCTATATGTGTCTTATGCCGCATACACACGATCAGAAATGCCGCCAGCAAAACTCCGATGAGAGCTTTTTGTCGGAAAATGCGACCGTGTGTATGCTCCATCGGACTTTTGCTGGCGGAATTCCAGCCAGCAAAAGATTGAGAGCATGTCCTCTATTTTTCGGTCAGGAAAAGTTCCTATCCGAAAATGTGTTCGTCTGTATGCAATTCGGACACGCAAAAAATCACTCGGAAACAGTTTGACGCATGCTCAGAAGCATTGAACTTAATTTTCTCGGCTCGTCGTAGTGTTGTACGTCACAGCGTTCTTGACGGTCGAAAGTTCAGAGAACTTTTGTGTGACCGTGTGTATGCAAGGCAAGCTTGAGCAGAATTCCGTCAGAAAAAAACATCCAAGTTTTTTCTGACGGAAATTCCGATCGTGTGTATGTGGCATAAGAGGGGTCCAAGTGGGGATTTCCATCGTTGTGTAAAAATTTCCTCTACCATCCTGTTGCACTTCTGAGACAGGAAGTAGAGGGAAACTTCCTTAAGGGGACATAGGCAAACAAATAACACAATTTAATTGCTTGTCGACTACCCTATAGCAGATTTACTGCTAAAGGCCGGCCATTCTGCAAAATCACATATATATGTAATTCTGCACGTCCGGGTGGGGGGCAAGCCAGCATACCGCTTCTGCTTTGATTAGTCACAGCAGAAATAGATCAGCACGTGTCGGCCAATGGATGTTCATTCGTTCACCGGCTGATCATCGAGGAGAGAAGCTGGACGGAGCTCTGCAAATGTAAACAATGCAGATCTCCATCTTGACAGTGGGATGTGATGGGTTTTCTTTCCCTGAATACCCTGAATACTGTATTAGTGTCACTGGCTCACACAAAGTGTTAAAAGTGTCAATTAGTGTCAGATTGTCCCCCACATTATTGCAGTCCCACTATAAGTCACTGATCACCACCATGACTAGTATAAAAAAAATGTAAAAAATTAAAAATTCCAGTATATACACAATAGTTTGTAGACGCTATTACTTTAGCACAAACCAATCAATATGCTTATTGGGATTCTTTACCAAAAATATGTAGCAGAATACATATTGGCGTACATTTATGAAGAGATTTGATTTTTAATTGGAAATGTTTTATAGCATAAAGTAAAAAATATCAAAATTGTCGGTCTTTTTTTGTTTGCAAAATAAAAAACCCAGAAACGTCTATTTGTGGTAAAAAAAGACATAAGTTTAATTTGGGTACAGCATTGTATGACCACGCAATTGTCAGTTAAAGTAACATAGTGCCATCCAGCTCAGCTCGGGTGTCTGATTCTTTGTGGACACAGGGGTGACGAGCCTCGTTCTCTCAAATTTCTTACTCTCTCTTTTCTTATTTCTTCTTTTCTGTTCCTTTTGTTGTATGTTGGCCTATATTATTTTTTCGAAAACAGTGAGCATCTGGTTTATTTCAAAGGGTCTGCAGGCAATGTTAAACTCTCCATAGGAATCTATCACAATGTTTTATTTTTTATTTTATTTCCATGCTTGATCCTCCTGATTTTCTAGTAACGCATGTATTATACTGTATGTTAGCTGTATTTGACTACAGATCTGGAGCCTCTATACGACATTTGAAAGTATTGTATGTATGATGAGACAGACGGCTCTTGGAATTTTGTAACATTTTTAGTGTTTATTTTTCTTTTTCTTTATTTTTATATTGGAAAAATATAAAACTTCAATAAAAATCGTCAATTTTAAAGTAACACAGTGCCATATCACCAAAAAATGGCCAGGTCATTAATGGTTGTAAATCTTCTGGAGGTCAAACAGCTAACCTTTCCTTACATTATGGCTAAAAAAAGTTTGGGCTATACATGCACTTTGAATTCAGAGAAGCCTGTAATGCAAAGTAGTACTACTAAATTGCACCTTGAGATTTTTCCAGTTGATGTGGATGGCTGCAATGGAAGAAAAATATCACTTGTTCCACACTTTTAGCCCTAAAGGCTGGAGGTACCTAAGGAGACCTATGATGCAACACGTTTTAAACTTGCAACTGTGTAACTTGGTACATCTTGTAGCAATAATACATCACTGTATATGTAACTACATTTACCAACCTTTGCTACTCCAAAATGTGTATTGGAATCACCAGCAGTGATATGAATACACAGTTACACACGGATGTGTGGAGTCTTCACCATGTATCTGTCACTGCAAGTGTAGAAACTGAAAGTTATCTACTTTTCTGGCTTATTAACTTCTTTTCTGCACTACTCACTGTGCATCCATTTTCATAAAAGCAACAAGGCACACCTCAGCTATCAGTGGATGATTAGCGCACATAAACATATAAATGTTCTAATACTGTAACACTACCTCATAGTCACATATCTTTAATTCAAGGAGTGTGGAGAATAGGTGCTCTGGATAAGAAGAAGACTTTAACAAACAGTATATGACTGGCTCTTGAGATGTGATTAATACACCACAGCAGCACTTCAGAAGAGAGAAGCATACTCTGTAGGAAAAACAAAGCAGAGAAGAAGGCGCTTCTAAGTGCAGTAATAAAACACTTTAATGACAAGGAAAGGTTAAAAACCCTTACAAGATGGAAGTGAAAATCAGGCATATCAATGAATCCATAACGTGATATTCTGTAAATGGTGCTGCGCTGTTGAAAACTGAGTAATAAATGACAAAAACAATGTGAAATACAAGTACAATTTGAACACCAGCTTGCAAACAAACACTGTTATCAGCTACATAAAGCTTCTGAAATGCAACAGTGTATTACTCAAAATAAACACAAGATGGCAGTGAAAATCCAACGACAATGAAAAACTTCTTATGCCGCGTACACACTAGCGGACTTTTCGACCGGACTGGTCCGACAGACTAGCCGATAGACTTATGGCGGACTTCCAACGGACTTTCCCAACGAACGGACTTGCCTTCACACGATCACACCAAAGTCCGACGGATTCGTACGTGATGACGTACGACTGGACTAAAATAAGGTAGTTGATAACCAGTAGCCAATAGCCGCCCTAGTGTTTTAGTGTGTCGGACTAGCATACAGACGAGCGGATTTTTCGACCGGACTCGAGTCCGTCGGAAAGATTTGAAACATGTTTTATTTCAGGGTCCGGACAAAAAAAGTCCGCTGGAGCCCACATACGATCGAATTGTCCGACGGAGTCTGGTCCGGTATATGTTTCGGAGCATGCCCAGTCGCTCCTTCTTCGAACCTACGGATTAATGCAAGGGGAAGGGGTTTATATGAGAGTCAGGGGCAGGACAACTGGTCAGGGAGTGGGCGGCACTGATAACGACTGCTATATCATTAGATGGCAGTCTGCAATGGAATAAAATGCAGTAAAATACAGTAAAATCAAGTAAAAAACTCACTGCAGTAAAGGTAAAGATACACAAGGCATAAACACTGACTGGGACAGAACTGCAACAAGTAGAACATAGATAAATCAAATAACAATAATTAGACTAATTAGAGTGTAGACACTCATATGAGATGCAAGGTGTGCAGCATGGGACTACAAGTGTCAGCAACACCATAAATGGGGGAAATATGACAAAAAGTATAATGAAGGTAACTGGACAGATGAAATACTGTGCAGCAGGGGACAGCAAGTTTCAGCAACATCACAAGTAAGGAAAACAATAAAGAAAAAAAAATGCAGTGCAATATGGTCATTGCTGTGACATTGTCCCCGTTACATTGGGGACAATGTAAGTGTGGTGGATGAGTTGACATATCCAGAGGGCTATGTACATAAAATCCATGGTGCCATTTGGCATAAGTGGGCATGCTTAGGGGCTAGTGAAGATGCAGTGGCATGATGCCACTTTATAAAACTATAATAGAGTATGTATTTGCAGCTCCTCATTCAAGCTTCCGGGGGACAAAACATTTAAGGCGTATATCCAGTAGGTCTCCCTCTGGCAGAGCTTACGGAATCATTCGGCTAGAGGGAGGTTCTGCGGAGAGGCCTCAATGACCCAAACTTTTAAATCTTTGGTGGATTTATGGTGGTGTTCCAAGAAATGTCTGGGTACACTATAATGGTCCTTGCCTTTGGGTCATTGAGGCTGTTCCTCAGGACCTCCCTCTGGCCGAGCGATTCCGTAAGCTCTGCCAGAGGGAGACCTACTGGATATATGCCTTGGATGTTTTGTCCCCTGGAGGCTTGAAAGAGGAGCTGGAAATTTATACTCTATTATAGTGTTATAAAGTGGCATCATGCCACTGCATCTACACTAGCCCCTAAGCATGCCCTCTTACTGTATGCCAAATGGCACCATAGATTTTGCATACGTACCTGTGTGTATGTGTGGGTATCAAAAGGAAGGGGACTCTCCTGCAGGGGCAGCCCTCTGGATATATCAACTCATCCACCACACTTAGATTGTACCCGATGTATCATGTTCATATGCTCACAGCAATGAAAATATTGTATTGCATTTTTTTTTCTTTATTTTTTTTTTTCTTTATTGTTTTCCTTACTTGTGATGTTGCTGAAGCTTGCTCTCCCCTGCTGCACAGTATTTCATCTGTCCAGTTACCTTCATTATACTTGTTGTCATCTTTTCCCCATTTATGGTGTTGCTGACACTTGTACTCCCATGCTGCACACCTTGCATCCCATATGAGTGTCTACACTGTCTAAATATTGGTATTTGATTTATCTATGTTCTACTTGTTCCAGTTCTATCCCAGTCAGTGTTTGTGTCTTGTGTATCTTTACCTTTACTGCAGCGAGTTTTTTACTTGGTTTTACTGTATTTTACTGCATTTTATTCCATTGCAGACTGCCATCTAATGATATGGCAGTCATTATTAGTCCAGCCCACTCCCTGCCCATTTGTCCCGCCCCTGACTCTCATATAAACCCCTTCCCCTTGCATTACTTCATTGGTTTGAAGGAGCGACTGGGCATGCTCCTAAACATGTACCGCCCACTCTGACATCACTGCTTGGATTCCATGCTGGTCCTGACAGCACAGCCCTCCATCTTGGATTAGAGAGATGGTATTTACCACCTCTGGTCGGCTGGAATTTGCAACTGTCTTACTCCGAGGAGGCTACCCGCTGGGCATTATGGATACATTGATATGCCTGTTTTTCACTTCCATCTTGTAAGTGTTTTTAAACCTTCCTTGTCATGAAAGTGTTTTATTACTGCACTTAGAAGCACCTTTTTCACTGCTTTACATATCTTTAATTAGTTACCCTGGTTACATTTAGCAAGTTTTGATGTCTATTTTTTTGCTATTATTTCTGTACATATCTTATACTACAAGGAGAGAATGTTTGATGGAAAGTTGTTAAGTGAAGAGCATACAGTAAATGGCAATTAATTCAATGGTATATTTTAGATAATTAAAGTAGTAGTACAGCCAAAGCTCGTTTGGCTGTACTTCTCCTGTGGATCACAGGAGTGCAGCTCGTTCTGCACTACTGTGATCTGTTTTCAGCAGTGCAGGCTGAAGCCTGCTGTTGGCTGATGTCAGAGAGCAGGTCCAGGCTGGGGAAAGGTCGCGACCATATGGTCTGGATCTGCCCAGATCCCTGGACCGCCACCCAGCTCAGCCTCTCAACGAGCTCCTGAGAGCCTGAGCCAGTCCCACCCCCTCCACAGCTCATCATGAGCAGGCACCAAGACATCAGGGGAAAACAAGGTGTCAAGACTGCAGACTAAGACAAGGTCAGAACCAAGCAATAATTAGAAGCAAAAGTGTACAGGCAGTGGCCCCAATGTGTTCAAATCTAAGAGAGGGCAGAAGAAGGGGTCTAGACAGGAACCCAATTTGAAAGCAGATAGTTGAGAGAAAGCAAAAAGAAATACTTGATAAGCTAAGTCAAAAATAAGAAGGAAGACGTTTGGATCAGGTGAAGTGCAAGTGATTTAAAAGTGAAGTACAAAATATGGTGTCTTCTTCACACATGCATGCTTTTACTCCCTGGTGCACACTTGTAATGGGGTGTATGTCACTTAAATGGTTTCTGTCTGTGTAATGCCAGGCTGCATTGACTTGTTTACTTCTGGGTATTTAAGGTCCCCAGGAGAGATCTTGGGTTGGTAGTTTTCATGAGATAAGTTGAGACTGATCTTGTCTAGGAGAAAGGTAAAATGTGGCACTCCGTTTAGGCAAAGCAAGGGGCTACTCCCTTGAAGAAGGGGGTGAAGAACAGATGGGCTCTCCTGGTGGAGGAAGGAAACTTCTGAAACTGACAGCCAGGTCTCCCCCCAATGTAGTTTTTCCCAACTGTGAAAGAACAGACCCTGTTGTTCAAGGGCAACTGAAGTAATAACCCATCAGTTTGGGAAAAAAGAGGGCAGAGCAAGATGTGGGGGTGCAATAGAGATTGTCTCTGATGGGTCTGCCTGTCCCATTTCTCCCCTCCATCAGAGTCTTTCCTCTTTCTGCCAGTGGCCTGTCAAATCCCTTCACAAGGGAAGAGAAATAACTGCGTGGTAGCCACAATGGGGTGGTTGAGCTGTGCAGCTCCAGGTGCCAAGGATGGGCACTCTAGAAAGCAGAGGGATTTAGCCACTCAGACCCCATTCCTTACGTGTACCCCTACCCATGTAATAAACTTGCACATGTAGGCACATTAAAAGACATTAACAAAATGTAAGGAGCATAACCTAAATCAGCTATTTTTCAACTAGGTTTCTTTCCACAGGTTTCTGGGTTGCCTTGACAAAATACCTAACAATTGCCCAAAAAATGTCTACAATCCAGCAGGTGGATCAAGCTTGCCTTTTAGTTACACAGAGCCACGGGTTTCCATTGTGCACCATTACAACCTTCTAGTCCCATCGGTTGATAAGGAGGATGTTGGGTGCTTGCACAGCATCCTTGTTTGCCCCTCGCCATCAACACTGGGGTCACATTAGCTGAATGAGGGAGAAGAGAAACATTGGAATACTATTCAGTACCAGAGTGCTAAGGTGTGTTTGTTTATGAAAAATAATTCACCTCCAATGTTGGGTGTCCTACTTGTGTGGATGTTGCTGTGATATGTAAAACTATTATGCTGCGTACACACGGTCGGACTTTTCGGCTACAAAAGTCCGACAGCCCGTCCGACAGACTTTCGATGGACTTCTGGCGGACTTTTGGCGGACTTTTGGTGGACTTGTGGCAGACTTTCTAACGAACGGACTTGCCTACATATGATCACACAAAAGTCCGACGGATTCGTACGTGATGACGTACACCGGACTAAAATAAGGAAGTTGATAGCCAGTAGCCAATAGCTGCCCTAGCGTGGGTTTTTGTCCGTCGGACTAGCATACAGACGAGCGGATTTCTGGGTCCAGCGTAGTTACGACGTAAAGATTTGAAGCATGTTTCAAATCTAAAGTCCGTCAGATTTGCGGCTGGAAAAGTCAGCTGAAAGTCTGGGGAAGCCCACACACGATCGGATTGTCAGCCGGATTTAGTCCGTCGGCGTCCGTCGGACTTTTGTAGACAAAAAGTCCGACCGTGTGTTTGCGGCATTAGTTTCATTTTTAGAATATAGTGCCCCGTGCTTGTGCATCATTTTAAAGGGTGCCGCAAGATGGAGAAAGGTTGAGGAACACTGATCTAAAGCATGCACATGATGCTTGTACCAATATATGGGTCCTACAGCATATAACACTTTCCTGACAGTAACAAGAGAGCAGCACTTCTAAACAAGATCAACAGCCTTTATATGTAATCACTATGTCTACATAAGCAATTGTGACTTTTAATCTATAGTAGAAATCATCTTGATAAATCGTATGCTCCGTTTTATCAGACCACTACATCTTGTTTCATTCAAGCACTTAGTTTAGTTTAGCAATAATTATAAAACCACAAATGTTCCTTTATACTTTATTAGGTCTTTGAGGTAAACTCATATAACCATGTGTAATTTTCTTCTGTAGTGTGCATTAGTGTGCAATAAAAACCACAGCTTAAGGAAAGTGTCAACTAAAAAATGGCAGTAGATTGGGGGTTTCTATGCGGAGCTGCACCAGATTTTGCACTCTCCAGCTTTAGTAAATAATCCCCAGAGTGTTGATCTCCTTAGGCCACACCTTGCTCATTACACAAATATACATCACTTGATGTGCTTACATCCAATAAGTATTCAAGTTTATACAGCATGGAGTTTGACAATATGCATAAAAATGATGGTTTGGTCAAAATACTCAATTGCCTAATAATTGTGCACACAGTGTAGATCGAATTTCTGCCAGTTCAGCAGGGACCAGCCAAACTTTGATCCATGTGTGGCCACTGCAGTTGAGCAGAAATCGATCTACAAATTTAAAGTGGACGGGGGAATGCTCCCCACTGCACTATTATATTGCTGCAGTGCTGATCTGTGTATTCTGACAGTGGGGGAATCTCCCTGTTGTCAAATTACAAAAATAACCCTAAGCCCTCATTCACATTGGAGCAATTTGTCATTTGACAGGTCAAATCACTTGACAAGTTGCACCCTATTGTCAGCAATGGCCATGTTCAAATCGGTGCAACCCAGACTTTGCGGTGCTGTACTTCCTGCACTACTTTGGGCAATTTCAGGTTTAACTTGCATAGACATCTGTGCATGAAGCCGCTTAGATGTCTTCAAAGTTGCACCTAAAGTTGCACTGACATGCAGCTTTGAAATCGTGCAATTTCAGATGAATTTGCACGATTTCAAAGCCACATTCAATGTGAATGAGGGCTAATAGCACTGTTGGGCTGGAAGATTTTAAAGCTACTCACTAAACTAAAAATGTATCAGTTTATGGTATCTTTTTCTATACTTCGTTTCCCATATCTGGCCACTTGTAACTTACCTCTCTGATTGAGTGACAGCTCTAAATGAAAAAAGGATGAGGTTGGTGAATTGCCAGTATAAAGGAGGACATTGTAGTAGTGGTATGTAGTGAAGTATGAAGTGTTTTAGGAGCAAGAGTCACAATTTGGGCCTCCAGCACACCCCTGGCTTGGTAATTATTGCACCTGATGAAAACTCTATTCTAGTCTGTCAAGCCAGTGCGGAAAGTGTGATAATCATGGTTTCTTTACTGATTATGAAGGTAGTGTGGGTAGTGTGAGATGTTAGGTGTTGATTATAAATTTAGTTTTGGTTTGAAGAACATCAGCCAAAACTTAGATCAGAACCTGTGTCAAATTTTTATTGATGCTGGCACCCCCATTGTGGGAGTCTACTCCCAATATAGGGTCTTGGGATTCTTTTCTTGGTGATGAAAAATTAATAGAAATCCAAAATCTTGTGTTTTTTAATGGAAAAATTGTAGAGGGGATTCCTTAAAGTGGAGCCATCTGTTCTGGAATCAACTGTCAGAGATTGGATTTTTCTTTACTTTGGACATTTTTAACTCATCTCCTACTGTATCTCTGGGACAGCAATTGAGGAATATCTTCCCAATAGGCACACATACAGCAATGAAATCCTAATGGAGATTCTAACCTTTACCCCCCAAAAAAGAAAAAAAAATTAAGTTGGACTTCCAGTTATATGTTCAAAAGAACCTTGAACAAAAAACAGATCCGAACAGTGATCTAATCTAGCAAAAATATTTCAGACACTTCCTCTTTGAAACACATTGCTATACTGAATATATAGCAACTTTTCTCAGAAGCACTGCATACAATTAAATTTGAAGAAAAAGATTATGTGTGAAGTCTAATTCTTAAGGAGAGATAAAGAAATTCAATTAGATTTTTATTAATTTTTATAAAATGTAAATTGTACATTATACAATACAATTTCTTGATCTGCAAACTTATGCTAACATTTTAATATAATATATTATATAAGTATAATATAATATAAGTAGTCTTCGAGATCACTCAGCAGAGGTACCCAGGAAAAATGCTTTGCTTGTCTCCTTTATGCTAAGTCTTTGCTCGTTCCTGTAGTTGCGGGAGGGAGGAGAGCATGCGTCTTTGCCCTTATGTGTACCGTAGTTTGCATCAGCCATGCTTTTGTGCATTGTGGGCGTTGGAGAGCCTCTTCTAGCTCATGTTCAGCGCTACCTACCTCATTGTACAGTGTTTCAAGAACTGGTGAGAAGGGGCTCAGAAATTTGAACATGTTGAAATGTCAATCTACGATTGTACAAAATATTTCTTTCATAAACCCTATAATTCAACATCAACAGAATTGCAGCTTAGCTATTACTGCTGAGAGCCTCTTCTGGGCTTTAAGTAGGGGCATTGCACATCACATCAAGGGTAACCCTGCCAATCGCTATAACTCAGTAGCAGCTAGCTGAAACACTTCTCATGGCTATTCTCTGGGGAAAATGCATTCACAGTCAGAATAATAAAGGTCTGAAAAAAATATAAGCATCTATAAAGGTTGATGTTTTATTACTTCAGTACTTTAACCTGAGTGCATCCTACAGTGTAATACAATAGAGCCCTGCAATCATTTCAGAATCCTATAAAAATTCTGTTCCTGTTTAAATATCATGTGACATGTTATAAGCAAGAATAACAGATTCGGAATTACTCTTAGTCCAGTATCATTTTGCCTTACAGTTCCACTTTTTTTGTAAGTATTTTATCAGGTTTATCATACAGCAAGGCTGATTCAATATGGCATTTGCTGCACTTCCTGGCATTATTGTTGATGAGAATGCCCTGTGCCAATTTCAGAAAAGCAGTACGACCATTCCAATTACGGACAAATTCAGGTAGCTCTTAATGGCATCGCTTGTACATTTTGTTGCAATTGCTGCAACAAATTCCTAAACAAATACCATAATTTCAGACATTAGGAAAATTATTATTATTATTATTATTATACAGGATTTATATAGCGCCAACAGTTTGCGCAGCGCTTTACAACATGGGGCAGACAGTACACTTACAATACAAATCAATACAGGAGGGATCAGAGGGCCCTGCTCGTTAGAGCTTACAGTCTAGAAGGGAGGGTCAAGTGGAGACAAAAGGTAATAACTGTGGGGGATGAGCTGATGGAAAAAAAAAAATGAATGTACAGTTAGGTGTGGGTAGGATAGGCTTCTCTGAAGAGAAGGGTTTTCAGGGATCTTCTGAAAGCTAATAAAGTAGGAGATAAGCGGACAGATTGGGGTAGGGAGTTCCATAGGATTGGAGAGGCTTTGGAAAAGGCCTGGAGGCAAGCATGGGAGGAGGTGACAATGGAGCTAGAGAGCAGGAGGTCTTGAGAGGAACGAAGAGAGGGAGTAGGTTGGTATTTAGAGACCAAGCTAGTGATGTAGCTGGGGGCGAAATTGTGGATGGCTTTGTACGTAGTTGTTAGAATTTTGAATTTAATTCTTTGGCCGAGCGGAAGCCAGTGGAGGGATTGACAGAGAGGAGTGGCAGAAACAGAGCGATTGATAAGGTGGATGAGTCTGGCAGCGGCGTTCATAATGGATTGAAGAGGTGATAGACTATGTAGAGGTAAGCCAATGAGAAGGGAGTTGCAGTAGTCAAGGCGAGAGATGACCAGCGAGTGAATTAAGAGCTTTGTTGTGTCATTGGTTAGAAAGGGGCGTATTTTGGAGATGTTGCGGAGGTTGAGGTGGCAGGATTTGGACAGTGATTGGATGTGTTGCTTGAAAGAGAGTTCAGGGTCTAGGACTACACCTAGAACACCTTGGCATGTGGGGATGGGCTTATAGTTATGCCATCGATTTTGACAGAGAGATTAGGGGAAGAGGCATAGGGGGGAGGAAAAATTAGAAGTTCGGTTTTGGCTAGATTGAGTTTAAGGAAGTGGTGAGACATCCAGATTGATATCTGAGAGTAAATTACTGATACGTGAGGAGACAGAGGGAGTGGGCTGAGGGGTAGAGAAATAGATTTGGGTGTCATCAGCGTAGAGTTGGTATTGGAAGCCATGGGAGGCTATCAGTTGACCCAGGGAGGCAGTGTAGATTGAAAATAGTAGAGGTCCAAGAACAGAACCCTGAGGGACCCCAACAGAGAAAGGTAGAGGAGAGGAGGAAGTAGAGTTATAAGAAACGCTAAAGGTGCGGTTGGATAAGTAGGAAGAGAACCAGTGAAGTGTACAGTCACGGAGACCAAAGGCGTGTAGTTTTTTGAGGAGGAGGGGGTGGTCAACCGTATCAAAGGCAGCAGAGAGGTCCAAGAGTAGGAGTACAGAATAGTGTCGATTGGTTTTGGCCGTTAGTAGATCGTTTGTTAGTTTTAGGAGAGCAGTTTCTGTGGAGTGTTGAGGACGAAATCCAGACTGAAGGGGGTCGAGAAGGCCATTATCAGCGAGGTGGACGCTCAGTCGGTTGTAGACCAGACATTCGAGGAGTTTGGATAAGAAAGGGAGCAAGGAGATGGGGCGTAGGTTGTTAAGATTGGATGGGTCCAGTGAGGGCTTTTTAAGTATGGGTCTGACAAGTGCATGTTTTAGAGAGTTAGGGAAGATGCCAGAAGAGAAGGAGAGATTGAAGATGTGGGTTAGAGAGTGTAGTATAGGGCCAGAGGGTGAACGTAGCATTTGTGAGGGAACAAGATCCAGAGGGCAGGTGGTAAGGTGGACATTAGCAAGTAGTTTAGCAACTTCGTCTGTAGTGGTGGGGTTGAAAGAGGGAAATAATGATTGTGCCTGTGGGCATAAAGTGTAAAGCGTGGAGGGTGTCGGCACAGTAGAGATCTCAGCGCGAATAGTATCAATCTTCTGTTTGAAGTGATTGGCGATGTCCTGTGCAGTGAGTGAGTTGGCGGGTGGAGGCGGTGGAGGACGAAGTAGAGAGTTGAAGGTGGAGAAGAGTTGACGGGGACAGGATGATAAGTTGCTAATGAGAGTGGTAAAATAGGTCTGCTTGGCAGAGAGGAGGCTGGAGTTGTATTTTTGGAGGGCAGATTTATATTGGTAGAAATCTCTCTGGGACTTAGTCTTACGCCACAGGCGCTCCAGAGCACGACTACGTTTTTTCAGACTTCTAGTATCATCTGTTTGCCTAGGTTGAAGGGGTCTGGGCTTGATTCTGTGTGTAGTGAGGGGGGCAAGTGAGTTCAGTGAGGCTAGAAGTGAAGCGTTGTACACAGAAGTGGCTAGGTTGGTGCAGGATAGGGGTGAGATTTTGTTGTAGAGGTTGTTGATAGCAGAGTAGAGAAGAGAAGGGTTGAGATGACGTAGGTTTCTGCGGGTAACTTTAAGGTGGTTGGAGGGAGAGGAGGTGAAGGAGAGGGAGAGAGTGAAACTAATAAGGTGGTGATCAGAGAGAGGGGATGGAAAGTTAGAGAGGTTGCATGTCGTGCAAAGGTGAAAGAACACGAGGTCAAGGATATTGCCTTCTGAGTGAGTTGGAGCATGTATCCACTGCTTCAGGTCAAAGGAGGATGTTAGGCTGAGAAGTTTGGAAGTGGAAGGAGTGTTAGTATTAATAGGGAT
Source organism: Lithobates clamitans (assembly GCA_037952925.1). Lineage (NCBI taxonomy): Eukaryota > Metazoa > Chordata > Amphibia > Anura > Ranidae > Lithobates > Lithobates clamitans. Next base: position 4,219,680 of record JBBGZY010001049.1, on the reverse strand, counting down.
GTTGAAGTCCCTGAGAATGATAGTGGGGATTTCAGAAGAAAAAAAGTAGGATAGCCAGGCAGAGAAGTCTTCAAGAAAGGTTGATACTGGTCCAGGGGGCCTGTAGATCACAGCTATCCTTAGGGAAATTGGAGTGAAAAGGCGAATACAGTGTGCTTCGAAAGAGGAGAGTGACAGAGAGGGAGGTGGCTGAAGTACCTGAAAAGTGCTATGTGGGGCTAGAAGGATTCCGACACCTCCTCCCTTACGTCCGCTGGATCTGGGGGAGTGAGTCCAGAGAAGACCACCATGGGATAGGGCAGCAGAAGATGCAGTGTCGGATTCGTGGAGCCAGGTTTCGGTAATGGCGAGTAGGTTAAATGAGTTGGCAATAAAGAGGTCATGGAGAGAGGTGAGCTTGTTGCAGACAGATCGCGAGTTCCAAAGGGCACAAGAGGAAGGGAGTCTGGATTTGGGAAGAATAGAAATGGTAATTAAATTGTGTTGATTGTGGCGGCTGCTGCCAGAGGGTGCAGGGTGATGGGTGCATGGGGTACACTTAAATGATGGAGGCCCAGGGTTTGGGGATATATCTCTAGAGGTTAGGAGAAGCAAGAGGGTGAGGGAGGTAATATGGGAGTGGGATTTATATGAAGTGACATGCCCCAGGGTCTTGGAGATTTTTAGTGTATGTGGATTTAGAATTAGCAGGAGTTGGTGGGTGCAGTAATAAGGACAGGGCAAAAGTGAGGGTGATATATATATATATATATGCTGTGGGGCGGAGAAGATGGGTGAAGGAGAGATAGTTTTAGGATGGAGGACAGAGTTGTCAAAACCAGTGGTAGAGAAAGCATGTTCCAAGGAAAAAGGGCTAAAGGAGTAAACAAGTTCAACTGATGTCTGTGTGCTGTTTTTTCAAATGGTGGTAAATGGGATAAAAAACATTTTGGAGTAATTTGAGTCAGGAATAAGGAGCTTGTTCATTCCTAGGACACTAGCAGCCCTGGGGCTTCAAGCTCCTATCAACCAGTGATGCCCAATGTCAGTGGTTGCTAGGATGCTAGCAGCCCAGAGACCATCACTGTCCTAGCAGCAAATCAGGCTTGGCCGCACAATATCAATGTGGCCGCCAGAATCCTAGCATTCCATGAAGAGTGGTCTCACATCATTCTATGGATCTTTGATACTCTTTATGAATTCCAATCCCCCCCCCCCTCTTTCTCCCTTATGTGATGGAGAATTTACCAGACATTATGAAACTGGTGTTGAACAGGACCAAAGTCATTTTGGAGTAATTTGTGTCAGGAATCAGGAGCTTGTCCATTCCCCGCGTTGTTCATTCCTAGGACACTGGCAGCCCTGAGGCTTCAAGCGTCCTACCAACCAGTGATGCCCAATATCAATGGTTGTTAGGATGCTAGCAGCCCTGAGACCACCACCGTCCTAGCAGCAAATCAGGCTTGGCCGCACAATATCAATGTGGTCTCCAGCATCCTCTTTGACACTCTTTATGAATTCCAATTACCCTTCCTCCAATGTGTGATGGAGAATTGCCCTCACATGAAGTGAGAGCAACATTTTTTTTTTTCTAGCACTCCATATGATGTGGGATTAGTATGTTATAGGGACAAACAATGGCAGAATATTAAGCAAAAAAGAAGCTTTGGGTTGAATCAGTTCCAAAATATTTGTTGTCATTATGGCCCTCATGTATAAAAGTGCCAAACATTCAATGCAGAGGACAGTTTCAACACAGATGATGCAGGTAAAGTGTCACATAACAGTTTACCTACATCTATGTCTCCTGCTCTACAGAATCCAAAATATGTCACATGGAACTACACTGGAAATGCATTTTTATATTGTTTCTGCACCTTGAAGCTCCACCTTGTGGATGTGTGCATTCCATATGGTAAAGGAACAGAATGCACAAAAGCAACATTATTTGGATTTTCACAAGCACGGCAAGCTGGGACAGCACTGTAGACATTAAACATCAGTGTAAATCATAAATCAGTGTAAATCGTCTGGATTTAGAAATGGTGATTGCTATGTACACAGACATTAGCACATGCACGGGCCTGTTAAGTAAGCATACAGTAACTATGTCTTCCTGTTCTGTTTATTTGTTTTAATAAATCAGCCTCAGTATTTATTAGTGGTTGCATCCTGATAGAGAAACTTGAAGTTGAAGTTAAGTAAAATTTTTCTTTCAAGATATAGCATGATACACAAGTATGTTTAATGGTGTGGATTCCATTACCTGCAGACACCTGCTTTTGTTTTAAATTGACCATAATGTGTCCCCTTCACAACTGCTGGACACTGCCCTCAGTGGTTGTCTTCCAGCACTGTGAAGGTTAACAGCAGCTCCTTATCAGGAAAGTTACTTGCCCCTCCTGCTTCCTCCACTATTCATAGAACTCATCTTACTGCACTCCCATGATTAATTGAATTCTGTGAATGGAGGAGGAAGCATTGAATGGCAGCATATCCTCTACCTATTCACAGGTTTTTGGAAAATGCAGGAAAGAAAATTAAAATGTATTTTTTTTACACAAAGTTGTCCATTAATAAGATATTTCCAACACACATCATAGGCATACTTAGAAATACACCCAAAAAAATTCTGCTACTCCTCCCGAGTATGATGATTTTACATGTGTGAGACTTTTCCATTGTCTAGACTGATTATGTACCAGACTTTGTATCTTGTGTATCACACAAATCTATCAATTGTGTCAAAATCAAAATCAATCAACTGTAATGGCATACCTTCCAACTTTTTGAGATGGGAACGAGGGACACCTATTAGTAAAAGAATATAATCAAAGGGACAAACCCCCTGCCACACCCCCTTAAAGGGGAATTATACAAACAAAAATGATTGGTAAACCCACTAGTGCTTTTTTTAACCACTACTATTCCTTTAGATTGGCTTTGGAAATTTACAAATGCAGCAATTTGGAAATTGGATGAAAGGTTTAGCACTGGGAAGCACTTTTTGAAAGATAAAAAGTGCATTTTATATACAACTATATAGATCAGACCAAAATGAGGGACAAATGAGGAGGAAAGAGGGACATTGTTCAAAATCAGGGACAGTTGGGAGCTATGTAATGGTCAGATCTATACAAGTGGTCTGGGAATATAGCTTATTGTAGCATCACCTACAACAGCCCCAGTTCCTATGCCAAGCAAGCCTAGCCTACTTGTATGTAGCTGCCCCCAGGAATTCCATGTTTACTGGCTAGGAAATATAGGAGGCTAAAGAAAGGAAGAAAAAAAGAGCTCCTGTGGTATCAGGAGTGCAGTTGTCTGCAGGGGCTGACTGGGACTTGTGGAATGCAGTCAGCGGGATGTGCAGATGTATCAGTTCAGGCTAAAGGAAGAAACATGGTCAGCTAACAGGCAAAGGATTGGTCCAGGCAGCAGGCAGAAGCAGGGTGAATAAACAGGCCAGGACTGGTACAGGCAGCAGGCAGAGGCAACACTGCACACCAGTTACAGGAACACTGTAACTGTTGTGGAGGTGATCAGGGACACTGTAACTGGTGTAGCATGATCAGGGACAAAATAACTGGTGTGGCAGTGAGCAGGGACAATATAACTGGTGTGGCAGTGATCAGGGACACTGTAACTGATGTGGTGGTGATTAGGGACAATATGGCTAGTGTGGCAGTGATCAGAGGCACTGTAGCTGGTATGGTGGTGATCACGGACAAAAGGACTGGTGTGGTGGTAATCAGGGACAATATGACTGGTGTGGCGATAATCAGGAACAATATAACTGGTGTGGTGGTGATCACAAACATTGTGAGTGGTGGGTTGGTGAGTAGCGACACTGTGAGTGGGTGGTGGTGATTCGGAACAATATGAGTGGTGTGGCAGTGATCAGGGACATTGTACCTGGTGTGACGATGATCAGAGACACAAACTGGTGTGGAGCTGATCAGGGGCACTGTAATTCGTGTATGGCAGTGATCGGGGATACTGTAACCAGTGTGGTGGTGATTAGGGACACTGTGAATTGGTGGCAGTGATTTGGGACAATGACTGGTGACAGTGAATTCAAGTAAAAAAAAATTATAATTTTATTTTTTTACATTTTTTTTTTTTTTATATTCTTTTTTTACATACTGTCACCCAAGCAGTATTGTGTCATCGTGACACTGTATTACTCTAAAGGGGTTTTCGGGATATTTTTCTTATTTTTTTTTTTACAGTTATTGCTTTTACAGCCACAATGGCTGTAAAAGTAATTATTTCTCACTCTCCCTTCATTCCTGCAGCCATTCATTCCTTCATTCCTGTAACCATTGGGAAATACTGTGATAGATGCGATTGGCCACAGCTATCACATGGTACAAGGCCGCTGTGATTGTCTCTGTACCATGTGATCTCTGTGAACAATCACAGAGACCACACAGTAGTAAACAATGATGTCAGGAAATTACATATTGTTTACTATTGTCCATGTGATCCTCGATTGGCTACAGGAATCACATGATACCAGGGCGACTTACAGTGGGCCCTACGCTGTAGAGAGAGTGCATGAGCGCCTGATGCGGGAGGACACATTTTTTTATACATTGGTCATAAGGGAAGCAATTAAATCACTTGCCACCCTTGCTGCTAAACACTGCTCCATGCATGAGAAATCATGCCCTGATATCTGCTGGAAAACAGACATTACTGGGAGTAATGATCTCACTGGTGCCTCCTGCTAATTGAATTCAATGTCTTTTTTAAATATGTGTAAGTGTAAAAATGAAGTTTGCAATGTTGATCTGTAGGTATAAAGTACTAGGTTACCAGGCTGTCTCTTTTCTCTGATTGTGAAATGCATGTTTAAAGGAGTTTTATGGTCACAGAATACACTTTCTTTTTTTAACATCTGCATTTTAATAGCTATACAAACAATAGTAACTTTTCTTGTTGAACAAGGGTTTTTATTGAACAAAAGTGCATACATATAATGTAAGGTATATATACAATTACATTTTCACTTTGCAGGGTAGCAGTATAGTATATATTAATGCAAACATGTTATTAAATCCTTTTCTAGTTGTTCTTATCATCTGGTTTAGATTAAAGACATACAATTAGGTTAAAGACATACAATTAGATTAAAGACACACAAAACAATAATAACTTTTGACAATCCAATAAAAGCCTATGTAGCACTTGAAGGAGTCACCAATGTTTAAGTCCCTTGACTCTGAATGTCAATAACCTTCCCACCAATGCCACACCCTCTGACACACCAGGGCTGAAAATAAAATTTATTTGTGCAATACACAGTGAAACAAAAACCAAATGTTGGAAAAGCAGTTTTTAAGCACTTTAACAAGAAATTGTTACAAAATAATGCGTGACTCAGTAAATAATAAGAGGACTAATGACTTTACCCCAATCCCTATACTAAGGAGGGTCCTGGCTAAAAGGCAAAACATAAACAGTGGTCTAACAGTTTTAGGCAATCCCTCCCACTGAACAGTGAGTTGGGGCCCAAATCTGGCATTAGAGTCCCACAAACCCGGGTGTAAGGGTCTAAGTGGTGTCTCAAGCAGTAATACTGTTCCTTTAGCCAATTGAAGACCAGGCCTTTTCATGACACTTTTTGTTTACAAGTAAAAAATAGTATTTTTTGCTAGAAAATTACTTAGAACCCCCAAAATATATATATATATATATTTAGCAGAGGCCCTAGAGAATAAAATGGTGTTTTTTTTGCAATTTTTTATTTAACATGGTATTTGCACAGCAGTCTTTCAAAAGAAAACTTTTTGGAAAAAAAATACACTTTATCAACTTGCCGACCACTGCACACCGATATACGTCGGCACAATGGCAGCAGTGGGCAAATGGGTGTACCTGTACGTCCCCTTTAATTTGTGGGGCTAGTGGGTGCGCGCGCGCCCGCCGCATACAGAGTGACCGCGCCCGCGGACTCGATGTCCTCCGGTATCCCGCGATCGTGTCACAGAGCGGTAGAACGGGGAGATGCCTATGTCAACAAGGCATTTCCCTATTCTGCCTAGTTCACATGACAGGGAACTACTGCTCCCTGTCATGGGGAGCAGTGATCGTGGTTATGTCAGTGGTAGCCCATCCCCCCCACAGTTAGAATCACTCCCTAGGACACACTTAACCCCTTGAACGCCCCCTAGTGTTTAACCCCTTCCCTGCCAGTGTCATTTATGCATTTTTATAGCACTGATCCTTGTATAAATGACAATGGTCCCAAAATAGTGTCAAAAGTGTCCGATGTGTCCGCCATAATCTCACAGTCACGATAAAAATCGCAGATCGCCTCCATTACTAATAAAAAAATAATAATAAAAATGCCATAAATCTATCCCCTATTTTGTAGACACCAGAACTTTTGCGCAAACCAGTCAATATACGCTCATTGCGATTTTTTTTTACCAAAAATATGTAGAAGAATACATATCGTCCTAAACCGAGGAAAATTTTTTTTTGTATATATTTTTTGGGGATATTTATTATAGCAAAAAGTGAAAAACATTGCTTTTTTTCAAAATTGTCGCACTTTTTTTGTTTATAGCGCAAAAAATAAAAACCGCAGAGGTGATCAAATACCACCAAAAGAAAGCTCTATTTGTGGGAAAAAAAGGACGCTAATTTTGTTTTGGTGTAATGTCGCACGGCCGTGCAATTGTCGGTTAAAACAATCCATTGCCGAATCGCAAAAAGTGCTCTGCTCAGGAAGGGGGTAAAATCTTCCGGGGCTGAAGCGGTTAATAACTTTTAATGCACACAAACACAATATAATGCCCATTTTTTTTGCAAAATATAAAAGATGGTGGTACACCAAGTAAATAGATATATAACATGTCATGCTTTAAAATTGCGCACACTTGTGGAATGGTGACAAACTACTATATTTAAAAATCTCCATAGCTGCCGCTTTAAAAGCCTTTACAGGATACCAGTTTAGAGTTTCAAAGGAGATCTGGTGCACAAATTATTGCTCTCACTCTGACATTGCTGCAATACCTCACATGTGTGGTGCGATTGCCGTTTACGCTTGTGTGCGGGACCAACGCGTACAATCGCCATTGAGCTCGAGCATGGGTAGAAGGGTTGCTTTAAATTTTTTTAATTATCACTCATTTATTTATTATTATTTATTTTTCACTTTTATTGTTGTCACAAGGAATGTAAACATCCCTTGTGACAGCAATAGACAGTGACAGGTACTCCTTATAGCGAGATCTGGGGTCTAGCAGACCCCAGATGTCTGCTCTGCCTATAAAAGCATCTGATCACACCAAGATCTGTGTGCTTAGATACTTTACAAATTTAAAAATGGCACTGTTTACATCCAGGGAAACCCTAAGTGAAAATAATAATAGTTGTCGCTTCTGGTTTCGTATTTCATAGAGCTCATTGAGGACTTTTCGATGGGACGGTAGAGCCCAGAGAAGCAGAGGCATAGGGGCGGTGGGAGGGGTCGCTTCCCCCCCCTCCTGCCACTTTACCGTCCCAGCATAAGGTCCTCAATGAGCTCTATGGGGTAGGAAACCTGAACCAGTGAGTATTATTGTAAAATAAAAACAATACAGCAGCTACAGGCATCATGCGGGGAAAAAAGATGAATCATAATAAAATAAAATAATAATAACTAGAAGGCTACTAGCAATAGGTGAGCATACAAAAAAACTAAATATAACAGTAATAAAGATGCAGCGCCTTAATATAGCAACAGCAAGTTAAGTATATAATAAAATAAAACATCAACTATAAATCATGTGCATAAAAACGTGAAAGTGAAAATCACACACAAAAAATGCATAAATAAACTACTACTTAGTTACATAGTAACATAGTAAGTCCTTTAACTCCAGAAATGTTCGTGTATTGCTTCCACCATCCAAAAAACGGGGATACTACGTGTAACTGAGGGTAAGACTGCACTCCCTAGCTCACTAGCTGCCAATGCAGCAAGTCACGCTTTCGGGCTTAACAGACGTGCGTTGGTATGAAACATGTTGGAGCGGAGCTATACTCTGCTGTCACACCACCACTCCTGGTTTCAGAACTGGTGGCCAACTGAGTTAAGTGCACTGCTGTATATGTTTTTACAACTTTTTAGAATTTTTATGTGATTCTTATGCATTAGTAATAAGTGACTACATTATATCTGTTCCATTTTGGTATTTGGCTCCTTGCGCAGCAATTGTTTTCCATCTAGTGGCGTTGTGGGCTTTTCCAAATCTCCCCCAGTGGTGGGCTGCTACTGCCACAATCAGAGGACCTCAGGTGGATGTATGGAGCTGGATGACCATAGAGTGGAAGCAGGGATTGGTAATTTCCAAAGGGTGACTTGGTGCTAGTGAGCTGGTGAGTTTGGCCTTACCCTCAGTTGCATTGCACGTGGTGTCCCCTTTTTTTGGATGGTGGAAGCAATACACATACATTTCTGGAGTTAAAGGAGTTGTAAAGGCAGGTTTTTGTCTTAATGCATTCTATGAATTGAGATAAAAAAACCTTCTGTGTGTAGCAGCCGCCCCAGCACCCCCTAATTACTTACCTGAGCCCCACATCTCTCCAGCGATGTCCACGAGTGTCTTAGCCGTCCGGGACTCTCCTACTGATTGACTAAGACACAGCAGTGGCGTCATTGGCTCCCACGGCTGTCAATGAAAGTCAGTTAGACAATCAGGGGATAGAGCAGTAGCGGCTGGTGCTCAAAATTTTTTTTTTTTTTGGGGGGGGCGCACACAAACTTTAAAATTCTGAAAAAAAACTCATCAATTGTAGCCCCACTTTGCCATCAAACGCAGCCACTGTGCCCATCAAACGCAGCCACTGTGCCCATCAATTGCAAGCCACTATGTACATAAAATGCTGCCACTGTGCCCCATCAGCCTTTAGGTGACGGGTAACAGACCCGCGAACCTGATTGGCGGAGAGGCTGTTCAGTGTTAGGAAAGCGAATATTCATTCGCTGTTCTAACACACCTAGGTGAACTGCGAGTGTAATGCTCTGCGCTTGCAGTTCACCTTTTTTGAAGCCTATGGCTCTAATCAGGTGCTTCAAAAGCACCCCCCGCCGCTGTAATTCAGGCGCCCGGCGTCTGAAAAGGGGCCGGACGCCTGATTAGGGGGTCGTGGCAGCAGCCATGGATAGATTCATGCAATGAATCAATCCATCAGTCATAAAGGGGGGGTGTGGCTGGAGAGAGGGGGCGGCGCCCGTGCGCCCTTAATGGACACACCACCACTGGGAGAGAGGGGGGCTCCATGTCTGAATGGATACACGGAGCTGTGACTCAGCTCAGATGCCCCCATAGCGAGCTGCTTGCTGTAGGAGCAGTCAACAGGAGGGAGGGGCAAGGAGCAGCAAAGAGAGACCCGAGAAGAGGAGGATCTGGGCTGCTCTGTGAAAAACCAACTGCACAGAGCAGGTAAGTATAACATGTTTGTTATATTTTCAGTTATTTTTTTAAACGAGACTTTAAAATCACTTTAAAGTACTTTTTAGTTTATTTTATGCATTTTTTTATGTGTGATCATCCCCGTATAACCACTTAAAGTCAATCGCGTACATGAACGTGATTTGGCAGCAAGTGGTTAAATAGTGTGTATAGGCATCCCTGACACTGCAGCAAATTGTCCCATCAGCAGCCTGCTGTACTGTGTGTGTTCTACAACGTCCTCTCAAGGACTGCCTCAAGGAACAGTCCGTCCTTTTCCTCCTCTGCAGTGCTCTGCTAATGTTAGGATCTGTAATTCAAGAACAAAACTGCAGCAAATTCGGAGTCTCTGTTGGGATTACATCTCCCAAAAGTCCTTGTTCCTCCCAGCAGGCTTTGTCCTTTCCCAGGCTGCACAGCAACAGCATTACTGCTTCTTTTGTTTTCTCAGGTGGTGGGCTGGGCTTTCCTTTGGCTGGGCCCTGGAAACGTTCAGAGTTTTGTCTTTCTCTCTCCTTACTGGCAGGCAAAGAGAGAGGAAAACAGCTGCAGCTTCTCCTTTGCTGTTTAACTTGCAGCCTGCAAGCAGTGATTCTTGTACTGACTCCGCCTTCTTAAACTCCTCCTCTGTAGTTCAGAAGGCGGGCTCTATGACATGTGACACAGCAGTGCCTACTCTCAGGGCATAGTGACTACATGAACAGAATTCAAGGAAATAAATATGTGGGGACCTTCACAAAGCAAATTTACAAACTTCAAGATCGTCCAGAGTAATAGAAGTAGGCATAAAAAAATTGAAATAAAATGTGGAAATATACACTCACTGGCCACTTTACTAGGTACACCTGTTCAATAGCTTGGCAACACAAATTGCTAATCAGCCAATTACATGGCAGCAACTCAATGCATTTAGGCATATAGACGTGGTAAAGACGACTTTCTGACATTTAAACCAAACATCAGAATGTTGGAGAAAGGAGATTTACGCGACTTTGAACGTTTGCATGGTTGTTGGTGCCAGGCGGGCTGGTCTGAGTATTTCAAAAACTGCTGATCTACTGGGATTTACAGAGAATGGTCCAAAAAAGGAAAAATGTCCAGTGAGCAGCAGCGGCAGTTGTGGGGACGAAAATGCCTTATTGATGTCAGAGGTCAGAGGAGAATAGGCAGACTGGTTCGAGATGATAGAGAGGTAACAGTAACTCAAATAACAACTCGTTACAACCAAGGTATGCAGAATACCATCTTTGAACGCACAACACATCGAACCTTGAAGCAGATGGGCTACACCAGCAGAAGACCTTACCGGTGCCACTTTTGTCAGGGAACTGAGGCTACAATTCACACAGGCTCACCAAAATTGGACAATAGAAGATTGAAAAAAGCGTTGCCTGGTCTGATGAGTCTCAATTTCAGCTGCAACATTCAGATGGTAGGGTCAGAATTGCGTAAACAACATGAAAGCGTGGATCCGTCCTGCCTCGTATCAAGGGTTCAGGCTGGTGGTGGTGTAATGATATGGAGGATATTTTCTTGGCACACTTTGGGCCCCTTAGTACTAATTGAGCATCGTTTACATGCCACGGCCTACCTGAGTATTGTTGCTGACCATGTCCATCCCTTTATGACTACAGTGTACTCATCTTCTGATGGCTACTTCCAGCAGGATATGTCACAAAGCTCAAATCATCTCACCACTGGTTTTTAGAACATGACAATGAGTTCCCTGTACTCCAATGGCCTCCACAGTCACCAGATCGCAATCCAATAGAGCACCTTTGGGGTGTGGTGGGTAAGGATGAGCTCCGGCGTGTTCGCATGGCGCACGTGCCGAGCCCGCCAGGAAGTCGGCACGGCGCAGCGCTAATCACAGGCAGTGAGACATTTCCCGATCTCTGCAGCCGCACATCGGGAAATGTCTCACTGCTTGTGATTAGCGCTGCCCCGTGCCGACTTCCTGGCGGGCTCGACACGTGCGCCATGCGAACATGCCGGAGCTCATCCTTAGTGGTGGGAGATTTGCATTGTGGATGTGCAGCTGACAAATCTGCAGCAACTGCGTGATGCTGTCATGTCAATATTGACCAAAATCTCTAAGGAATGTTTCCAACACCTTGTTGAATCTATGCCACAAAGAATTAAGGCAGTTACATAGTTACCTAGTAAGTGAGGTTGAAAAAAGACACATGTCCATCAAGTCCAACCTATCAACTGAAGGCAAGAGGGTCAAACCCGGTCCTAGCAAGGTGTACCTAATAAAGTGACCTGTGAGTGTATATCATTTTCTATTTTGATCATAGATGATCGTGCACAGGTTCTATCCTTTGCACATAAATCAGAATCACTGATGTGATGACGTCTCAAGTAAACAGAATAGGGAAACCTATGCAAGATGTTAAAATGCTGATTCTTGGGACGACAACGAGATCTATCAAAGGTAGTTTATATTTTCCTGAGGTGTGTTATAAAACATCAAACTGAGCACTAGAACGGCATAACTCAGAATCTCTGTAATCTCTCCCCCCCCCCCCCCCAAAAAAAGGCTTGTTTAATAGAAAGGAGAACGTAAGAGCATTGAAACCCAGCTCATTGTGTGCAGATAAAGCCTGTGTTGCCATGGTAAGTTAGTCAAAGTGCTCCCATGTAATTGAATCTGTGTGCGTATCATTCACGCATTTAGCTAAATGAGCCAACGACCTGTGAGTCATGTGGAGTGTGCAAAGGATGGCAAGTCAAGAGAAACACCTACACCACAACAGTGCTAAGTGGGCAAGCAAAAGCTACTAAGTGGCTACATGTATTATGGGAGCTCCAACGCTCTCCCGGAGGGTGGGTGGTAATAATACACAGCTCTTCCCTCTGTATTTAACCACTTTACAAACAAACAGCATTGAACCAGAGGAGAGATGATGTGATGCAGTGACATAAGGATTATGTAACCTGTGTGAATCTCCTATGTTCTTATAGGCTGCTTTAGAAACTTGAGTATAAAAGATCACATGCATACAGCCAACAACTACAAATCTGTGCCTGATGGCAATGTCAGAGGATAGAGAGCACACTTTTATAACCCTTGCTGAGCTGAAGGAAACGTTTTCCTGCAAGGCCCAAAATAATGTAAATTAACCCCCCACACCCCTTGAGTCTAATGTATTATTAGCCATTGCAAATGTATACCAAATTGTATATGATCTTTCAGAGCAATGTAATAACAATAAAATGATTTCATTGCACATTCGCTGTAAGGCTCCATGCACACTGAAACTCATAAACGGCCGTTTCTGGGAGTTTGGGCGTTTTTTTTTAACAGCCCATAAACTCCGCTCTATGTTATCCTATGTGTCTGTGCACACATGGACGTTTTTGGATGTTTATCAGCAGTGGAGTTTATGGGCTGTTTTCTGAACGCCATAAAATCGCATTCAGAAGTTGTTTTTCTGAGCACAAAAAAACGCCAAATGCTCATAAACGCTGATAAATGTCGAGAAACGCTCAAAAACGTGGCTCACCAGTGTTTTTTAATGTTTTTGATCCATTGAAAAAAAAAAAAGCTAAAAAAACGCTAATAAACGCTATTGCAAAAACGTTAAAAATGTTCAAAGACTCACTGCAAAGCTACTGGCGTTTTTATAACATATTTTCAATGTCCAATGTGCACTTTGCTCTGTTTATAAAGCACCATCACTGATATTCCCAGTTAAACTTCTGTTGTAAAAGGTGTAAACCGTAACATTTTCCTCGTCATAATAGGACAAATATTGCATTCTCGTCATATTTGCTGCATGCTATTGTATATATCATTTACCATTTTTCTAAAGAAATGCCAATGCTTTTTTAGCAATTGGCAGGTTGATTTTTTTATTATAATAAAACAATTGCAAATGAATATTCTACTCCCCCCCCCCCTTTCCCATTGCATCCTCTCCCAACGTACTGGTGCTCGATGATGACAGTAGCCAGGCTCCATAGAGTTTTATAGTGGATGATGGTATGGAGGGAGTTATATGGCACCTATCTATCTTCTAAGCAGTGGCGGCCCGTCCATAAGGGGCGCAGGGGGCGCCGCCCCCCTAATCCATGCGCATGGATTTCAATGGAGTATTTCTTTTTCTTTTTGAAGCACATGATTAGTGCCTGGGGCTCTAATTGGCTTTAAAAAAAGGACTGCGCCCTGAGACCACCCAGCTGTGTGACAATAGCGAATCACCGCCGTAGTTTGCCACCCCCCCCTCCAAAAAATATTGAGCACCAGCCGCCACTGCTTCTACGTGATAAGGTGGCAGTTAGATGAATCCTCCCTGCCTGGTCAAGTGGTTTGGGAGACAACCATTTCACCATGTGTGCAAGTAAAGAGAGGATTTAAACAAGGCACAAACACAGATTCAGATGATAGATCATAGAAAGAAAAAGACAAAATACGTTTAGGCCCCGTTCTCACTAGTGCAATTTCTCCTGCATCTTCCTTCACTTCAAAACACACACCAATGAAAATCACATTATTCTTTATGGTGCCTGTTCAAATCAATACAGCATGTTGCAGTGCGATTTTGAAAAGGTGCAGCATAATGCTATTTTGAACCCATAGACTTCAATAGAAGCACATGAGAGCCACATTTAAATGCATTTTTGGCAGGGCTTTGTGTTTAACAACCAGTCTCCTTCTACAAAAAATGCATGAAAACAAATTAAAAAATCCATTAACTGCTTCAGCCCCATAAGATTTGGCTGCTGAATGACCAGGACATTTTTTGCGATTCAGCACTGCGTCGCTTTAACTGACAATTGCGTGGTCGTGCAATGCTGTACCCAAACAAAATTGATGTCCTTTTTTCCCACAAATAATGCTTTCTTCTGGTGGTATTTGATCGCCTTTGCGGTTTTTAATTTTTGCGCTATAAACAAAAGAAGATCGTCAATTTTGAAAAAACGCAATATTTTGTACTTTTTTGCTAAAATAAATATCCCCATTTTGTTTTAAAAAAGCTAATTTTTTCTTAGTTTAGGCCGATATGTATTCTTCTACATATTTTTAGTAAAAAAAAAAATCGTAATAAGCGTATATTGATTGGTTTGCGCAAAAGTTATAGCGTCTACAAAATAGCGGATAGATTTATAGCATTTTTGTTATTGGTGCTATAAAAATGCACTAAATACTGTAAAAATGTCACTGGCAGGGAAGGGGTTAACACTAGGGGGCGAACAAGGGGTTAAATGTGTTCCCTCTTTGTATTCTAACTGAAGGGGGGATGGGACTGTCTAGGGGAGATGACAGATCGCTGTTCATACTTTGTATGAACACACGATCAGTCTCTTCTCCCCTCAGAGAACCGGGATCTGTGTGTTTACACACACAGATCCCGGTTCTCGGTGTGTCACGAGCGATTGCGGGAGCCCGGCAGTCATTGCGCCCACCGAGCACTCACATCGGCTCCGGGGGCGAGCAGCGGGCGCGCCCCTAGTGCCTACAGGGCAAAACGACGTAACATAACGTCGTTTTGTCCTGCCGTGCCATTCTGCCGCAGTAAAACTGCGGCGGCTGGTCGGCAAGTGGTTAAAAAGCACTGAAAATCTCAAACGCAACAGCATTATTGTCAGCCTAAGCTTGGGTTCTAAAGACAAAATTTTTTTTTTACCTTAAAGGGGTTGTAAAGTCTCCAGGTTTTTCACCCTAATGCATTCTATGCATTAAGGTGAAAAACCTTCTGTCTGCAGCTGCCCCCCAGGGCCCCCCCTTTTTCTTACCTGAGCCCATCCGTTCCAGCAATGTGCACAAGCCCAGCCACTGACACGGGAGCGGGGCCGAGTCCTGCTGTCTGTGTCAATGGACGCAGCAGCAGGACTTGTGAGTGCTCTCCGTGGGGGCACCCAATGAAGATGAGGAGCCAGGAGCGCCGCCTGGGCACCCCAGAAAAGGAGGATCGGGGCTGCTCTGTGCAAAACCCTTGCACAGAGCAGGTAAGTATAACATGTTTGTTATTTAAAAAAAAAAAAGAAAAAAAAACCCAACCTTTAAAGGGGTTGTAAAGTTTCATGTTTTTTCACCTTAATGCATCCTCTGCATTAAGGTGAAAAAACATCTGATGATTACCGGCCCCCCAGCCCCCCGGTTTACTTACCTGAGCCCTTGAAAGTCACGCTTGATCATTGCCAGGGCTTCTCGGCTCTTGATTGGATAGATTGATAGCAGCGCAGCCATTGGCTCGCACTGCTGCCAATCAAATCCAATAACGCGGGGGGCGGAGCCGGGCCCTGCACTCGGCGGCTATGGACGCCAGATGCAGGACTGGAGAGCATGCCCGCAAGGTAACCCCCCGGGAGAGAGCTTCTCCCAGGGGGTTATCTGAGATGGGGAGGAGCTAGGAGAGCTGCCGGGGACCCCAGAAAACGCCATTCGGGGCCACTCTGTGCAAAACAAGCTGCACAGTGGAGTTAAGTATGACATGTTTGTTATTTTTAAAAAATAAAAATCAACCTTTAGTTTCACTTTAGAATCACTTGTTTTATGCTTTCTGTGCATTAAGGCGAAAAAACCTTCTGGGTGCAGCTCCCCTCCAGCCCCCACCCCATATACTTAATAGGCAACTTCACTTTCATTGGAAGAAAAAAGTAGCAAATAAAAAATAATAATAAGCGTACACAATTATGACTCAAGTCATATTGAATGTTATTAAAAATTACCTTTCCTTTTCAATCTGCAGCTCTGTCATTTTCTGTAAAATGCAATGCAATATGGCTACCTGGAGGTGTTCTGTACACCGAACGCCCCCCAGAAACATCATTTCCTGCTTGTGTGATTGGCTCACTGATTTTCCCAAGTCTACACTAAGATACAAGCATCCCCTGCAACAAAAATGTAATTTTCGGTTGAATACTCCCAATAGGAAATTACATCTAAAGTGATGCAGAATCAGCAAATTTCCTCATTAGTGCCCTGCAGGTGCAGCAGCTGGTTGATAATTATGAAATCTCTCCCATTAGACTCGCTTACAACATAGTCGCAGACAGACACACAGGGATTTCTTCCAAAAAACAAAAGGTAGGACGCAACAAAGTTTGTTAAAATCTTTGAAATGTATGTAGATCACCCAGAGAGGAATGTTTTTTTTCTCAACAAAAGTGGAGTTACTCTTTAACTGAACCCAATCTTGATCCAGCAATGGGCATGAGAGCAGTGGGTCTCTCAGGTCCCTGTCTCCTCATTGGAGTCCCAGAAGGATGCCTCTTCTAAAGATGATGCACAAGAAAGCCTGCAAACAGTTTGCTGAAGACAAGCAGTCTAAGGACATGGATTACTGGAACCATGTCCCGTGGTCTGATGAGACCAAGATAAACTTATTTGGTTCAGATGGTGTCAAGCGTGTGTGGGGGCAACCAGGTGAGGACTACAAAGATGAGTGTGTCTTGCCTACAGTCATGCATGGTGGTGGGAGTGTCATGGTCTGGGGCTACATGAGTGCTGCCGACACTGGGGAGCTACAGGTCATTGAGGGAACCATGAATGCCAGCATGTATTGTGACATACTGAAGCTGAGCATGATCCCCTCCTTTTCAGTATTTCATGATAACAACCCCAAACACACCTCCAAGACGACCACTGCCTTGCTAAAGAAGCTGAGGGTAAAGGCGATGGACTGGCCAAGCATGTCTCCAGACCTAAACCCTATTGAGCATCTGTGGGGCATCCTTAAATGGAAGGTGGAGGAGTGCAAGGTCTCTAACATCCATCAGCTCTGTGATGTCATCATGGAGGAGAGGAAGAGGACTCCAGTGGCAACCTGTGAAGCTCTGGTGAACTCCATGCCCAAGAGGGTTAAGGCAATGTTGGAAAATAATGGTGGCCACACAAAATATTGACACTTTGGGCCCAATTTGGACATTTTCACTTAGGGTGTACTCACTTTTGTTGCCAGTGGTTTAGATGTTAATGGCTGTGTGTTGAGTTGTTTTGAGGGGACAGCAAATTTACACTGTTATACAAGCTGTACACTTACTACTTTACATTGTAGCAAAGTGTCATTTCTTCAGTGTTGTCACATGAAAAGATATAATAAAATATTTACAAAAATGGAGGGGTGTACTCACTTTTGTGAGATACTGTAGTGACACTAAACCCTGGCTTTAAAAAAAAAAGAAAAATGAATGTGTTCCTAACTCAGAAAAGTACCTTCTTTTGCTCTCAGCTTCCTTGATGCAGTGTGCAGCGTATGGTCTGAGCACTGACAAGCTGACCCCCCACCCCTTCAACCTCTGCAGCAATGCTGGCAGCACTCATCTATTTCCCAAAGACAACCTCTGGATATGACGCTGAGCATGTGCACTCAACTTCTTTGGTTGACCATGGCGAGGCCTGTTCTGAGTGAAACTTTTCCTGTTAAACCGCTGTATGGTCTTGGCCACAGTGCTGCAGCTCAGTTTCAGGGTCTTAGCAATGTTCTTATAGCCTAGGCCATCTTTATTCAGAGCAACAATTCTTTTTTTCAGATCCTCATACGCTAAAATATTGTAGACGCTATAACTTTTGCGCAAACCAATCAATATACACTTATTGCGTTTTTTTTACCAAAAATATGTAGAAGAATACATATCAGCCTAAACTCAGGAAAAAAATATTTTTTTATATATATTTTTGGGGGATATTTATTATAGCAAAAAGTAAAAAATAATGTGTTTTTTTCAAAATTGTTGCTTTTTTTTGTTTATAGCGCAAAAAATAAAAACCACAGAGGTGATCAAATACCACCAAAAGAAAGCTCTATTTGTGGGAAAATAAGGACCTTGATTTTGTTTGGGTACAGCGTCGCACGACTGTGCAATTGTCAGTTAAAGTGACGCAGTGCCAAATAGCAAAAAGTGCTCTGGTCAGGAAGGAGGTAAAATCTCCTGGGGCTGAAGTGGTTAAGAACTTTTTCAGCAAGTACAGAAAATACCTGTTGATCCTACTAGAAATGCAGGGTATTTGTCACTTTCTGTGAACTGAGCTGGAAGTATAAAACAAGTAATCTTTGTCTGTAAACTACAAATGCCCCCAACCCTTTATGTAATGGCGATGAACAAAGACTTGTGGGTAGGTGCAGCGTGATGCAGGGGCAGAAAAACACTCAGAGTCCAGTTGCAGAAAATGAAACTGTATTAAAATTGAAGTTCAGCAATACACAACAAGCCCGGCCGGAAGGCACCAGACCAGGAGCACTCACAGGCTGTATAGCGATGAGTAGTAGCAGAATACATGTTTAAAAAAAAAAGGGGGGGATTTAGAACAGGATGGGACTTTGATTATGCCTCAGTGGAGTATAGTAAAAAATATACACATACTGAAATTTATAGAAAATTCTACAAACTATATTCATCTGCCATACGGCAAAATCTTCTAAGAATGAACAGGTTGAAGTCAGGGTGTGCCAGTCCCAAACACAGTAAAGCAGATATGGCCTACGCGTTTCGCGGACAGTTCCGCTTCGTCAGGGCCTTGAGGGTAGCAGCACAGTAGATATCATATGAATTCCATAAACTGTGGACAGAAGACACCGGCTCAGAGAGACATGGATTTGACCTTTGTGCATGTGGGGACACTCCACCGCACCATGGCGGAGGAAAAATGGAGGCGGAGAAGCCCCCAGAGTATATGCTGTAAACTGTAAATACTTCTGATGGGAAAACCGAAAATGCACTAAGTATCAGCTAATCAGATAAATTGAATTTGGAAAAGATGGAATATGTGCAGACGGACTTTAGAGAAAGTCCGTAGGTAAAGCCTCAGAGGGGAGATCTGTGATGTGTCAAATGATTGTTTCTCCTCCATGTCCCTCACATGAAAGGATAATCAACAGGAGACACTCACCTGAGTGCAGACAAAAATGCTGCGCACCCCATAAGATGCATAAAAAGTGTACAAAGAACCCCCTAGCGGGGCTTTAAAGCAGCCAGTAAAAACAAAAGGGATAATCAAAACGTAATTTTATTAGTACAAAGGGTAGTATGTAACAAATAAATTCTGACCTCTAGAGTCAGGACATGAACTGAGATACAGTGAGCAATAAAAGTATAAAAAACACAACGGACAGCGCCCGTAATCGGGAACAATGTACAATACAATGTATAGGACGACGAGGGAATGTTAAATATTATTAAAATGCTGACGCGTTTCGACCCTGGATGGGTCTTCTTCAGAGGATAATTGTCAGCTGTGGAAATATAATCATGTATCAAACAGAATATAAGACTCAACAGTAGCAAACTCACATATGTGACATGGTACATCTACAAGCTTATATAATTACCAATCACAAAATTCCCAATAATGTTGGGTGTTCATGATGAAGAGAGTATGGTTTTATGCCTCCTCAGTACTGGATCAACTCCTCAGAGAGCGGGCGGTGGGCCAGACATGTCTTACGAGGAATCATGCATTTGTCACCCCCCCACATAGGGGAAGGAAGCAGGGAGAAATGGGCAGCAGGCACCCCCCGCACCCGAGGTGAAGTAATGATAATACTGCAATCAATGCAAGAAAAAGTTAATTAGTTCTCTTAGAGGAATATAAATTCCCCTGATTCCGAGCAGTTTCCTGGTGTTGAGTCTGGGTGTAGGGGCATGCAGGGGACAAAAATGCAGGGGAAAAGAATAGAAAAAACATGAGGAATGAAAGTGAGGGGAGGAAAGGAAAGGGATAGAGGGGGGGGGAGGAAAAAGGGGGGGGGGAAGAAACAAGTGGAGTATAGTAAAAAATATACACATACTGAAATTTATAGAAAATTCTACAAACCTTATTCATCTGCCATACGGCAAAATCTTCTAAGAATGAACAGGTTGAAGTCAGGGTGTGCCAGTCCCAAACACAGTAAAGCAGATATGGCCTAAGCGTTTCGCGGACAGTTCCGCGTCGTCAGGGCCTTGAGGGTAGCAGCACAGTAGATATCATATGAATTCCATAAACTGTGGACGGAAGACACCGGCTCAGAGAGACATGGATTTGACCTTTGTGCATGTGGGGACACTCCACCGCACCATGGCGGAGGAAAAATGGAGGAGGAGAAGCCCCCAGAGTATATGCTGTAAACTGTAAATACTTCTGATGGGAAAACCGAAAATGCACTAAGTATCAGCTAATCAGATAAATTGAATTTGGAAAAGATGGAATATGTGCAGACAGACTTTAGAGAAAGTCCGTAGGTAAAGCCTCAGAGGGGAGATCTGTGATGTGTCAAATGATTGTTTCTCCTCCATGTCCCTCACATGAAAGAGGTGAGTGGCTCACCTCTTTCATGTGAGGGACGTGGAGGAATTTTATATGATATCTACTGTAAAGTTTGTATAATTTTCTATAAATTTCAGTATGTGTATATTTTTTACTATACTCCTCTGAGGCACAATCAAAGTCCCATCCTGTTCTAAATCCCTTTTTTTTTTTAAACATAGGTGTATACTCTTAGGGGATGGTGCCTCTGCAGGAGTACTTGTGACTCCACGTCAACCCCAACCTTTATACGAGTAGTAGCAGAAGGTACCAGATATGCCAACAGCGTATGTCTTAAGAGATGAACTGCGACCTGGCCAGTTCATTCCCCAGTGGGGGGGTGTTCCAGGAAGTATGGCCTGTTCCTGCACTTTCCCTATTCATCTCCCTGATGCTAAGCACTGTCTCTGTCAGACGGATGATCTGTCCCTACTCTAGCCACTTGCAAAATGTGCACCAAGCCAGGGACCCAGGGCTTTGCCTGACCCAAGATGGCCACCCATGTCACATTGGGTGCCAGCATCTGAACGGATGCTGCCTCTCGGTGACCGAGGAAACCATAGAGGAATCAGGTTTCTCTCAACTTTTTCCTCCACTTGCATTGCAGCTGTGGATGAGCGCCACCTGCAGTGGAGAAAATAGACTGCACCTGCCCACAGACAGACATATTTGAAGTCCAGCCTGGATGACAACCATGGCTCCCTCCATAGATAGAGTGAAGCAGTGAGAATAGCCACCTAGGGCAGGAATATGCAATTAGCAGACCTCCAGCTGTTGCAAAACTACAAGTCCCATCATGCCTCTGGGTGCCATGCTTGTGGCTGTCAGAGTCTTGCTATGCCTCATGGGACTTGTAGTTCTGTAACATCTGGAGGTCCGCTAACTGCATATCCCTGACCTAGGGGAAGGATGTGCGCTATTCCTAGGATCACCAGGTAAAAGTAAAGTAAAAAAAGCATGGAAAAAAGAAAAGTATATTGTAGTTACATCATCTAAGGACTGGTAAACTGTAACATATTACATTTTTGTTTTTGGAGTTTTGATATTCTCTCATTCATAAAAGAAGCATGAAAAAAGGAAGCATGACAAGGTGATCTCATTCTTATGACAGAGGGGTGGATGTTGCACACAGAGTCTGGGGAATGTGTCATGCAGAGGGGAGTGTTAGACTGTCTGCTTATTGTCATGTGTCACAGTGAAGACATGTTGGAGTAGGCCAGTGATATTGAATTGTATGCTTTATCTTCTGAGAACATAGGTAAAGTTTTTTTCAGCTTGGGTTTTGTTTTTTTATATACAGTATATGCGCCTATGAAGCATAATATGGATGTAAACAGTAGAATTATGATTGCTGCACAATTGGAACACCCATCTCACAGTGCAAATCATAGCACATAGTTTCATGTTTTTGTGCACAGAAGCGATGAGTCTCATTTGTGTCACTGCTATTTGAAGATCCTAGCTGCCTGGCAAGTAAAGTTATAAGCAGGAAACCAGTGTTCTTAGAAAGGAAGATCAGCATTGACAGCCCTTTAACCTCCTCAGTAGTTTATCCTTACCCACTTCAGCCCCGGAAGATTTGGCTGTTGAATGACCAGGCCATATTTTGCGATTCGGCACTGCGTCGATTTAACTGACAATTGCGCGGTCGTGCGACATTGCACCCAAACAAAATTGACGTCCTTTTTTCCCCACAAATAGAGTTTTCCTTTGGTGGTATTTGTTCGCCTCTGCGGTTTTTATTTTTTGCGCTATAAATAAAAAAATTTGCGTCAATTTTGAAAAAAAAAAAAAAACACAATATTTTGAACTTTTTGCTATAATAAATATCCCCTTTTTTTTAAAAAAAAAGCACATTTTTTCTCAGTTTAGGCCGATATGTATTCTTCTACATATTTTTGTTAAAAAAAAATCGCAATAAGCATATATTGATTGGTTTGTGCAAAAGTTATAGCGTCTACAAAATAGGGGATAGATTTATAGCATTTTTATTATTATTATTTTTTTTTTAGTAATGGCGGCAATCTGCGATTTTTATCGGGACTGCGACATTATGGCGGACACATCGGACACTTGACACATTTTTGGGACCATTGGCATTTATACAGCGATCAGTGCTATAAAAAATGCACTGGTTACTGTAAAAATGTCACTGGCAGGGAAGGGGTTAACACTAGGGGGGGATCAAGGGGTTAACTGTGTTCCCTAGGTGTGTTCCTAACTGTAAGGGGAGGGAACTGACCTAGAGGAAATGACAGATCGTGGTTCCTAGCTAATAGGAACGATCTGTCACGCCTCAAAGAACAGGGATTTGTGTATTTACACACACACACACTTCCCTGTTCTGCCTCTCGTGCCCGCGATCGCTCGTGGCCGGTGGTCATCGCGACCTTCGGCCACGAGCATCGGCACCCCCGCTGTGCAGCGGGCGCGGGCGCGCACCTGCTATCCCAATATCGTGAACCGACGTATAGGTACAACGGCTCGCGGGATCGTGCCGACCTGCCGCAGAAAAATGACGATGGCTGCTCAGCAAGGGGTTAAAGTGTTTTCAATTTGCGTCCTATGTTCATTTTAATTTGTTTCCTCCTGGGTGACCATAGCATGGCAACAATTGGAGAAGCGCTAAAAGTCCTCAGCCTGCCATAGAGAAACCCTGTGCGAAGAAGAAGGGCTTACTGTTATAATTTGTTGGCTGATAAGATTGAATGTGACCCTAAGACCCCATTTTCTTCAGATTATTGTCTTCAGATTTACCAAAACCATATAATATGAGGTCAAACCTTAAGAGTTTCAATTTGCATGCAATCAAGCAGGCCTTTGCACTAGATGGTTTTGGTAAATCTGAAGACAAAAAGCTGCAGAAAATCTAATAGCGTGCATGGGGCCTTACTTAAAAAAAAAAAATTCCAAGCAAGTGCACCACCAGATTTAAAAGAATGATTACTTACCTCTCCTGGTGCCAGCACTGCTGGAACCTTGCTCCCTTCGATAGGTTTCTTCCTGTAAAGTCCACAGTGAAACTGACACTCCAGAAAGTGTCAATGTCTTTGGTCCCCTTCAGCTCTCTCTGGTTCCTCCTGCTGAACTTTGCATCGTTACTGTATTCTGTGATGACATGGAAGTCAGCTAGAGGGACCATTGAGAGCTGCAGGGAACCAAGGAGATTCACACTTTTAAAAGTTACTTACCCCGCAAACCTCAAATGAACAGTTCTTCTGAATGGAGTCAGCATGGAAGGTAAGTATTTTCTCTCATTTTCAGGTACTTGTTTAGAAAAGGTTTTTTGTTTTGTGTCAGGTTGCTTTAATAAATGAAAAATACTCAACAGGTAACTTGCTTGTTTTTGGAATATGCCAGTCCCAGACCACAATCCGGTAGAAGTGACTACATTTCAGATACGACCACATTCGACTCTGGTCTAAATAACTTTCCTAGACCCAAGATATTCCTATTTTTGCTACAACTCCACTCCTTTAGGCTTGGTACACATGGGTTTTAGATTTTATAGTGTTTACAGAAAGATGTTACGACGCATTTGTAAAGGTTTCAACACACTTTGAGCAGTTCTTAAGGCATTTAAAAAAATCTTTAGCTGCAGGTTGAGGATGGTAAATACAGATGTAGCACCCTGGGGTTTAGTCAGGGAGCTCCTCGCAAATTAACTTGCCAAGAGTAGTTATCTTGGTCGATTGATAAAGATCTATTGATTTCTCCCTAAGTTTGGCCTTGTTGCACTTTTCTCTTCTACCACTAGGTGGCCGGTGGTACTAGATATGAGAAGGGCAATCCAAGATCAGGTTATACGTATATGCGGTATCTCAGCCAATGGGCAGGGGTTTTCTTGAATCCCTTGGCCTCAGTGTTGCCAACCCCCCGAAGTGAAATTTACTGGCAGAACGCCAAAATTTACAAACAGCACCAATTTTTTTTACTGGCAAAAAAACATGACATTTACTGATGGATCCACATTCTTTACTGACACTGCAAAAAAGTATCTCAAATTACTGTTTTTAGTGCTAAACAGTGCAAATATCAATATTTGAACTATAAACACATAGCTAGTGCTATTAGCAATGTGTTTAAGTTAAACAAAAGTCAAAAAACATATTTATCAATTTACATGAAGGTCAGGATACTATAACCCAGCCAGCACAGAGTTCTCCCTTACATCAGAGTCTGCAGGATGGTGACCAGAGACCACCTTTCGCAGAGTGAATACACTAAGGTAAGGGGGAGGTTACTAATATAGGGGGGAACCTTTATATCAGTGCACCCTTACATTATTGTATTCACTCCCCCCTTACATCAGTGACCCCATTCAGACTGGCCTGACAGCGCTGTCACTGACCTCCTCTCAGGTGCACCGTGCAGGACTCAGTCAGACGGCTCCAGCTTGGCGGCTCTGGTTTTATTCTGTGGACATATTACAGGAGGTGGACAGAGGCTGCGGACATACTACAGGAGGTGGACAGAGGCTGCGGGCATACTACAGGTGGTGGACAGAGGCTGCGGGCATAATACAGGAGGTGGACAGAGGCTGCGGGCATAATACAGGAGGTGGACAGAGGCTGCGGGCATGACACAGGAGGACTAACTTGCCTGTCCTCTCCTCCTCCTTGGCTGTGGCTGTGTGTGTGACGACTGGCACTGATCATAAAGTTATGGCTCCCCATAGGAAGGTAAAGTGCTGTCCATCCTGTACTACTCATCACGCCTGCTCTCTGCAGCAGGCATGCCCTGTGATAAATAAACGAAGTGTCATTACCAGGAGGCAGAGCTCACAATCCATGCCGTGTGTAAGCTGCCCGGGCCCGGCCTGCCCCGTCCTGAAGCCCTATACACTCGAAGGCACCGCCCGCAGCCGCTACCTTCTATTTAAAAATGGCTCCAGGCAGCGTCATTGCGTTACTGCTCATGCTCCGCCCGGCCGAGCGTGTACGAACTTTCCAGAGCCCGACCGGCTTCGGAACGGCGCAAGCACATTTGAATGGTCGGCTTGCAGTCATCTTTTTTACGGGCACTGTTGCCCGTAACGGACATTTACGGCTGCCCGTAAATCTATGGGCGGTTGGCAACACTGCTTGGCCTGCCGGGAGAACCTATATATTCGGGTGAGGTCAGGTGATCTATGTTCTGTGCCACCTGGACGGCTGCCTGGGTGGACGTGTGTTGTACTCCCCGGGCTGCTAGGCCGGAGATTGGGCTTATCCCGGGGGCATCTGGGTGCCAGGCTGTGTGAGGGCCTATCCAGAAGTAAGAGAGCAGTGCAGGGTTGGGATTGCGGTTTGCAGTCCAACCAGAAGTGATGGTTCTGCCGGCTGGAGAACCGGTCATTGGTGGAAGGTAGCAGGGAAGCTGTTGCCACAAAGGGACCAACTTACCAGGGACCACAGTGAGTAACTGAAGAAAGTACCAGAACCATATTCTTACCAAACGGGTACGGTGGAGAACCGGGAAACTTTAGGCGGTGATCAAGTCAGGGACCCAACCCGCAGAGGAGATGCTTGCAGAGGAGCCTTGTGAGTTAAGTCAGGGACCTCGCCGGTTAGTAGGGGTGAAGTTTGAGAAGTATCTGGAGTGCCAAGCTAGGGACCCAGCAGAGAAGCGGGGGTGACGCTTGAGGGAGATACCACCGCAATCTTGGAGGAGCTCAAGGGATTCAGAGTCAGTGAATCAGAGGGTCAGAGGGTCTAGTGAGAGACTGGGAGTTCAGTGTTGAAGAACTACAAGAGGCAGTTGTAATGGAGCTGAAAGAACTCTTATGTTTGAGTTAGGAACTGTTAAAGGACTGTTACCATAGGAGACAGCGTTCCTGCATGTGCAGATGTGGTGCCTTGCTGGGGCCTTTCCCTGCACGGCTGTCTTCCTATTGAAGTCTCGGAGTCTGCCAACTGAATCTATAACTACTGAAGGGTGTCCTGGCCCTAACCCTCTTTCCCCCAAAAATACAAAAAAGACTGTCAAAAGAAATAAAACCTCATTTACATCCAAGAAGTGTCTGGTGCCCAATACCTTTCACCATCTTTGGACCCACTATGCCTTACAACCCACTAAATATTGAAGGATGTCAGCTATCTTTGGCCTTGGAGGTCCTCATTAGACTGGACAAGGCCGGAGACCTTGCTACACAAATTTTGATGGGGATGCTGAATGTCACTCTAAACAAGCTGTAAAAACAGCTTGTTTAGAGTGACATTCAGCATCCCCATCAAAATTTGTGTAGCAAGGTCTCCGGCCTTGTCCAGTTTAAATTAGTTGTGACAAGGCTGTGTGAAGTGTTGCCCAGTGTCTTCTGGTGTCAACCAGAGTTTTCTGAGTATAGAGTACATGCTTTGCTGTTTTCTCCAGAATTGGTAAATCCTGTAATGGGTCATAGAGCCTGGAGGTTTTGTAGAGTCTTGGGTGGGATGAAGCCCCAACCCTGGGTCCACGTTTTGCCAGCAATCAGTGTTCTTATTGTACAGGCTGTGCACAGCTCTTTTAGAATAGGGACTGACTATGGAATAGTGCCACAGCCCCCTGAGAAGACCGGTGTGCTGCTAGGTGACAATAGGTGCATGGACAGGCAACGAGTGTGGATCTGCACTGACCATGCCGACACCTGGGAGATGAAGTTGTTGCAAGGGCAGTGTGTTCTGCCCAGAGAGTCCATGATCTGAAAGGCTGAAAGCCAGAGTAGCTTGAGTGGGGCTGCTTCATAGCCAGGAGGCTGCATTTTTCTTTGCTCATTATACAGGGATGTAACCCGGTGTGCCAATCCTCCTGTAAGGAACCTTTTTTGTTAATAAACATGGGTGGAAAGCTTTTAACCGCAAGTTTGGCGAGTGGACTGCATTCTTAAAATCTTTTAACAAGTGATTCTAAAGGTTGTAATAAAAAACAAACAAAAAAATATTATACTTATCTGCTCTGTGCAATGGTTTTGCACAGAGCAGCCCCGATCCTTTTTTTTTGGGTCCCCTGCCGGCGGTACTGACTGCTCCCCCCTGCCGAGTGCACCCAATCGCAAGCCTCTTGGTATTGAGGCACTTGAGCAGGCTTGCTCCTGAGCTACGCTCATGTGAATGGACAATGTCCATTCACACACAGAGTGTGGCTCGGCCCTGCCCTCACTCCCTCCTTATTGGCTCACTGCCTGTGATTTACAGCAGCAGGAGCCAATGGCTCCCAGTGCTGCGTGAGCCAATGAGGAGCGAGAGGACCCAGGAGAGCCGCAGCTCTCATGCACATCACTGGATCGAGATGGGGCTCAGGTAAGTGTAAGGTGGGGCTGGGGGGGGAGCTGCACCCAGAAGGTTTTTAACCTTAATGCATAGAATGCTATAAGGTCAAATAGCTTCTAACTTTAGAACCACTTTAATCTTCACATAGCTTAGAAGCTTTTTGAAATCTATGTCCATTTAACAGTATGAGTGGGCTTTGATTGGTTGCATTTCTCATTGTTAATAGCACCTCCAGGTAAGTGAGTGATTCAAGGAATTCCTCTGTCTGCCATTAAAGCGGAGGACCAGCTGAAAAAAAAAAAAAAATTAAAAGTCAGCAGCTACAAACACTGTAGCTGCTGACTTTTAATAAGCACACTTACCTGTCCAGGGTGCCCACGATGTCGGCCGCCCGAGGCCGACCCGTCCCTCTGCTCTCGGTGTCCCGGCGCCGCCATTCCAACTAAGGGAAACAGGCAGTGGAGCCTTGCGTCTTCACTGCTCGTTTCCTACTGCTTATGCGTGAGTCGCGCAGCGCTTTGTGAATGGGGCGAGCTGTGTTGTGGGACACACACATTTCCCAGAACACACCTCGCTCCATTCCCCAGAAGACAACGCGAGGAGGAGAAGACTGAAGATCACCGCAGTGTAGGAAGTGGCAGATTAGGACGATCTGCCTAGCAACAGCCATTTCTGGTAAGTTAAAAATTCTTTTTTTTTGTCTCAAAATTTTTAGGAACGTTTTCATGTAATTTTTTTTTTTAGGGTGGCCCTCCACTTTAACAGTAATCAAAAATAGTTTTCCCGACCATGGGTGTAAATTGCCTCACTGGGGTTTTATTTTTCCTTCTTATGCCCTGTACACATAACCGGTTTTGCTGTCGGAATAAACTCTAAAGGTTTTTTCGACGGAGTTCTGCTCAAGCTGTCTTGCATACACACAGTCACACCAAATTCCGACCGTCCAGAACACGGTGACTAGACGGGACTGGAAAACGGAAGTTCAATAACCAGTAGCCAATAACTTCTCGTACTTGCTTCAGAGCATGCGTCCTTTTTGGTGCGTCGGAACAGCATACAGAAGAGCATTTTTCCGATAGTAATTTGTTCCGTCAGAAAAATATAGAACATGTTCTCTATCTAAATCCGATGAAAAAGTCGGGGCATACACACGGTCGGAATATACGATGAAAATCTTCCATCGGACTCTTTCTGTCGGAAATTCCGCTCGTATGTACGCAGCATTAGAATTAGAACTATAATAGTTGAACCTAGATGTTTATATTGTAAACAGGTTGAGAGAAGACAAATTGTCATACTCACCCCAAAACTTGCTCTTGCTAAAATGCAAAATGCATTAGACTTGAAAACTTGGTAGATAATATGCTTTATTTTGCACTGCGGAGCCTATGACGAAGGTGATGTCAAACCTAAACTGTGCTGCAGCGTGTTCTCGTGGGGTTTGGAGTACTCAGCATCCCCTGGGATCTTGTTGGCAGGATGATGACATCACCCCCTGCACAATGGGAAGGGGTCAATAAGAACACCTTGCTTGCAGTGCAAGTTCCACTTTAAGAAGAATTTTGCGAAACAAAGTATTACTACAGTGTGATCCAATTCTCATGGCAATGCCTAAAGCCTCCTGCAGAAGGCAGACATGGTATGATACAAAGCAGTTTGTACAGCTTTATCATAAAGTTCTGCAAACTTGCCAAGATGACTGTATTAGTGCTTACACAGAAAGAGTTGCTATCAGTTCACTTAATCACATTTATATTTATGAAAGTGAGTTATCCATACTGCAACACGTCATTACAACTAAATGTATTTCCTACCTCTAACATTGTCGCTTTAAACTAAAATACTGCAAAGATTGCATGCCAAGAAACACATCTCTTAGGTATTATTTCCCAGCATAACACATAGGCTGGGCTATGCCAGTCCAACAAACTTAAAGTGCACCTTTCATTTGCCAATGCAGCATATCACTTAGTTCCCCACTCCCCAGCAGTATATACTCACCTTTGCTTGCACTGCTCTGTTCTGCAAGAAAATGAAATATTACACACTTCTGGGTGTGGGTGGCTTGTAAGCCACATGGGCAGCGCTAGGTGTCTCCATTTTTTCTCCGTTCTTGGCAGCTAAATGAGGGAGCAAGGAAAGGCGAGTATGTGCTGCTGGGGGGAGTCAAAAACTGAAAGTTCTGTCAATTGAAAAACAAAAATAGCTCATATGATTGTGCCATTGTTTGTTTTGTTTTTTCTAAAAAAAAAATCCAGCATAGAAGGTGTCCACATCATGCAGGCAGTGATGTAGACGCCCAAAGGAGAACCCCAGGAAGTAAACAGAAGAAGAGAATGTCATATGACCAAAGCCTGGGAAAGTAAAACGGGCATTTGGATAGTTTGGTGTTTTTTTTGAAATAACAAACATGTCATATTTACCTGCTCTGTGCTGTGGCTTTGCACAGAGCAGCCCCAATTCTCTTCTTGGGTCCCTCGCTGGTACTCTTGGCCCCTCCCTTCTGCCGACTGCCCCCAGAGCAAGCAGCTTGCTTGCTATAGGAGCACCCATGCAGGCTAACTTCCAAGCTGCTGCTCTGCGTGTCCATTCACACACAGAGCCACGGTTCAGCCCCCACCCTCTCTTTCTCCTCATTGGCTCACTGGCTGTGATTGACAGCAGTAGGAGCCAATGGCTGTCTGAGCCAATGGCTCCCACTGCTGTCTCAGCCAATGAGGAGGGAGAGTGCCCTAAGAGTCGAGGCTCTGGAGCACATCGCTGGAGCACAATGGGGTTATTGGGGGTGAGTATTGGAAGAGGCTGCACAGAGAAGGTTTTTTACCTTCATGCATAGAATGTATGAGGGTAAAATACCTTGAGCCTTTAGAACCAAGGTGTTGTAAGATAGAACCGGACAAAGGTGAAATATCCATTAGAGGAGTAAAATTTTCATGTACACTTGACAGAGATTCTTAACCTTACCCACTTGGAGAGTTGGGACTTAAATATCAGCACATGCTAAAAGATGTGATTTCTAAAAGCCTCTGATGGGCGTGTTTTTGCGCATATGCTTAACGAAAACTCAGGGCTTTAAAGGCATAGTTCACCTTTACCCAAAAATTATTCATGCAGGTAAAAACTGTGCAGCTTTGACCAGAGTTGAATAATACCCTTACTATAGGTGTAGGGCGTTTACGTACCTCATGAAGCCTGCCTTGTTGCTAGCACGTCGCTATAAGACCCCAAGCTGTTACTGTTCACCTCCATCATCACAGGAGTGAGCTTTTAACCACTTCAGCCGGAGAAGGATTTACCCCCTTAATGACCAGGCCATTTTTTGCGATACGGCACTGCGTTATTTTAACTGACAATTGCGCGGGCGTGCGACGTTATACCCAAACAAAATTGACGTTCTTTTTTTCCAACAAATAGAACTTTCTTTTGGTGGTATTTTATCACCTCTGCGGTTTTTATTTTTTGCGCTATAAAACAAAAAATGATCGCCAATTTTGAAAAAAAAAAAAAAACAATATTTTTTACTTTCTGCCATAATACATACCAAAAAAAGAATGTTTTTTATCAGTTTAGGCCATGTATTTAGGCTATGTATTCTTCTACATATTTTTGGTAAAAAAAAAAATCCCAATAAGCATAAATTGATTGGCGCAAAAGTTATAGCGTCTACAAAATAGTTGTTTAGATTTATGGCATTTTTATTATTGAATTTTTTTTTGTTGCTAGTATTGGCGGCTATCAGTGATTTTTAGTGGGACTATGAAATTGCGGCGGACAGATCAGACACCTAACTGACATTTTTGACACTTTTTAGGGAACCAGTGACATTATTACAGCGATCAGTGCTAAAAATATGCACTGACGTACTAATGGCACTGGCAGGGAAGGGGTAACATCAGGGGCGATCAAGGGGTTAACTGTGTTCCCTGTTTATGATTACTAACTGTATGGGGCACTGTGTGACTGGGGAAACACACAGATCCGGCTTCCTGCTTAGCAAGAAGACAGATGTCAGTGTCATCACCTGACAGAACGGGGATCTGCTTTGTTTACTTCGGCAGATCCTCTTTCTGTCTCTGCAGGGAATGATCGTGGGCGTCCGACAGACAGAGTCTGCCGCTGGCCAATTGGAGCGGCGCGTGCATGCCCACAAAAGCTAGTACACGAATCGCTGTACCAGTACGGCAATTTGCGGAGCCGAGCCACCTTGCCGCAGTACATCTGTGGCGGGTGGTCGGCAAGTGGTTAAAGGAATTTTAAAGGCAGAAGGTTTCTAATCTTAATTTATTCTGTGCATTAAGATAAAAAACCTTCTGTGTGTAGCAGCCTCCACAGCACCCCCCTAATTACTTACCTGAGCCCCACATCTCTCCAGCGATGCCCACGAATGTCTAAGCCGTCTGGCGCCTCCTGATTGGCTGAGACACAGCAGCGGCGCCGCTGGCTCCCGCGGCTTTCAATCAAAGTCAGTCAGTCAATCAGGGGAGAGAGGGAGCATGGCCAGGTTGGGGCTCCGTGTCTGAATGAACACACAGAGCTGTGACTCGGCTCCAGTGCTCCCATAGAAAGCTGCTGGCTGTGGGGGCACTTGATAGGAGGGAGGGGCCAGAATCAGCAAAGAGGGACCCGAGAAGAGGAGGATCTGGGCTGCTCTTTGCAAAACCAACTGCACAGAGGAGGTAAGTATAACATGTTTGTTATTTAAAAAAAAAAAACAAAACAAAAAAACAAGCCTTTACAATCACTTTAAATACTGAGCTCAGAGCTACTGCATCAGCGGAGAGAAAGCACACATAAATCAAAAAAAGGAGCACACTCCTGTGATGGTGGAGTTAACAGTAACAGCTGGGTGTGTCTTAGCAACATCCTATCAACAAGGCAGGAGTGAAGATAAAATCTCTGGGAGTTTTGCAGTAAGGCTTCATTCTAGCAGAGTTCCGCTGAAAAAAATAAAAATAAAAGTCAGCAGCTACAAAAACTGCAGCTGCTGACTTTTAATACATGGACACTTACCTGCCCAGGGCGCTCGCGATGTCCTCACCCGAAGCCGATCTGTCCCTCGGCTCCTGGGTGGAGGCGCCGACATCTTCGGTAAGGGAATCAGGAAATTCACAGCCTGGTTCCCTACTTGCCATGCACAAGTCGCGCTGTGTGATCTCACTGGTCCCTGCTGTCTTCTGGGACCTATGTGTCTCCCAGAATACAGCAGGGGGGGGGGGGCTGAGGAGGGGCCGGACATGGCGTAGATAGCTGCAGATACTGAGGCGATCTATGCCTGGAAGTGGGAGCAAATACCTTACCTGGATCATACAGGGATTCCGAAAAGCACAAGTCCCATTTTTGGGTGGAACTCCGCTTTAAGTACGTAAATGGCCTACACCTATAGCAAGGGCACTATTTAACTTTGGTGAAATTTGTACAGTTTGTTTTTATCTACAGTTGCCCCTTAAATGCATAAGCAGTTTTTTGGTAAAGGTGAACTCTAGGCACACAGACAGAAATGCATATGAAATGCATATAAGCAGTGGCGGTGTTGCTCGGGCGCCGCCCCCTCTCTCCATCCACCCACTCTGTGTACTATGGATAGATTCATGCATTGCATGCAGGGCAGGACTTAGGGTGGTGGGGGCCCCTGGGCTTGAGTCACTTTCGGCCCTACCTTCTATACATTACCGTATTTATCGGCGTATAACACGCGCCGGCGTATAACACGCACCCCAAGTTTAGGCGGGAATTTTAAGGAAAAAAACTGTTAGGAGGGAAGTTTAAGGAAAAAACTTCCATTTAAATGCCCATCAATGCAGCCTTGCACAGCGTCCATCTGCAGCCTTGTCCATCCATCTGTAGCCTTGTCCAGTGTCATTGCAGCCTTGTCAGTGTAGCCTTGTCATTTGCAGCCTTGCCCCAGTGTCATTTGCAGCCTTGCCCCAGTGTCATTTGCAGCCTTGTCATTGCAGTCATGAAGTTTAAAAATGGCACCGCCGAGATACAGAGTCCTGTGTATCTCACCAGCTCTTGGGTCCTCTTGGCGGCTCTCGGGTCCTCTCGCAGTCCCGAGTGGAGCCGTGAGTAGCCGAGTGTTTGGGTACAGCATCACACAACTGCGCAATTGTCAGTTAAATCGACGCAGTGCTATATCGCAAAAAAAATGATTGAAGTGCAATATTTCTGTTATTACATTGCTATATAAAATAAAACCCACCAACTCACCATAAGCAGAATCAGTCGGAGCCTGAGCGTGTCACTTGCCAACGTCACCTGCCTTCAGATGAGGATTGTCACTTGCCACGTCACTTGTCAGCGGATGCAGGGTGTCACTTGCCACGTCACTTGTCAGCGGATGCAGGGTGTCACTTGCCACGTCACTTGTCAGCTGATGCAGGGAGTCACTTGCCATGTCACTTGTCAGCGGATACAGGGTGTCACTTGTCAGCGGATGCAAGGTGTCACTTGCGACGTCACTTGTCAGCGGATGCAGGGTGTCACTTGTCAGCGGATGCAGGGTGTCACTTGCCACGTCACTTGTCAGGGGATGCAGGGTGTCACTTGCCACGTCACTTGTCAGCGGATGCAGGATGTCACTTGCCAGCGGATGCAGGGTGTCACTTGCCACGTCAGTTGTCAGCGGATGCAGGGTGTCACTTGCCAGCGGATGCAGGGTGTCACTTGCCAGCGGATGCAGGGTGTCACTTGCCACGTCACTTGTCAGCGGATGCAGGGTGTCACTTGCCAGAGGATGCAGGGTGTCACTTGCCACGTCACTTGTCAGCGGATGCAGGGTGTCACTTGCCAGCGGTTGGAGGGTGTCACTTGCCAGCAGATGCAGGGTGTCACTTGCCACGTCACTTGTCAGCGGATGCAGGGTGTCACTTGCCACGTCACTTGTCAGCGGATGCAGGGTGTCACTTGCCACGTCATTTGTCAGCAGATGTAGGGTGTCACTTGTCCGCGGAGGAAGGGTGTCACTTGCCACGTCACTTGTCAGCGGATGCAGGGTGTCACTTGCCAGCGGATGCAGGGTGTCACTTGCCACGTCACTTGTCAGCGAATGCAGGATGTCACTTGCCAGCGGATGCAGGGTGTCACTTGCCACGTCACTTGTCAGCGGATGCAGGGTGTCACTTGTCAGCGGATGCAGGGTGTCACCTGCCACGTCACTTGTCAGCGGATGCAGGATGTCACTTGCCAGTGGATGCAGGGTGTCACTTGCCACGTCACTTGTCAGCGGATGCAGGGTATCCCTTGCCACGTCACTTGTCAGTGGATGCAGGGTGTCACTTGCCACGTCACTTGTCAGCGAATGCAGGATGTCACTTGCCAGCGGATGCAGGGTGTCACTTGCCACGTCACTTGTCAGCGGATGCAGGGTGTCACTTGTCAGCGGATGCAGGGTGTCACCTGCCACGTCACTTGTCAGCGGATGCAGGATGTCACTTGCCAGTGGATGCAGGGTGTCACTTGCCACGTCACTTGTCAGCAGATGCAGGGTATCCCTTGCCACGTCACTTGTCAGTGGATGCAGGGTGTCACTTGCCAGCAGATGCAGGGTATCCCTTGCCACGTCACTTGTCAGTGGATGCAGGGTGTCACTTGCCAGCGGATGCAGGGTGTCACTTGCCACGTCACTTGTCAGCGAATGCAGGATGTCACTTGCCAGCGGATGCAGGGTGTCACTTGCCACGTCACTTGTCAGCGGATGCAGGGTGTCACTTGTCAGCGGATGCAGGGTGTCACCTGCCACGTCACTTGTCAGCGGATGCAGGATGTCACTTGCCAGTGGATGCAGGGTGTCACTTGCCACGTCACTTGTCAGCGGATGCAGGGTATCCCTTGCCACGTCACTTGTCAGTGGATGCAGGGTGTCACTTGCCAGCAGATGCAGGGTGTCACTTGCCACGTCACTTGTCAGCGGATGCAGGGTGTCACTTGCCAGCAGATGCAGGGTGTCACTTGCCACGTCACTTGTCAGCGGATGCAGGGTGTCACTTGCCAGCGGATGCAGGGTGTCACTTGCCATGTCGCCTGCCACCGTCGAAGGGGGCCCCGTCAGGTAGGATGTACGGGGGCCCCATGATTTCTAACATTCAGGGGGGGGCAGCAAACTCCCGCCTGCTAGCCAGCCCATTTTGTCAGCACCGCTGCTTATTTCATGGGGACTGATCAGGCTTGTGTACTCTCACTTCCTTGTAGCGGTGGAACGCCCTATAGGGCAGACGTGATGTAATCAGCCGGAAATGATGCAAGACATGGGAGGCCCTATCTTGCCTTACACCGCTACCAGGAAGTGAGAGTGCACAAGCCCGATCGGTCCCCGTTAAATAATAAGCAGCGGTGCAGGCGAAACGGGCTGGATAGCGGGCAGGAGTTTGCCGTGGATCCGGCCCTGCCCGCGGGGGCCCCCTATTTGGCGGGTCTCATGGACTTGAGCCCAGTCAAGCCCAATGATAGGTCCGGCCCTGATTGCATGAATCTATCCACGGCCGCAGTAACCACTCCCATTCAGGTGCCCGACCCCTTTTTGGGCGCCTGAATTACAAGCTGCAGGGGGAGTGTTTTTAAAGCACCTGATTAGAGCCACAGGCTCTAATATGCCTCTAAAAAGGTGCCCTGCGAGCGCAAACCATTGCGCTCGCACAGCACCCAGGTGTGATAGCAAAGCAAATTAATATTTGCTTTGCTAACACACAACTGTCTCTCAGCCGATCAGGAGGCCCGAGTGTAATACCGGGCATGTGATTCGCTGAAGGCAGAGGCGATCCCATTGGCCACCGTGCAGAACAGGAAGAAAATATGCACGGGGGAGTCCTGCATCCATCGCCGCGCTACACGTCCCACAGCTTGCCGCCTGTCCTGTTGCTTGACCCACCACCACGATGGGGTAAGTGCCGAGCAGACAGTGGGTGGGGGGGGGGGGGCACAAATGATGTAATCTACAAAAAACAGGTGAATGGAGGAATCCCCCTGTTGGGACATTGTATTCTTACAGTGGGACTCTGCTGTCAGAATACACTGATTTTTGTCAAACAGGGATGGCCACACGCTGATCGACATTTGACAGGTCCCTGCTGAACCAGCTGAATTTCAACCCATCTGTGGCCAGCTTTAAGGTAAGGTTAGTCATAATTAACATTTCTAAATGTGTCCCTAAAACAAAGTAAATCTTCAATTATTGGGTTCAGGTTTGTTTTGAAAGATGCATAGAAACAAAGTTCATGACCAATGTAGATCACATGTCCCCAACTTTCCTTTTACCTGCCTGACCATAAGTACTCACCCCCCACCCCTTCTCATTACCTAGATTAACAAGACCAGAATTGAAATGGAGTATAAATGGCCATAGCAGCCTTTTTATTAACCAAAACACTTATTCAAATAACAATCTTTACATCAACATCTGAAACCAAAATAAACAGTCATCAGGCCTGTTGGTCTATGATGGCAACCCCAACATTCCAAAACCTGTTCCACTGCTACACTGCGGGACCTTTACCATGATAAGGCCTCCAGCCGTGAACACCAACTCGAAGACAACCCCACTACCCGCAGTACAACCATTACCCTATTCCAGCTAAACCATGTTAACTGGAATTCACCAGAGGGGCACATACCACCGAGTCCCCCACAATTCCATCTCGTAAGAAATTTCTTACACGGTCACAGACCAATCTACCGCCATCCGATCAAGTGCCATGACTTCCCTGTTCATACCACACCTGCAAAGAAAGAAAACAGACAACACACAGGGAGGGTGGGTGGTAAACTGCCTGCTTCTTCACCTGCTGACCCTCCACTAATGCCCGAGAGCCCCTCCTCCCCCTTAAGTAAACTACCAGACCCCTCCTTTTTCTGCTTTTCCCAGCCAATCCTCTCTCCTTCGTGCTTCTACAGCTTTAACTTCCTTAACCCATTCATTGCCTCCCCTTCTCACTCTGTCATGCTGGCCCTTCACTATTTCCATTACCATTCCTATCGCTCCGGGCCTCACTTGACCAGTGTAGATCAAATTTCCCCAACTTTCCTTTTACCTGACTGACCATAAGTACTCACCCCCCACCCCTTCTCATTACCTAGATTAATGAGACCAGACATGAAATGGAGTACAAATGGCCATAGCAGCCTTTTTTATTAACCAAAACACTTATTCAAATAACAATCTTTACATCAACATCTGAAACCAAAATAAACAGTCCTCAGGCCTGTTGGTCTGTGACAGCAACCCCAACATTCCAAAACCTATTCCACTGCTGCACTGCAGGACCTTCACCATGATAAGGCCTCAAGCCGTGAACACCAGCTCGGAGACAACCCCACTACCCGCAGTGCAGACATTACCCTAATCCAGCTAAACCATGTTAACTGGAATCCACCAGAGGGGCACATACCGCCGATGAGTCCCCCACATTTCCATCTCATAAGTAATTTCTTACACCGCCACAGACCAATGTATCGCCACCGCCCGTAAGGGTGACACCTTACCCTTAAGGGCCCCTCCACACCCTCAAGGCACGTTGAATCCCATCCTGCAACCCCAGGGACCACAAATCTATTCCCACCGCTGATAGATGGACTCTATTCCCCCTAGGTAGATCCTGGTATCAGATTCTTATTCCCTATGGCGAATGACCATGGCCGCATTTCTCATAAAAAACCAGCCCACCACTTTATTGACTTTAATTCAAGCCTTGTTGAGTCTTGTAACCGACCTCGCCACGCGCCAAAGTCGTCCGAGCCACCATGTTGGACCACAAGACCAGCATATCAGGGAAGGCCGTACGGAGTCGCTCCTTCAACATAGAGCACTATAACGTCGGGTGACCTGTCAAGGCGCACAAAACGATGTTCCTCCGGCACCACCCTATTCCACATCATCCCTGGTACGCCTAGCCAGCGAATACACACCTTTCTCCTGGAAGTACCTAGCTGTCTGCCATCCGGCCTAACATCAGCTCGCATGGCTCCCCAAAATACGCATGAGTGGCCCAAAATCCAAAATGCTAGACCATGAATCAGCGGTAATATGAACCTTACTGCTGACTGCCCTGTCCAACGAGGCCAAAACATTGCCTTCCACATGGCAGTAGAATGCCAGGAATGGACTTACATGAAAAGAAATGGCGTTTTGGAACCTGGCACTGTGGTACAGCACATTCCACAAATTCACGAAAGGGGGCTGAGTCTACCAGTTGAAAAGGCTGCAGTTGCAGTGCTAGCAATTTGGCCAAGCTAGCATTTAGACGCTGAGCATGTGGATAGCTGGGACCAAATTTCTTTTTTACAGTTCAGCATCTGGGGTAGGGAAATTTGCCTACTGAAATCAACTGGTGGTGTACTGCCAGCAGATTGGCTGCAAGTACTTGTGACACCTATTGCTATACCTTCATTCCTCCCAGTGCATGTTTTTGAGAGGACTGGAGGTATAGTAGGATTTGAGATCCCAGATGAGGAGCAAGGAGAAGTCTGCCTTTTTTATGATGTGGGTCTTTCAGGTGGTGCTGCCAATGGACTGCATGGCAGGTCATCATATGTCTGGTCAAGCATGTAGTGCCCAAGCGGCTGCTGTTTTGGCCATGCTTGATCTGCTTCAGACATAGGCTGCAAACAGCAATGGTGCGATCTGCTGCACACGTGTCGAAAAAGGCCCACACCAAGGAACTTTTAAAAGTCAGCAGGGAGTCAGCAGCACCTGCACCTGCAGAACTCTGCGGTGTGATGCAATAGGGTGGCTGCCCTTAAGCTGACCCCTGGAGGACATCCTGCCTTGTTGGAGTTGTGCCTCCTCCTCCTCACTTTCTTCCTCTCTTCTCTCAGGCACCCAAGTACGGTCAATTACCTCATTATCCCCTCCGTCCTCGTCACTGGAGCAAACTTGGCAATATGCTGCAGTTTGGGGAACATGACTGCCAGTTTCTTGTCCTTCTGTGGCACCCCCTCTCTCTAGGCTCACGTTATTCCTTTCCTCCACCTGGGAACCAACATCGGAGCCTTCAAATTGCTGCGCATCCTCAAGCAGCATGTAACCGACACTGTGGTTGAATAATTCTGGGGACTCCTCCGTGCATGATGGTGGAGCTACGGAAGGAGTGACTGTGAACAAGGAGCTGGTGGCAGCTGCGTTGGAAGGCAAACTACTAAGAGCCTGGGTGACAGAGGATGAGGACGTCTTCGTTATCCACTCCACCAACTCTTCTGCATGTTGTGGCTCAATAACCCAGCCACCTACAGAGGATGCACCATGTCCATGACCACCACTGTTGACTATAGACACAGAGGCTTGCCCTCTTTTAAAGGCCTGTGAGCGTCTTCCTCTCCTTGGTGGCCTTCCGGACATGATGGGGATTTTTTCTTTTCACAGCACACTACACTATGCGATATACTGTGTACACCGCCTGCACTATTTTAGAAACAGTACACCGGCTGCACTGTATTCTATACTGTGTACACCACCTGAAGGCGTATTAGAAACTGTACACACTGTATTATATACTGTGTACACCGCCTGAAGTGTATTAGAAACTGTACACTGGCTGCACTGTATTATATACTGTGTACACCGCCTGAAGTGTATTAGAAACTGTACACTGGCTGCACTGTATTATATACTGTGTACATCACCTGAAGTGTATTACAAACTGTGCACACTGTATTATATACTATGTACACTGCCTGAAGAGTATTAGAAACTGTACACCACCGAATGCACTGTATATATAGGCTACACTGAATGCAGAGTGTATATATATTTATTTATTGTGATGGTATGCAAGGTGAGGTAATGGATAATCAATATATTTCACTGAAAGAGGAAGAGACTGAATCCGGCTTGGTTTTTTCCAGCCTCTGTGGCAGGCTTGGTTCCTGTCCGGATGTTGTGGTCCACTTGGGTCCACGTTCAGGTGGACTTTAAATGAGCAGGAAGAGAGCACAGGATAGCTCTGGCCTGACACTTAGAAGGGAATCTGAGAGAAAGAGCTTTGTTTTGATTTAAAAAGAAGGTTTGCTTTACCACATGTTTTGTGGGTGACGGGGACCATGAGCTCCCCCTGCTTGGGAAGCACTGGCACTCTTACCAGACCCTTTTTGCCAAAGGGAATGGGAAGGCTGTTGGGAGGATCAAGGGAGCCGGAGATCCTCTTCCTGTCCCTGTCATGGCTGGGGAGCTGCAGGACCTGGAAGCTAGCTCCCAGCCTGAGGGTAACGAACAGGAGAACAGCTCTGACCCTGACAATGAGAATAGCCAGAATGTGGTACTCAACTTAGAGGTCAGGAGAGAGGATTTCTGTACTGGGCAACTGTGAGATGTCACCCTTATTAGAGCCAGAGAAAACGTTAAGATGGTGGATGGGGAACTGGTGGATCCTAACTGGGGGGTGTCTTTCCCCTACATGGCCCTTAAAAACAATTTTCTGTATCAGGTGGTAAACAGTGGAGAGGACGAGGTAGAACAGCTACTGGTTCTCAAATCCTTCCGCAGGGTGGTGCTAGACCTGGCCCATGTTCATGTAATGGGGGGACATCTCGGTATTGAAAAGACCAGGGAGAGAATCACCCAGAGATTTTTCTGGCCCGGTTTTATGCAGATGTCAGGGAGTACTGTGACTCGTGTCCCGAGTGCCAAATGTTGGCACCGTCGCCCCATTTTTGCAGTCCCCTTGTCCCTCTACCAATAATTGAGGTCCCTTTTGAGAGTGTTGGCATGGACCTGGGGCTGGTAGTGAAGTCTGGCCAGGGTCACCAGCATATTCTGGTAATCCTGGACTATGCAACGCACTATTCTGAGGCCATACCCTTCCATAACACCTCCGCTAAGGCTAGTGCCAAGGAGTTAGTCCAGGTATTTAGTCGAGTGGGGATCCCATAAGAGGTCTTAACCGATCAGGGCACCCCATTTATGTCCGGGGTTACCAAGGAACTGTGTAAATTATACAAAATATCCCGTCTACGTCTTTCCAAGTTAGATGCATACCTGATGCCTCGGGTCGACGAACTCGTGGACAGGTTGGGACAGGCCCGCTACATAAAAACCCTAGACCTAACGAAAGGCTATTGGCAAATACCCCTAACTGAATCAGCTAAGGAGAAGACTGCCTTTTCCACTCCCGAGTGCTCGTTTCAGTACAAGCGGATGCCTTTTGGTCTGCATGGAGCCCCTGCATCGTTCCAGCGAACGATGGACAAAACTTTGAGACCAGATCACCTGTACGCTTTTTTGGACGATGTGGTCATCCACAGCCCAGATTGGGAATCGCACCTGCCCCGAGCACAAGCAGTGGTAGATTCCCTTATAGAAGCAGGTCTCACGGCCAACCCAAAAAAGTGGGCCATAGGCCTGGAGGAGGCCAAATACATTGGGTACAATATTGGCCAGGGACTGGTCAAGCCTCAGACCAATAAGATTGAGGCAATTCAAAAATGGCCCCAACTGGTAAACAAAAAACAAGTTTGGGGATTACGGGGTATCACAGATGGTTTATACCTGACTTCGCCACCATTGCCGCCCCTCTGACCGACCTGACGAAGGATAGAGGGTCGGTCATGGTTAAATGGAATCCTGAAGCCGAGGAGGCATTTCAGAAGTTAAAGCAGGCCCTTTGTGTACTACCAGTGCTGGTGACCCCGGACTTCACAAAGGGGTTTGTGTTACAGACAGATTCTCTGAGGTGGGCCTAGGTGCTGTACTATCCCAGAACCGAGATAGTGAGGAGCACCCGGTTGTATACCTGAGCCGGAAACTGAGCAGACATGAAAAAAACTATGCCATTGTTGAGAAGGAGTGTCTCGCTATTAAATGGGCCTTAGACTCCATAAAGTATTACTTGTTGGGGAGGTAATTTAAGCTGGTCACCGATCATGCTCCCTAAGGTGGATGTGCGACAACAGGGAGAAAAATGGCCGCGTGACAAGATGTTTCCTGACTTTACAGCCTTTCAAGTTTACAGTAGAGCATAGGTCGGGCAAGCTCCAAAACAATGCGGATGCACTGTATGCTTGGGACAATTGCTCAACCGCAGGGGCTTGAGCAGAGGGGGAGGATATGTGACGATATGCAAGGTGAGGTAATGGATAATCTATATATTTCACCTTGCATGTGTTTTGTTGTGAGAGACTGAAGTGGAATCCAGCCCGGGTTTTTCCAGCCTCTGTGGCAGGCTTGGTTCCAGTCCGGATGTTGTGGTCCACTTGAGTCCACGCTCAGGTGGACTTTAAATGAGCAAGAAGAGAGCACAGGATAGCTCTGGCCTGAGACTCTGAGTCTGAGAGAGAGAGAGCTATGTTTGGATTTAAAAAGAAGGTTTGCTTTACCACATGCTTTGTGGGTGACGGGGACCAGCCCCACACCTTATAGGGAGGAGACTACTGTATAGTTTAGCACCAGATGGCAAGGATTTGCTTTACTATTTTTTTTGTTTGTTTTTATTACTTTGCAAACCTCTAATAAATAAACCTGGCAACACGCCAGATTTTAAAGAAATTGCCTGCACTCTGACCTTGTTTTCAAGAAAAGGTGATCCCCACAAGCTATATATATATATTAGACTGACTGTGTGTCTGCCTATGCTAGACCATTATTATGCCTACAGAATTGGGAGTGTGGCATCTACCCAACTTCTCTCTGCTGGTGGACACAAGAACCTACATCTATAGATATTTCTATATATATATATATATATATATATATATAGATATATACACATATACACACACACACTGAAGCAGGAAGCAATGTACATTGGCCCGGAAGTGAATCTGTACACAGGAAGTAGGTGTGTGCTTTGAGGCCAAATCATTTAGACATACACACATGACCCACACAAACACCACCTCATGTAAAAATGAATAAAAAATTATCTTAACTTGCAAATAAGGATCATCTCTTCCTCAGTGAGCGGGGCATGGTATTGGGAAGAAATTAGCAGCAGTACAAGCAACTTCCTGGAGGGGTGTGATGTCATTCCTGTGTGATGGCCACCGCTTCCGGGAACCAGATATGTGCCACAGGTACATACCTCCGCGCACACAGCAATTGCACATCTCACATACACAGCGGTCACGCATCTAGATGCAGGAACCCAATTTTTATGGAAATTAATAGTGAAGCAGATTTCCAAGACTGGACTAACAAATGTTTATAGTAAAAGACAACTGGTGTTTTCTATTAATACACTGCAACTAACTAACCTGCCTGCTTA
Source organism: Lithobates clamitans (assembly GCA_037952925.1). Taxonomy (NCBI): domain Eukaryota; kingdom Metazoa; phylum Chordata; class Amphibia; order Anura; family Ranidae; genus Lithobates; species Lithobates clamitans. The sequence goes on along the minus strand of JBBGZY010001049.1, from coordinate 4,175,609 downwards.
AAGCGGGAGTCCGGTGACCAATCTTTTTTTTGTTTTTTTAGGTCATTGAGACACTTTGCTAACCCCAAATAATACTCACATTATGGGTGTAATATTTCCGGCTCTGTCTGATTTCGTACTGAAGAATAACTTAAAAAATGTGATGCTGCCTGTTTCCATCTTGCTTGTGGGCATGTGAAGCCCACAAGCATTGATTTCCTGGATGCGGTGAATGCTGTTCATTCACAGCTTGTTCACACGCATGATCATTGTTTCCGAATCACTGAATTTTGGGAAGCCTGACACTAAGCTCCCAGGAGACAGTGCGGCGCTGGGGAAAGGCAATGAACACGCCTACTCCCATGGGAGGAGAGACAGGAAGTGCCACAATAAAGTACAATATAAAAATAATTACAGTGATAAAAAAAATTTTCGTGCAGCATTTGAACATCTATGCAATTAACTGAAGGGTGTAAGATTAGGTTAAAAATTTGAGTGGAACCCCGCTTTAATCTAGCTCAATCTAGCTCCGTCCACAGTCACACACTAGACACGGCCGCTATGTAAGCAGCCTTATATAGTGTGGGGCGTGGACTTAGTCCCCCTGAACCATGATTGGCCAAAGGCACCCTGCCTTTGGCCAATTATGGCTCTCTCTGCAGAGTGCGCTGTGATTGGCCAAAGCATCCAGGTCAGGTGCATGCTTTGGCCAATCATCAGACACTAATGCACTGCGATCTCGCAGTGCATTATGGGGCATTCCGTAGTGCTCGAATTTCCCGCGAACGCCCCATATTGTTCGGCGCACGGGTGAACACCCGATGTTTGAGTCGAACATTGAGCTCATCCAATAATCAATGTAAGCTCTTACTATGCAAAATAATGCCCATATTTGTGCAGAGCTGCTTCTATTACACAACTCTCTAAAGTAGTAACCACAGGCACTAATTAAGTGTTGTTCAGCCAGACAGCTATTTAAAGCATCAATGTGTTATTTATAGGTAATCATCTATTGACTGGGTGGGTAAGGAAAAACAAGTTTGTTGTATCAGCCAGAGAGAGGAGCTTTCATCAGATGTGGAAAGTAAGCGTCACACTCTTATTATCAGCAGGGACAGATGCACTAATGAATGAGAATCCTGTTTGAAAAATTAATCTCATACAAATGTCACCCTGATTTCTGACGTACAGTGAATATTCCTGCAACTGCCATCCCTATAGTCTCTATCTATATATATATATATATATATATATATATATATATATATATATATTACATACACACATACACACAGTATCTCACAAAAGTGAGTACACCCCTCACATTTTTGTAAATATTTTATTATATCTTTTTATGTGACAACACTGAAGAAATGACACTTTGCTACAATGTAAAGTAGTGAGTGTACAGCTTGTATAGCAGTGTAAATTGGCTGTCCCCTCAAAATAACTCAACACACGGCCATGTCGAAACCACTGGCAACAAAAGTGAGTACACCTCTAAGTGAAAATGTCCAAATTGGGCCCAAAGTGTCAATATTTTGTGTGGCCACCATTATTTTTCAGAACTGCCTTAACCCTCTTGGTCATGGAGTTCACTAGAGATTCACAGGTTGCCACTGGAGTCCTCTTCCACTCCTCCATGACAACATCATGGAGCTGGTGGATGTTAGAGACCTTGCGCTCCTCCACCTTCCATTTGAGGATGCCCCACAGATGCTCAATAGGGTTTAGGTCTGGAGACATGCTTGGTCATTCCATCACATTTACCCTCAGCTTCTTTAGCAAGGCAGCGGTTGTCTTTGAGGTGTGTTTGGGGTCGTTATCATGTTGGAATACTGCCCTGTGGCTCAATCTCCGAAGGGAGGGGATCATGCTCTGCTTCAGTATGTCACAGTACATGTTGGCATTCATGGTTCCCTCAATGAACTGTAGCTCCCCAGTGCCGGCAGCACTCATGCAGCCCGAGACCATGACACCCACCATCATGGTTGACTTTAGGCAAGACACATTTGTCTGTACTCCTCACCTAGTTTCCACCACACACACACACTTGACACCATCTGAACCAAATAAGTTTATCTTAGTCCCATCAGACCACAGGACATGGTTCCAGTAATCCATGTCCTTAGTCTGCTTGTCTTCAGTAAACTGTTTGCAGGCTTTCTTGAGCATCATCTTTAGAAGAGGCTTCCTTCTGGGACAACAGCCATGCAGAGCAATTTAATGCAGTGTGCGGCGTATGGTCTGAGCACTGACAGGCTGACCCCCCCCTCACTCTCTGCAGCAATGCTGGCAGCACTCATACGTCTATTTCCCAAAGACAACCTCTGGATATGACGCTGAGCACGTGCACACAACTTCTTTGGTCGACCATGGCAAGGCCTGTTTTGAGTGGAGCCTGTCCTGTTAAACTGCTGCATGGACTTTGCCACCATGTGCAGCTCAGTTTCAGGGTCCTGGCAATCTTCTTATAGCCTAGGCCATCTTTATGTAGAGCAACAATTTTTTTTTCAGATCCTCAGAGAGTTTTTTGCCATGAGGTGCCATGTTGAACTTTCAGTGACCAGTATGAGAGAGTGAGAGCGATAACACCAAATTTGACACACCTGCTCCCCATTCACACCTGAGACCTTGTAACACTAGGGAAAATGGCTAATTTGGACATTTTCACTTAGGGGTGTACTCACGTTTGTTGCCAGTGGTTTAGACATTAATGGCTGTGTGTTGAGTTATTTTGAGGGGACAGCAAATGTACACTGTTATACAAGCTGTACACTCACTACTTTACATTGTAGCAAAGTGTCATTTTTCAGTGTTGTCACATGAAAACATAATAAAATATTTACAAAAATCTGAGGGGTGTAGTCAGTTTTGTGAGATACTGTATATACAGTGGGAAAGTAATTATTTGATCCCCTGCAGATTTTGTAAGTTTGCCCACTTACACAGAAATGAAGGGTCTACAATTTTTATCATATCTGAATTTTAAATGATAGAGACAGAATATCAACCAAAAATTCAGAAAAAAAACACGATACAAATGTTATAAATTTGAGTTGCAGTTCAGTGAGTAAAATAAGTATTTGATCCCCAAGCAAAACATGACTTAGTACTTGGTGGAGAAACCCTTGTTGGCAAGCACAGAGGTAAGATGTTTCTTGGTTGGTTATCAGGTAGTTGGTTATCAGGTTTGCACACATCTCAGAAGGGATTTTAGTCCACTCTTCTTTACAGATCTTCTCTAAATCCTTAAGGCTTCTTGGGTATCGCTTGGCAACTCGACGCTAGGGGATCAAATACTTTTTTTTACTCACTGAACTGCAATTCAATTTACAACATTTGTATTGTGTTTTGTCTGGATTTTTGGTTGATATTTTGCCTCTATCATTTAAAATTCATATATGATAAAAATTATAGAGCCTTCATTTTTTTGTAAGTGGGTACACATAGAAAATCTGCAGCGGATCAAAAAATTATTTTCCACACTGTGTATGTATATATATATATATATATATATATATATATATATACATACACAGTGTGGAAAATAATTTTTAGAGAAATAATTTTTATATATATATATATATATATATATATATATATATATGTATATGTATATATATTAGTTAGTGCTCATAAGTTTACATACCCTTGCAGAATTTATGATTTCTTGGCCATTTTTCAGAGAATATGAATGATAACACAAAAACTTTTCTTTCACTCATGGTTAGTGTTTGGCTGAAGTCATTGGAAAGGATTATTGATACTATACAATATATTACCGGGAAGCAGGTAGGGTGGGATTCTTGGAAGTGTCTATTTCACTGTACGGAAATACCATTGGCCCAATACAAGAGGTCTTTTTACCTTACTTGCTGAATTCAGCTAAAGGGTTAATCCCTAAGTATTGGAAGATGCAAAAAATACTTAGTATTGGGGAATGAGCCACAAACGATAATATATACATAATTAAAGAGATAATGCATACATGTGAAGATGTATTTGGAAAGACTGGGTACAATTTAAGAGATCGGAGAGATATATAGAAATATTAATTATGGAGCATGGTGGTGAATAGATGAGATTTTGTGTGTATGGATAAAAAAGGGGAGGGATCCAGGGGATGTGGGAAAGGTTATTGATGTTGTTTTCTTTTTCTGGGGAAAGGGGGAAAAATCTATATATACAGTTGTCCTCATAAGGTTACATACCCTGGCAGAATTTATGATTTATTGGCCATTTTCAGAGAATATGAATACCGCAAAAACTTTATTCACTCATGGTTAGTGTTTGGCTGAAGCCATTTATTATCAATCAACTGTGTTTACTCTTTTTAAATCATAATGGCAACAGAAACTACCCGAATGACCCTGATCAAAAGTTTACATACCCTGGTGATTTTAGCCTGATAACATGCACACAAGTTGACACAAAGGGGTTTGAATAGCTATTAAATGTAACCATCCTCATCTGTGATCTGTTTGCTTGTAATTAGTGTGTATGTATAAAAGGTCAATGAGTTTCTGGACTCCTGACAGACCCTTGCATCTTTCATCCAGTGCAAAAGAATTGTCAAAGGATCTGTGGGAAAAGGTAGTTGAACTGTATAAAACAGGAAAGGGATATAAAAATATATCCAAGAAATTGAGAATGCCAATCAGCAGTGTTCAAACTCTAATCAAGAAGTGGAAAGTGCGGGGTTCTGTTGAAACCAAACCACGGACAGGTAGACCAACTAAAATGTCAGCCACAACTGGCAGGACAATTGTTCGGAATACAAAGAAAAAACCACATATAACTTCAGGTGAAATACAGGACTCTCTGAAAACATGTGGTGTGGCTGTTTCAAGATGCACAATAAGGAGGCACTTGAAGAAAGATGGGCTGCATGGTCGAGTCGGCAGAAGAAAGCCATTACTACGCAAATGCCACAAAGTATCCCGCCTACAATACGCCAAGCAGCACAGAGACAAACCTTAAACATTCTAGCACAAAGTCAGTTGGAGTGATGAGACCACAATTGAGCTTTTTGGCCACAACCACAAATGCTACATTTGGAGAAGAGTCAACAAGGCCTATGATGAAAGGTACACCATTCCTACTGTGAAATACGGAGGTGGATCCCTGATGTTTTGGGGATGTGTGAGCTGCAAAAGGCACAGGAAATTTGGTCAAAATCGATGGCAAGCGGAATTCAGTATGTTATCAATATACTGAAGGAACATTTGCATTTATCAGCCAGGAAGCTGCGCATTGGATGTACTTGGACATAACAACATGACAAAGATCCAAAACACAAGACCAAGTCAACCTGTCATTGGCTACAGCAGAATAAAGTGAAGGTTCTGGAGTGGCCATCTCAGTCTCCTGACCTCAATATCATTGAGCCACTCTGGGGAGATCTCAAACGTGCAGTTCGTGCAAGACAGCCCAAGAATATACAGGAACTGGAGGCTTTTTGCCAAGAGGAATGGGCAGCTTTACCATCTGAGAAGATAAAGAGCCTCATCCACAAAATACTTCAAGCTGTCATTGATGTTAAAGGGGGCAATACACGGTATTAAAAACTGGGCTGTGTAAACTTTTGATCGGGGTCATTTGGGTAGTTTCTGTTGCCATTATGATTTTAAAAGAGTAAACACAGTTATTTGATAATAAATGGCTTCAGCCAAACCATGAGTGAAAGAAAAGTTTTTGTATTATCATTCATATTCTCTGAAAAATGGCCAAGAAATCATAAATTTTGCCAGGGCATGTAAACTTATGAGCACAAGTGTGTGTGTGTGTGTGTGTATATATATATATATATATATATATATATATATATATATATATATATATATATATATTGTATATACACATATCTATACACAGTATATATATTCTTCTATGTCAGTAGATTACATCTTGCTATACAGCCAATGTGTGATAGCAGGATTGTGCAATTATAAACACAAAGGTGACCCGTGTAAGTCCACTCCATAGCAAGGCTGTGTGGGTGCCAGGCTGTGTCAGAACTCTCTGAGGAGACTTTATAAAAATTGGAGCAGCCAGAATCTGAAGCAGATGTGCATGGCAACCGATCAGTTTCTATCTTCAGCTTGTTCAGTTAAGCTTTAAAAATGAAAGATAGAAACTGATTGGTTGCCATGCACATCTGCTCCAGATTCTGGCTGCTCCAGCTATGATCATTTTCCCTCACTGTGTATTAACTTGCTTCCCTGGACATATTTGCTTTATTATATAACAGAGATCCTTGTTCAGCAGTTTTCTTCGAAGGACCAAGTCCACATGTAATAGAAGATACTGACGGTTACAGATTAATATTATATTTGAATGGTTGCCATGACACCCCCGAGGAAGTGTTTACACTGACATAAAAATACTTGGGTGTTTTTTTCTCACAACTCCTGTCTGTAAATGTTTTATATGATATGGAATAAAAGTAAAGGATGTATGTTTTCACTTATGGGTCCTATAGGTGGTGAGTGACTTTCAAAAAAGGCATTGCCTGGTTATACTGTATGTTGCCTGTGGTAACAGATGATGTTTTGTGTAACTTTAGAGTTGTGGTATTCATTGATATCACTTAAAAGCTGTGTAAAAAAAATCTAATTGGATCATACTTTTAAAGGTGTTCTACTTGTATGAACTAAGATGATGCCAAATTTCTAGGAAAAATATGGGCTTATGACACCCTTCCAAGGCAAAACTAGTTTGTAAATGTTTTTTCGTTGAGAAGTTTCCAAGCAGGAGACCTCTTTCTTATTAAAGTTTATTATTCATTAACTTAAAATAGACACATTTTTCCATTGGCAGTTTAATAAATAGCTATATTCAGCAAAGAACTGGATAATACCTTGATGGTTCCCACTGGTCTTTTTGGAAGCCACTGATCCTCTTACTCTTGAAGCTGCCATTCCACCGTTAGTGCATTCAAAAAAGTTCTGGCTAGTCCTTTTTAACTTTTTATTTTAACCTGAAAACTTGGGAAATCCTGGTTACTACTTTTGATTCATCATTGGCTTGTCCTTTCAGGTATCTACCACCTGGCTAAACCTTCTGTATTTGATAGGACTTTAACTGAATTCCACCTAGTTGACCCTTGCTAGTTGATGGGTAAAACTAAATGTATATTTTGCTTGATGATTTGGAACTTCACTTCATAGCTTGCCACTTGTCAACAAAAAGGATGCAACCCAGAAGAGCAATGCAGCAAGACCTCCTTGCAAAGTTTCCTGTTAAAATGGACACATTTTGGGCTCTTATTTCAAGAAAACCCATCCAAACCTAAACCAGGTTAACCAAAACTATTGTAACAAAGTGTAGATTTTACAGTCATATTTTAATAATTTTGCTTTTGGTGGTCAGATTAGGAAGAAGGTGCCTCTAACATAGTAGTGGCCATATGTTTGATAGGTTTGGTGAGTTTTAGGAAACAGTCTATGTGCGTATTCAATATGAAGAACTGATAATATATATAAGTGTTTAGATAACTGTAGTTTCATGCTGGCCACACAGACATCAATTTTGCAACACTTTACTTTAAATGCAATTGAAATGGTTGCCTATATTATGTATCGATCATCCCCTACTCTACCCAAGATTATATTTAACCATGTATTTTACATAATACGTAAAATATTTTTAAAATTGTTTTGGAGAGCATATCAGATTTTAGTAGAATGTTTCCAAAGGAAAGGTTAAGAACACTGGAGCACATACGTTGGCATTGCCCGAAAATAAAAGTATTTTTGGAAAGGATTATTGATACTATACAATATATTACCGGGAAGCAGGTAGGGTGGGATTCTTGGAAGTGTCTATTTCACTGTACAGAAATACCATTGGCCCAATACAAGAGGTCTTTTTACCTTACTTGCTGAATTCAGCTAAAGGGTTAATCCCTAAGTATTGGAAGATGCAAAAAATACTTAGTATTGGGGAATGAGCCACAAACGATAATATATACATAATTAAAGAGATAATGCATACATGTGAAGATGTATTTGGAAAGACTGGGTACAATTTAAGAGATCGGAGAGATATATAGAAATATTAATTATGGAGCATGGTGGTGAATAGATGAGATTTTGTGTGTATGGATAAAATAGGGGAGGGATCCAGGGGATGTGGGAAAGGTTATTGATGTTGTTTTCTTTTTCTGGGGAAAGGGGGAAAAATCTATATATACAGTTGTCCTCATAAGGTTACATACCCTGGCAGAATTTATGATTTATTGGGCATTTTCAGAGAATATGAATACCGCAAAAACTTTATTCACTCATGGTTAGTGTTTGGCTGAAGCCATTTATTATCAATCAACTGTGTTTACTCTTTTAAAATCATAATGACAACAGAAACTACCTAAATGACTCTGATCAAAAGTTTACATACCCTGGTGATTTTGGCCTGATAACATGCACACAATTGACACAAAGGGGTTTGAATGGCTATTAAAGGTAACCATCCTCACCTGTGATCTGTTTGCTTGTAATTAGTGTGTGTATATAAAAGGTCAATGAGTTTCTGGACTCCTAGCAGACCCTTGCATCTTTCATTTAGTGCTGCACTGACATTTCTGGGTTCTGAGTCATTAGGAAAGCAAAAGAATTGTCAAAGGATCTGTGGGAAAAGGTAATTGAACTGTATAAAACAGGAAAGGGATATAAAAAGATATCCAAGAAATTGAGAATGCCAATCAGCAGTGTTCAAACTCTAATCAAGAAGTGGAAAGTGCGGGGTTCTGAAACCAAACCACGGACAGGTAGACCAACTAAAATTTCAGCCACAACTGGCAGGAAAATTGTTTGGAATACAAAGAAAAACCCACATTTAACTTCAGGTGAAATATAGGACTCTCGAAAACATGTGGTGTGGCTGTTTCAAGATGCACAATAAGGAGGCACTTGAAGAAAGAGGGGCTGCATGGTCAAGTCGGCAGAAGAAAGCCATTGCTATGCAAATGCCACAAAGTATCCTGCTTACTAAACGCCAAACAGTACAGAGACAAGCCTCAAACCTTCTGGCACAAAGTCATTTGGAGTGATGAGGCCGAAATTGAGCTTTTTTGGCCACAACCATAAACACTTCATTTGGAGAGGAGTCAACAAGGCCTGTGATGAAAGGTATACCATTCCTACTGTGAAATACGGAGGTGGATCACTGATGTTTTGGGGATGTTTGAGCTACAAAGGCGCAGGAAATTTGGTCAAAATGGATGGCAAGTTGAATGCAGTATATTATCAAATAATGGAGGAACATTTGCATTCCTCAGCCAGGAAGCTGCACATGGGACGTACTTGGACATTCCAACATGACAATGATCCAAAACACAAGGCCCAGTCGACCTGTCATTGGCTACAGCAGAATAAAGTGAAGGTTCTGGAGTGGCCATCTGTCTCCTGACCTCAATATCATTGAGCCAATCTGGGGAGATCTCAAACGTGCAGTTCATGCAAGACAGTCCAAGAATTTACAGGAACTGGAGGCTTTTTGCCAAGAGGAATGGGTAGCTTTACCATCTGAGAAGATAAAGAGCCTCTTCCACAAATACCATAAAAGACTTCAAGCTGTCATTAATGTTAAAGGGGGCAATACATGGTATTAAGAACTGGGGTATGTAAACTTTTGATCAGGGTCATTTGGGTAGTTTCTGTTGTGATTATGATTTAAAAAACAGTAAACACATTTGATTGATAATAAATGGCTTCAGCTAAACAGAAAGAAAAGTGTTTGTGTTATCATTCATTATCTCTGAAAAATGGCCAAGAAATCATAAATTCTGCCAGGGTATGTAAACTTATGAGCACTACTGTATATGTAATAGGAATATTAATTTGTAAGTTTTGACAACTCTTTTATATTTTTGAAAGCAAATGAAGAGAGAATAAATAAAAACACTGGAGAACAGAGTGAGTAAACTGAGCTTGTCACTGACACATCTCCAGAAGGCCAGAGTGACTACTGGGCAAACCAGACTTCAGTCTCACTGGCTTCATACCTTTCCTCTCTAGTAGATTATAGGTTTCTTAGCAACTAAAATATTGTTAAACTTGTGCTTTTCAAGTGTAAATTTATGACTCACACAATTCTCATTAAAGGGCAGAGCCTTTCAGCAACCAGAGGCAACTTGGTTGAATATCAAACTGCTCTTTATTTAGGCTTCTGGAAAAAAAATTGCCTTTTCTGAGTAGGTAATGATATGCTTAGGTAGTAATTCTTTGTTTAGCATGAACATGAATGAATCAAGTCAGTCTATGCCTGTTCATGCTACAGCTATTACATGCTAATTGCACTAATGCACAGTGAAAACACTGAAGCCAAACAGGTTTCTGTCATGTTGCTTTAGATCTGCCCAAAGAAAAGATTCTTTTCAGCAATATATGCACTGCTAGAGTTACGTTTTTATTTCACAAATGTTTTATTGTTTTTTCCCCAAAATGTGTACTAAATAAATTAGAAGGAAAACATCATTAACATTAAATTGTCCAAGAACAAGAAGTACACTATATGGGGGTTACCAAATGGTGCGAATAGGCAAGTTAAATAGCAGTGTAACAGTATAAATACCACTAGCACCTTGTCAGTAGAAAAAACGATAATGAGGGGAAAAAAAAGCAGAGAACGCAAAAGACAAAGACAGCAGATAGACGAATAAGGGGAACAGGGAGGATGGAGAAAAGAGAGGGCTCCTGTTGGTTGGAGCAAGCTAAATGGTTAAAGCGGGGGTCCACCTATCTATCGTTTTTTTTTTTTGGAGTTCATTCAAAAACTTTTCTTCTCATGATTATCTACTCACATGTTCTGTGTAATAAGTCCGCCTGTGTCCGAGTTCGTTGTAAAGAATAACTTATAAAATTCACTGCAGGCGGTTTCCATCTTCATTGTGGGCATTTGAAGCCCACAAGCATGTATTTCCTGGATGCGGTGAATGCTGTGCTCCCAGCATTCACCGAGATGTTGTGATGATGCTGTTGCACAATGCATGCTGGGAAGCCTGAGACTAGCTCCCAGGGGACTGTGGGAGGTCTGGGAGAGGCTAGTAACACGCCTACTCCCATGGGAGGAAAATCAGGAAGTGCTAAGAAGATTAGAAAAAAAAGGTAATTACGGCGATTTAAATTTTTTTACACAGCATGTCAGCATCTAGGCAAGGAAGAGAATGCATAGAGATAATGTTCAAAATTTGGGTGGAACCCCGCTTTAAGACTGGAAGATAATCGGTAGTCAATCAACATTACTGCATTCACTATACCTGGTCTCCCATTGTACGCAGAACATGGAAATGCAATTATTTTAGTTAGGGATGCACCAATACCATTTTTTTTACGAGTACAAGTACCGGTACTTTTTTTTAGCACTCGCCGATACCAATTATTGATAACTACTGCAACTGTTATGTTTACACTTCAGCTATCAGCAATGGTGCAAAGCATTCCAAAGTAATTTACAAATGAAATACATTTGTATTTTTTTGAAATGTTACGCTTTTTTCAATGTGAAACGTGTAAATATATGTTAATGGTGTAAAAATATTAACAAACAAAAAAAAAAGTTTAAATTATTAATAGTTTATAAAAAAAGAAGTGAACAAAAATTCAGCAGGAAAATAATGAATAAATAAATATAAAAGGAGAATAAGGAGTCCATTAGGGCTGATTAGAGTAAAATAAGGGTTAATAAGGGGTTAAAACAAAGGAACATTTCATTTAAAAACATAAATGTTTTTACTTGACAAACTGACTTTATCTGCAGAGGGAAGTTCATCCATTTGATCTGTAGATGAAGGAACAGAAAGATACAAAAAGAAACAATGTTTCTTTTTGGCCACTTTCACACGGAGGAGCTTTACAGGCATTTTAGCGCTAAAAATAGCGCCTGTAAAGCGCATGTAAAGGGCCTCTCCTGTCACTCTAGTGTAAAAGCCCGAGTGCTTTCACACAGGAGTGGTGCGCTTGCGGGACGTTAAAAAAAGTCCTGGAAGCAGCATCCGTGAATACACCACTCCCAAAATGCACCTGCCATAGAAATCAATAGCCATCGCTGTCAAAGTACCTGCAAAGCGCTTCGGCAGCAGCACTTTGCAGGTGCTTTTAACCCTTTTCCGGCCACTAGCAGGATTAAATGCACCTCGCTAGTGGCTTAAAAGCGCTGCTAAAACTATGGTAAACGACTTTACCACTAACAGGGCCGCTGCTTCAGTGTGAAAGTGGCCTTTATCTCTCTATTTCAGTAGCTGAGCAATGTTGTTGATAAACATTGCCTGGCTGCTTCTTTTTTTTTTGACAGTGTTAAACCTTGTAGGAGGAGTTTTCATTCTACGCTGACTGTTCTATGAAGCTGCAGGACCCCTGACACTCTGTCTGGACAGATCTGATTGGCCCTGTGTTGATCACATGCACCCTCCCAGGAAAAAAAACTCTCTACTGTACCAATACACACCAAACTGAGCATGTGCAGAGTGACTCCCAAGGCTCTGTCTTATCAGGAGATGGATTGAGGACAGTGGAAGAAGGGGAGGATCAGAGAAGATAGGATCAAACAGCCTTTTTACACAATGCCGAGGATTACCCCTTAGGTTCCACAGTGAGTATAACAAGCATGCTCTACTGCATATACAGACTGATTTTACTGTTGTGGGTTTAGTAACACTTTAAACAAAACTTTGTGCAAATTGTGCCTTAGTTGTGGGGTAGGGTTCTATTTGGAAGGTTGGGTAAGAAATCTAAATCAAGTTTCAGGGAGAGTCTATTCATATTGCATTCTCTATACTACTAAGAAATAGTTTGAATAAGACAGCTTGGCAGTTTCGCAGTACTGCCAAGCTACTGTATGTTATCCATAAAGAGGATAGAGAAGTAACCAAGTTAATGTTAGTTTGAAGGTATTCTTTTGTTGCGTGTTGTAGGATATTTGGGTGGAATAAAAGAGTTATCCAGTAACCATTGGGAGGGTTCCTTTTAAGGTAAGAGAGATCTACATATCAGCATAGTTGGGTCATGGTCTGACTGGGAATCTTTGCAAAGCATATTGCTGGAAGGACGTTCCTGCGCACAATAACATGATCTATTCTGGAAAATGTGTTAAGAAGTGCCAAATAGTAAGTGTGATTGTGAAGTGTTGGGTTGCATTCTCTCCAGGCACCTCAAGGATTAAGTGTTTGTAGAAAGCTGCGTCTAGCCTCTGAGTGGAGTACATTTGTAGATTGTTGGATTAGTCCAATGTGGGTATCAGGACTAAGTCATAATATATAGTATCGGGCAGTCTTCTCTTATCAAAATGCATAGAATTTTCCAAGTACTGCAGACATAGTAATATAGTAGAGTAGAAATAGTAGTCAGCATATGTTTAAAAGCAAATGTTTCTGGTAGGATGGCTAATTCTGTAAGGAAAAGGAGAAGAAGGGGTTGACTGAAGAAAAGGGGGAAAGAAAGGGAAGGGGAGGAAAGAGGGTGGAAGAGAAGGCAAGAGAGAGTAAGGGGACCTTATCTCTTGTAGGCGTTAACTATTTATGTTATGGTTTTTGGGGTAAAGATTTAACTAAGCCATGGTAAAAGTGACTAAAATGGAAGCCTTTATTGGTGTAGGTTTAGCATAGGAATACAATAACATCCAACTGGTGAGGGAGTCCTCAGACACAAACTTCTCAGGTCATTTGAGATAGTGTAGACACCTCTCAGATGTTGGTAGAGGGAAATATCTCAAATGTATTACAATTGTAGGTTGGATAGATGCAGTGAATGGTTATTACGCAGGAGGTTGGTAAGGGGTATATTATGGTCTACAAGGTCAGATAGGGGAAGAGGCCAATACATAAAATTCACTGTACATCCACATGCACACTGTATTCTTTTGAACGCCTTTTCTCCTTACAGAAGAAAAGCAGAAAAAAATGCGGTAAAATGCACGTTTTGGCATGCACGTTTATGTGCTATTGCATTCTATTGGCCAGAAAATTAATTTATTCTGACAATGAGAATGTATTAAGGCGCAAAGACGCGTTTATACGCATTGCGTGTATATTCAGCCCAAACGCTCCTCTTCAGAATGTGCAAGTGATTTTTTTTTTTCTGCCTCTAAATGTCCCTGCCTCTAAATTCCTGTAAATGCCTATTTGTGCATTGACACATAGGTTAAATTGGGAATAAACTCCCATGCATGACTTTTACCTATAGGTAAGCTTATGGTAAGGCTTACCTATAGGTACAGTAAATATCTCCTAAATGTGCACCTTTCAGGAGATATTCACTTTTGATGCAGTTGGTGACGTAACCAGTGCATGCACTCTGAAGGAATGGCATACCGTGCCGTTCCTTCAGAGTCCTGTGTCGTGAATGGCGGCTCTCATGCACATGTGCGGGAATGACGTCATCGCGGCTCCGGCCACTTACACAGCTGGAGTCCGCGAACCCAGAAGGAAGATCAGGTAAAGATGGAAGCCCTGTCAGCGGTGACAGCGCGCTGCTGGATGACTTCATTCTAAGGTAATTTTTACATAATGTGCTAATATGCAATGCATTGAGAGGCGTTTAAAGGCTGAATAAAAAAAGTCAAAGGCGTTTTGATGAGACCTTAAAGTGTTACTAAACCGTAAAATCAGTGTGTAGATACACTAAAGCATGCTTGTTATACTCACTGTGGAACCTAAGGGGTTAATCCTGTGCATTATGTAAAAAGGCTGTTTGATCCTGTCTTCTGTGATCCTCCCTTTCTTTTACTGTCCCCAATCCATCTGCTGATAGCACAGAGCTTTGGGGGCACGCTGCACATGCTCAGTTTGGTGTGTAATGCGCAAGAATTTTTTTTTTTTTGGTAGGGTGCATGTGATCAGCACTGTCCAGACACAGGGTCAGGGGTTATGCAACCTCATAGAACAGTAAGAGGAAAATGAAAATTCCTCCTATAAGCGATAATCAGTGCTCTGCAAGACACTGATAGAAGTCACAAGACTGCTATAACTGCTGATGAGAAAAGGTATTTAGCAATTTATATTTACTAAACTAATTACATTTCCATAATCTGTGTACTGTGTGAGACCAGATATAGTGAATGCAGGGTCCTGGGTTTAGTAACACTTTAAAGTAACCAGGCAAACAAAGTGGACCATTCCCAAGCAAAACTCTGAAGTGCCCAAGTGACCCACACATAGAGCATAATGATGCTGCCAAAATAGGCTGTGTACTTTTTCATAGAGGGTAGACATTTCAACCACCCCCTAGCTATGTTAATACAAAATAACAATCATATTACAACTATATGGAATAAGGCTGCAGTTTATATGCATATGGCTCAGGTATAATTGTGCAGCAGTGTATAGCAAGAATTGCAGACTAAAGTTGGTTTCAAGGGATTTCTAAAGGAAGGTTGAGGGTTGCAGATAACATTTCCCTCCTGGCGAGCAATATACACGTCCACGATCCACCATCACAGTCATCATTAAAACAAGGCATGACAATTAATTAGAATGAAGTGCAGTGATAATTCAACAGCACAAGTGTGCTGGAAGGTGTTAAGTAGCAACTGAGGTAATATACTGTTGCTAGGGTTCTCGCTGTTCTCATGGATTACGTTCCTTTAGTCATACGGTTTGCAGCATAAAGGAAACAGGGAGTCCTAGACCTAAAGTTACAATATCATTGTCCTTGCATTTTGAAAAACCATAAATGGCCCCTTAAGGTGGTAAGTGCAATGGCAAGGCATGTGATAGCAGGCCATAGGTGCATTTGTGGCTAGAGTAGGGTTTACGTCATAACAATATCATTACAATCAGTGCCTAATGGTCCCATTTCAGTGAGAACCAGGGTGTTTCACCAAGGGCAGGGTGTTGATCAAATAGTAATGAACAGCAAAGTACTAACCCAAATGTGGTTAACCATAGCACAGAGAAAGAGAGCTACATGACCGGTATCACCCGAGGTGATGGCTGAAGAACTCGATCAGGTTCACCATACAGGCGGAAACTGGAGGGAATCTTGAGCGCCAAGGTGCTGTATTGTTTGAGAGAGTTGGGACTTTCCTCTGGAGTATGTGGAGTCTATGAGGAGCAATAAGCTTCTTCTGTCCTGTGTTGTTGCCAGCCTTAGCTGACGGGCTGGAATTGAGATTACGTGGCAGCTGCACACCTAGCTTCTAAAAACAGGAGCAAACCACCTAAAGAGTGTGCAGTTGGTGCAAAACATTGTGGTAGGTAAAAATTGTTTTAAAGGAGTATCCCCATTGATAGCATATTCATACTGACTCAATAATTTGAAGATAAGGATGTAGATTTCTCCTTTTAACAATAGAATGGATGAGGGAATATCCGGTCATTTAACTGGCCCTCCTTCTCCCCTCGTCTATTCATAAATATGTGTTCTGCAAAAATAATACAAAGCTTTTTGTGAATGGACTAGGGGGAGAGAAAGAGGAAAGTAAATCACAGAATCCTTTACTTCTGGGTCTCCCACTAGAAAAAGGGCAACGAATGAGAGTAATATCCAGCATCAGTGAAGAGAAGATATGTAAACAGTAGCCATCTGGGCATAACATACTTATCGTTATGCCCTGTACACACGGTCGGACATTGATCGGACATTCCGACAACAAAATCCATGGATTTTTTCCAACGGATGTTGGCTCAAACTTGTCTTGCATACACAAGGTCGCACAAAGTTGTCGGAAAATCCGATCGTTCTGAGCGCGGTGACGTAAAACACGTACGTCGGGACTATAAACGGGGCAGTAGCCAATAGCTTTCGTCTCTTCATTTATTCTGAGCATGCGTAGCACTTTGTGCGTCGGATTTGTGTACACACGATCGGAATTTAACCGATCGGATTTTGTTGTCGGAAAATGTTATATCCTGCTCTCAAACTTTGTGTGTCGGAAATTCTGACGGAAAAAGTCTGATGGAGCCCACACACGATCGGAATTTCCGACAACACAATCCGATCGCACTTTTTCCATCTGAAAATCTGACCGTGTGTACGGGGCATTAGAGGTATTTTTTAAGACTTGTGCTGTTCCCAAAATTTTAAGTGTTTTGTTTAATCACACTGATGATTTGTATCATTGTTTTATTGTAATAACTGTTGGATCATAGTGAAATTGTGCAGCTCTTTCTCTACTAATTGACGTATGTGTACTGAAATGTATTAAATTGACTTTCATAGACAATGTTTTTTATAGTTTCTAATTCCAAGAAGTTCATGCTGGCACTGAAATGTATAGCATACTAGATTTCAATCTGTCAGGAAAAAAGAAGTTGGCTTTTAGGTTATCCGTGAAAGAGAAGATTAACCTAAATTATACAATACGTTTTTTTTATAGCCATATGTTGCTTAAGATTGGTTATTGACTACTTTTAGAAACACTAAGTGATCTGAGTTTTAGAAGAAATTTTTTTGGATTCACAAATCCACTGGAGCAGAATTTGGATATTAAAAATATATACATATTAGGGCATCCACTTGGCACAGGACCTGGAAGCTAGTGGACATCACTGTGGTATAGTGCCCACTACAGTGATTTCCAGCTTCTATAAGGATCCCACAGGTACAGTATGGTATATGCATTGTAATCAAATGTAGACTTGAAGCACTGCTCAAAACTGGAGGATGAAAAGTGTCCCTACTGCTATTCAGAAAGTGGGAGCAGGCATCAGGCACTAATTCAGAAGTGTGGAGATACAGTTGTGCTCATAAGTTGACATACCCTGGCAAAATGTATGATTTCTTGGCCATTTTTCAATGAATATGAATGATAACACAAAAACTTTTCTTTCACTCATGGTTAGTGTTTGGCTGAAGCCATTTATTATCAATCAACTGTGTTTACTCTTTTTAAATCATAATGGCAACATAAACTACCCAAATGACCCCGATCAAAAGTTTACATACCCCAGTTCTTAATACCGTGTATTGCCCCCTTTAACATCAATGACAGCTTGAAGTTTTGTAGTATTTGTGGATGAGGCTCTTTATCTTCTCAGATGGTAAAGCTGCCCATTCCTCTTGGCAAAAAGCCTCCAGTTCCTGTAAATTCTTGGGCTGTCTTGCATGAACTGCACGTTTGAGATCTCCCCAGAGTGGCTCAATGATATTGAGGTCAGGAGACTGAGATGGCCACTCCAGAACCTTCACTTTATTCTGCTGTAGCCAATGACAGGTCGACTTGGCCTTGTGTTTTGGATCATTGTCATGTTGGAATGTCCAAGTACGTCCCATGCGCAGCTTCCTGGCTGATGAATGCAAATGTTCCTCCAGTATTTTTTGATAACGTACTGCATTCATTTTGCCATTAATTTTGACCAAATTTCCAAACATCCACAAAACATCAGTGATCTAGGAATGGTGTACCTTCCATCCACACTGGCATGGCGTCCGTCCCTATGCAGCGGAGTTTGCCCAGCTGTCTTTGCCTGAAGGAGAAGTATCCTGGCCAGCAGGATCTCTGCAGCCTGAGAGATGAAAACGAGGCTTGGATCAGGCTGATTCATGAAGGTGAGGGCTGGAATGTGGCGTCAGGCGTGATGATGTCACTGGTGGGTCGCGATGACGTTTCAGAGCATGCGCATTGGCCTATTAGACACAGGTGCACTCCTTTCTCAAGCTAATAGTATTATATATGTACCTGTACTTTATTAAAATGTTACAGTTCTAACCTAGAGCTGCCTATCTTTTCTTTTTTTTTTTGCATATCTGTATTCAACTTCCCCTACAAAAGCTTGCCCTGGTTTCTGGACTATATATATTATATATTGTTATATTATATATATAAGAATGAGCCGAACACCCCCCCGGTTCGGTTCACACCAGAACTTGCGAACATGCAAAAAATTTGGTCGAACACTGTTAAAGTCTATGGGACATGAACATGAAACTTCAAAAGTGATAATTTTAAAGGCTTATATGCAAGTTATTGTCATAAAAAGTGTATAGGGGCCCGGGTTCTGCCCCAGGGGACATGTATCAATGCAAAAAAAAGTTTTAAAAACAGACGGTTTTTCAGGAGCAGTGATTTTAATAATGCTTAAAGTGAAACAATAAAAAATAAATATTCCTTTAAATATTGTGTCTGGGGAATGTCCTTAGTATGGCTGTAAAGTGGCACAGTTTCCCATGTTTAGAACAATACCACAGCAAAATTACATTTCTAAAGGAAAAAAAGTCATTTTAAACATGTCGCGGCTGTAATGAATTGTCAGGTCTCGGCAATATAGATAAAACTCATTGAAAAAAACGGCATGGGTTCCCCTCCAGTCCATTATCAGGCCCTTTGGGTCTGGTATGAATATTAAGGGGAACCCCGAATCAAATTTTTTTTTTAAATTGCGTGGGCGTCCCCCCAAAATCCATACCAGACCCTTCAGGTCTGGTATGGATTTTAAGGGGAACCCTGCTCCAAAATTTTTTAAAAAATGGCGTAGGGGTCCCCCCAAAATCCATACCAGACCCTTATCTGAGCATGCAACCTGGTAGGCCGCAGAAAAAGAGGGGGGTGAGAGAGCGCCCCCCCCCTGAACCATACCAGGCCACATGCCCTCAACATGGGGAGGATGCTTTGGGGTCCCCAAAACACCTTGTCCCCATGTTGATGGGGACATGGTAACGGGTACATTGTACCCCTATCATTTCACAAAAAAAGTGTCAAAAAGAGAAAGAGAAAAAAACAAATTTCCCGCGATGTATATCCATCTCACACTGCATAATGTTCGCTTACGTTCGACTTGAACATATGGCTCATCCCTAATTATATACAGGTATTCTTCCTCCATGTCAGCCCCTCTTTGCTCTTATACTGAGTGCTCCACTTAAAGGACTTACCTGATGGACTCATGTATTAATATACATTCTATCTGGCAACGCCACTATCCAAACTTTTTTTACCTTTCATCATAGGCCTTGTTGACTCCTCTCCAAATATATAGCATTTAACCACTTGCCAACTGCCTAACGCAGATATACTGCAGCAGAATGGCACGGGCAGGCAAAATCACGTACCTGGTACGTGATCTTCCTCCCGCGGTCGGGATCGTCGGGATTCGTGGCCACCCCCTCGCGATCGCTCCCAACGAATGAGAATCTTCCTCTGCTGCTGTATAGTAAACAGCGGCAGAGGAAGTGATGTCATCTCTCCTCGGCTCGGTATTTTCCGTTTCGGCGCAGAGGAGAGAAGACATCTGAGTAAGTGCACAACACATACACTTACAGTAAAACACACCAGGCACACTTTACACCCCCATCACCCCCAAATCACCCCCTAATCACCCCCCCCCCCCGTCACAGTGAAACCAATAGCAGTTTTTTTTCTTATTACTGCATTGGTGTCAGTTTGTGACAGTTAGAAGTGGTAGGGCAGTTAGTGGTAGCCCCCTTTAGGTCTAGGGTACCCCACTAACCCCCCCTAATAAAGTTTTAACCCCTTGATCACCCCCCATCGCCAGTGTCACTAAGCGATCCTTTTTTGGATGTCGGATCGGTGTCACTGGTGATGCTAGTTAGGGAGGTAAATATATAAGTTCGCCGTCAGCGTTTTATAGCGTCAGGGACCCCCATATACTACCTAATAAAGGTTTTAACCCCTTGATTGCCCCCTAGTTAACCCTTTCACCAGTGATCACTGTATAACTGTTACGGGTGACGCTGGTTAGTTCGTTTATTTTTTATAGTGTCAGGGCACCCGCCGTTTATTACCGAATAAAGGTTTAGCCCCCTGATCGCCCGACGGTGATATCAGCTAGGTTTTAGGGTCAGATAGGGTCTGCGTCGCCTCAGGCAGCGTCAGGTTAGCGCCAGTAGCGCTAACACCCACGCACGCACCATACACCTCCATTAGTGGTATAGTATCTGAACGGATCAATATCTGATCCGATCATATCTATACTAGCGTCCCCAGCAGTTTAGGGTTCCCAAAAACGCAGTGTTAGCGGGATCAGCCCAGATACCTGCTAGCACCTACGTTTTGCCCCTCCGCCCGGCCCAGCCCAGCCCAGCCCAGCCCAGCCCACCCAAGAGCAGTATCGATCAATCACTGTCACTTACAAAACACTAAACACATAACTGCAGCGTTCGCAGAATCAGGCCTGATCTCTGCGATCGCTAACAGTTTTTTTTTGGTAGCGTTTTGGTCGCCCCAGGCAGCGCCAGGTTAGTGCCAGTAGCGCTAACACCCACGCACGCCCTGTACACCTCCCTTAGTGGTATAGTATCTGAACGGATCAATATCTGATCCGATCAGATCTATACTAGCGTCCCCAGCAGTTAAGGGTTCCCAAAAACACAGTGTTAGCTGGATCAGCCCAGATATCTGCTAGCACCTGCGTTTTGCCCCTCCGCCCGGCCCAGCCCACCCAAGTACAGTATCGATCGATCACTGTCACTTACAAAACACTAAACGCATAGCTGCAGCGTTCGCAGAGTCAGACCTGATCCCTGTGATCACTAACAATTTTTTTGGTAGCGTTTTGGTGAACTGGCAAGCACCAGTGGCCTAGTACACCCCAGTTGTAGTCAAACCAGCACTGCAGTAACACTTGGTGACATGGCAAGTCCCATAAGTGCAGTTCAAGCTGATGAGGTGGCAAGCACAAGCAGTGTCCCGCTGCCACCAAGAAGAAGACAAACACAGGCCCGTCGTGCCCATAGTGCCCTTCCTGCTGCATTCACCAATCCTAATTGGGAACCCACCACTTCTGCAGCGCCCGTACTTCCCCTATTCACATCCCCAACCAAATGCAGTCGGCTGCATGAGAGGCATTTTCTTTATGTCCTCCCGAGTACCCCTACCCAACAAACCCCCCCAAAAAAGATGTTGTGTCTGCAGCAAGCGCGGATATAGGCCTGACACCCGCTATTATTGTCCCTCCTGTCCTGACAATCCTGGTCTTTGCACTGGTGAATGTTTTGAACGCTACCGTACACTAGTTGAGTATTAGCGTAGGGTACAGCATTGCACAGACTAGGCACACTTTCACAGGGTCTCCCAAGATGCCATCGCATTTTGAGAGACCCGAACCTGGAACCGGTCACAGTTATAAAAGTTACAGTTACAAAAAAAACACACAAAAAAATATATAAAATAAAAAAAAAATAGTTGTCGTTTTATTGTTCTCTCTCTCTCTATTCTCTCTCTATTGTTCAGCTCTTTTTTACTGTATTCTATTCTGCAATGTTTTATTGTTATTATGTTTTATCATGTTTGCTTTTCAGGTATGCAATTTTTTATACTTTACTGTTTACTGTGTTTTATTGTTAACAATTTTTTTGTCTTCAGGTATGCCATTCAGCTGCAGCGCGGATTTATTTATCTTGACAGCAACAGCGTTTGCTCCCACGATACATAAAGCCGTGACTCCAGTGCTGTCGGAGGTGATATATGCCGAAGCATGGGGGCAGCAGGGGCCGAGGAGTGATTTGCTCATAACTTTTGGGGCAGATGCCCCCATGCTTCGGCATATATATATGGTGCATGTATGCCCATCATTAGAAGTGGGTGGATGAAGGAAGGTATTCTACCCACCAATCGATCTCTTTTTTTCGTTCAGCCCACAGGCTGCATGAAAAAAAAGATTACAGTATATGCCCAACAAGGACCAGCAACGTACTGGTATGTTGCTGGACTTTGAGTGGTTATACCAGAATGATGCCTACAGGTTTAGGTATCATCTTGGTATCATTCTTTTCAGCCAGCAGTCAGCTTTCAAGTAAAAGCAATCCTAGCGGCTAATTAGCCTCTAGACTGCTTTTACAAACAGTGGGAGGGAATGTCCCCCCTACCACCGTCTTCCATGTTTTTCTCTGGCTCTCCTGTCCCAACAGGGAACCTGAGAATGCAGCCAGTGATTCGGCCAGCTGACCATAGAGCTGATCAGAGACCAGAATGGCTCCAATTATCCCTATGGCCTAAGAAACAAGAAGCTACGAGCATTTCATGACCTAGATTTCGCCAGATGTAAACAGCGCCATTGGGAAATTGGGAAAGCATTTTATCACACTGATCTTAGTGTGGTCAGATGCTTTGAGGGCAGAGGAGAATCTAGGGTCTAATAAACCCCATTTTTTTCAAAAAAGAGTACCTATCACTACCTATTGCTATCATAGGGGATATTTACATTCCCTGACATAACAATAAAAATGATAAAAAAAATAAAAAAAATGAAAGGAACAGTTTAAAAATAAGATAAAAAGACACAAAAAAAAATAAAGGAAAAAAAAAAAAAGCACCCCTGTCCCCCCCTGCTCTCGCGCAAAGGCGAACGCAAGCGTTGGTCTGGCGTCAAATGTAAACAGCAATTGCACCATGCATGTGAGGTATCACCGCGAAGGTAAGATCGAGGGCAGTAATTTTAGCAGTAGACCTCCTCTGTATATCTAAAGTGGTAATCTGAAAGGCTTTTAAAGGCTTTTAAAAATCTATGTAGTTTGTCGCCACTGCACGTTTGTGTGCAATTTTAAAGCATGTCATGTTTGGTATCCATGTACTCTGCCTAAGATCATCTTTTTTATTTCATCAAACATTTGGGCAATATAGTGTATTTTAGTGCATTAAAATTAAAAAAGTGTGCTTTTTCCCCAAAAAATGCGTTTGAAAAAAATCGCTGCGCATATACTGTGTGAAAAAAAATGAAACACCCACCATTTTAATCTGTAGGGCCTTTGCTTTAAAAAAAATATATAATGTTTGGGGGTTCAAAGTGATTTTCTTGCAAAATAAAATTATTTTTTCATGTAAACAAATAGTGTCAGAAAGGGCTTTGTCTTTAAGTGGTTAGAAGAGTGGGTGATGTGTGACATAAGCTTCTAAATGTTATGCATAAAATGCCAGGACAGTTCAAAACCCCCCCAAATGACCCCATTTTGGAAAGTAGACACCCCAAGCTATTTACTGAGAGGCATGTGGAGTCCATGGAATATTTTATATTGTGACACAAGTTGCGGCACAAAAAAGACAATTTTTTTTTTTTTTTTGCACAAAGTTGTCACTAAATGATATATTGCTCAAAGATGCCATGGGAATATGTAAAATTACACCCCAAAATACATTCTGTGGCTTCTCCTGAGTACGGGGATACCACATGTGTGAGACTTTTTGGGAGCCTAGCCGCATACGGGACCCCAAAAACCAAGCACCGCCTTCAGGGTTTCTAAGGGTGTAAATTTTTTATTTAACTTCTCACTGCCTATCACAGTTTCGGAGGCCATGGAATGCCCAGATGGCACAACTCCTCCCCCAAATAACCCCATTTTGGAAAGTAGACACCCCAAGCTATTTGCTGAGAGGTATGGTGAGTATTTTGCAGACCTCGCTTTTTGTCACAAAGTTTTGAAAATTGAAAAAAGAAAAAAAAAAATACATTTTTCTTTTCTTTCTTCATTTTCAAAAACAAATGAGAGCTTCAAAATACTCACCATGCCTCTCAGCAAATAGCTTGGGGTTGTCTACTTTTCAAAATGGGGGTTTGGGGGGGGGGGGGGGGGTTTTCATTTGGGGGGGGGTTTTGTGCCATCTTGGCATTTTATGGCCTTCAAAACTGTGATAGGTAGTGAGGAGTGAAATCAAAATTTTAAGCTCTTAGAAATACTGAAGGCGGTGCGTGGTTTTCGGGGCCCCGTACGTGGCTAGGCTCCCAAAAAGTCCCACACATGTGGTATCCCCGTACTCAGGAGAAGCAGCAGAATGTATTTTGGGGTGTAATTCCACATATGCCCATGGCCTGTGTGAGCAATATATCATTTAGTGACAACTTTGTGAAAAAAAAAAAAAAAAGTTTGTCATTTTCCAGCAACTTGTGGCAAAATATAAAATATTCCATGGACTCAACATGCCTCTCAGCAAATAGCTTGGGGTGTCTACTTTCCAAAATGGGGTCATTTGGGGGGGGGGGGTGAACTGTCCTGGCCTTTTATGGCCTTTAAAACTGTGATAGGTAGTGAGGAGTGAAATCAAAAATTTTTTACCATAAGAAATCCTGAAGGCAGTGCTTGGTTTTCGGGGCCCCGTACGCTGCTAGGCTCCCAAAAAGTACCACACATGTGGTATCCCCATACTAAGGAGAAGCAGTTAAATGTATTTTGGGGTGCAATTCCACATATGCCCATGGCCTGTGTGAGCAATATATCATTTAGTGACAACTTTTTGTAATTTTTTTTTTTTTGTCATTATTCAATCACTTGGAACAAAAAAAAATAATATTCAATGGGCTCAACATGCCTCTCAGCAATTTCCTTGGGGTGTCTACTTTCCAAAATGGGGTCATTTGGGGGGGTTTGTACTGCCCTGCCATTTTAGCACCTCAAGAAATTAGATAGGCAGTCATAAACTAAAAGCTGTGTAAATTCCAGAAAATGTACCCTAGTTTGTAGACGCTATAACTTTTGCGCAAACCAATAAATATACGCTTATTGACTTTTTTTTAACCAAAAAAATGGCTGAAAACATTTTGGACTAAATGTATGACTAAAATTGAGTTTATTGGATTTTTTTATAACAAAAAGTAGAAAATATAGTTTTTTTTCAAAATTTTCGGTCTTTTTCCGTTTATAGCGCAAAAAATAAAAACCGCAGAGGTGATCAAATACCATCAAAAGAAAGCTCTATTTATGGGAACAAAAGGACACAAATTTTGTTTGGGTACAGCATTGCATGACCGCGCAATTAGCAGTTAAAGCGACGCAGTGCCGAATTGTAAAAAGTGTTCTGGTCAGGAAGGGGGTAAATCCTTCCGGGGCTGAAGTGGTTAAGGTTGTGGCCAAAAAGCTCAATTTTGGTCTCATCACTCCATATGACTTTGTGCCAGGTTTGAGGCTTGTCTCTGTGCTGTTTGGCGTATTGTAAACGGGATACTTTGTGGCATTTGCGTAGTAATGGCTTTCTTCTAGTGATTCGACCATGCGGCCAATCTTTCTTCAAGTGCCTCCTTATTGTGCATCTTCAAACAGCCACACCTGTCAGGGCTGGGCTCAGCCCTTCCTTCTCTGAGGTGGACGCTCAGCTGTCGGCTAATTGCCAGCTCCCATCTCTCTCCACAGTTACCCAGTTTTTGTTGATTCTGTTTGTCAGTCCTGCCTACCTAAAGTGGTCCAGTTCATTTGATATCTGCCTTCGCCTTTGTCAACATCACAGAGAATTTCTCCTGCGTTCCTGTTGAAGACTTGCTCGGCTGACGTTCCTTCTGGCTCCTGATCCTGCTTGCTGTACTACTACATTTATCTCTGGCTCTCTGACATTTGCTTGGCTGACTACCCGATTACTGAACTCTGGCTTGTTTTGATTAAGCTTACTCTGTTTACCTTATTATTGTTATTATTATTAAACAAGTGTGATTTAACTATACTTCTGTCTCGGTCTGATTCATGGTTCCTGATAACACCACATGATTTCAGAGAGTCCTATATTTCACCTGAAATTATTTGTGGGTTTTTCTTTGCATCCCAAACAATTTTCCTGGCAGTTGTGGCTGAACTGTTAGTTGGTCTACCTGACCGTGGTTTGGTTTCAACAGAACACCTCATTTTCCATTTCTTGATTAGAGTTTGAACACTGCTGATTGGCATTCTCAATTCCTTGAATATCTTTTTTATATCCCTTTCCTGTTTTATACAGTTCAACTACCTTTTCCTGCAGATCCTTTGACAATTCTTTTGCTTCCCATGACTCAGAATCCAGAAACATCAGTGCAGCACTGGATGAAAGATGCAAGGGTCTGTCAGGAGTCCAGAAACTAATTGACCCTTTATACACACACACTATATACAAGCAAAGAGATCACAGGTGAGAACGGTTACCTTTTAATAGCCATTCAAACCCCTTTGTGTCAACTTGTGTGCATGTTATCAGGCCAAAATCACCAGGGTATGTAAACTTTTGATCAGGGTCATTCAGCCAAACACTAACCATGAGTGAAAGAAATGTTTTTGTGTTATCATTCATTATCTCTGAAAAATGGCATAAATTCTGCCAGGGTATGTAAACTTATGAGCACAACTGTATGTGGGGTAAGTCCGCGCTCAAAACCGGCCCAGTGTTTCAGATGTGAATGTGGCTGTGTATGTAGCTGTGTATGGCCAATGCTGCTCCGGCTATGCACCCTAACATGTTTCGCCCTGTCTACCAAGGCTTGGTCACAAAATTGCCTTTAATATTACGTTAGTATACCTTGTGTAAATATCATCAAATCATTTATGTTAAGTACAGTAGTAGTTGAGTAGAAAGATTACTGAAAACCAAGCACTAGACATCTCTGTAACTCTAAACTGGTAACCTATAGAAATTTTTAAAGCGTCGCCTGCAGAGATATTTAAGTACCGTAGTTTGGTGCCATTCCATGAGCGAGAGCAATTTTAAAGCATGACATGTTAGGTATCTATTTACTTGGCGTAACATCATCTTTCATATTATACCAAAAAAAAAAAATGGGGTATATATTATGTTTTTTTTTTAATTAATTAAAGTGTATTTTTTCCAAAAAAAATTGCATTTGAAAAACTGCTGCACAAAAACATGTGACATAAAAAATTTAAAAAACCACCACCATTTTATTCTCTAGGGTCTCTGCTAACAAGAAATATAATGTTTGGGGGTTCTAAGTAATTTTCTAGCAAAAAAATACAGATTTTTATTTGTAAAAAACAAATATCAGAAAAAGGCTGGGTCCAGCAGATAATAACAATTTTTAGCTGGCAACAGTCTTGCAGTATTCCTAAGATAAAACCTGGGGTATTTAAATGCTTCATCTGCTGGATGAAAGTTAGTACTGCAGTGTGGTCTTGCTGCAGCTGCACAACTGACCTCAATCAGTAATGATTAAAATTTTGTGAGTGCCTGATCAAGGATTTTATTGGATTTTACAGAAAATGTAAAGATTGATATACGTAACAAAAAGGTGGCCATGTAAGCGTTGTACAGAATACAAACTAGCAAAGATTTTGCAAAGGTGGACGCAGGGTGTATAATAACGTACAAATACAGACAAATGTAGTGTAAAACTGCTATCAGCTGACTGAGCACTTAAGCAGAGCTGGTCACATAGGTGGAAAGGAACTGATGGGAGGGGGAAGATTATATCTCTATCACAGCATAAGCTAGCTATGAAAAAGACTCAGACTACACTGCTGCAACGTGATTGCACAAGTAAGGTTACCAAGGGTAAGCCATATGAAATATTTGGACTATGAGGCAGCAAAGCTAAAAACTCTATAGCAGCGAGTGAGAGGAGCAGGAAGAGAGGAAACTAATGCCCCGTACACACGGTCGGACTTTGTTCGGACATTCTGACAACAAAATCCTAGGATTTTTTCCGATAGATGTTGGCTCAAACTTGTCTTGCATACACACGGTCTCACAAAGTTGTCGGAAAATCCAATCGTTCTGAACGCGGTGACGTAAAACACGTACGTCGGGACTATAAACGGGGAAGTGGCCAATAGCTTTCATCTCTTTATTTATTCTGAGCATGCGTGGCACTTTGTCCGTCGGCTTTGTGTACACACGATCGGAATTTCCGACAACGGATTTTGTTGTCGGAAAATTTTATCTCCTGCTCTCCAACTTTGTGTGTCGGAAAATCCGATGGAAAATGTCCGATGGAGCCCACACACGGTCGGAATTTCCGACAACACGCTCCGATCGGACATTTTCCATCGGAAAATCTGACCGTGTGTACGGGGCATAAGAGAAAAGGGTAGGAGAGATTCATGGGAAAGCAAGGAGGAAGAGGTAATTAAAAGGTGAAAGGCAGGTTATGGGGCTTCCTAGAGTTGCCACCTCACCCCTTTAAAACCAAACACATTTTAAATTACACAGGTTCTGTGGCTGATTAAGGTGGTAATTAAACTCACTTGGTGCCTTTTCGGCATAAAATTAACCTCAGAACCTGTGTAATTCATATGTGTTCGGCTGTAAAGGTAAGAGGTGGCAACCCTAGGGCTTCCACTTGAGTATTGCAAATGCACATGCTCCTTATCTCTAAAAAATAAAATATATTAATTTGCATTCACAGCTAGTGAGATAGTGGGCCTGTGGAGCAAAGCTTCCCATGGGTTGCACACATGGTGCGGATCAAAGGTCTTCTTTTATTGCCTGAGCTGTTGACTAGACTAGACAATTCTGAGGATCACAACTAGACAGTGCAAGAGTTGTCACGTCAGTGAGAGCCTTCTGCTGCTTGTTGGTGACACAGAGGACCTACTTTAATCCATAACACATGTATGCAAAATTGTAAAATCTAACAAAGGAAACACCTTGTAGTTTCTTTCCCCTCCGAACTGTATATCTTTTTCCACTACTACATAAAAATGGAAACTGATTGTGCACAGGACGTCAATTCACTGTGAACAAAACTAAACCAAGTAATTTAAGATAGCTTCAGCTCTGCGCTCCACGTGCAGGAGAGGTCTCAACTATTAAGACCACTAGGGGGCAAAACACGTCTGAGGGACCTCTACTGCAGGTGGAGAGCAGATCTGAAACCGTCTTACATTACCTGGTTTAGTTTTAGTTGCGGTGAGTCAGCGTCCTGTGTGCGCTCGGTTGCCATTTTTCTGTAACATATTGTAGCCCGACAAGCTGTTTTATTTGATCTGCACCGGTTTATTACATGTCATGTTGGCTTATATCAGTGATAGGAGCATTAGAGCGGTGTTTTTCCATTACTATTACAAAAAGCTCTGTATGAGCATTCAGAGTATGTAAAGTACATTGGAAATTTGTTTGTTTTTTGAAAGATTATTCAATTTATAGATAAAGAAGATTATTTTTGGCACATCAGGAACTAAATAATGTAATAAAAAATAGGATTTTTTCGTCATACTTACCTATAAAATCCTTTTCTTTGAATACATCACAGGACACAGAGTTAGGCTAATACTTATTATCTACTGGGTTATACTCACTCTCTAGATAAATGGACACTGGTAGACAAAGTCTTAGACATGAAGTCCGCCCCTATATAACCCCTCCCATACAGGAAGTACATCAGTTTTGTAGCAAGCACTGAATTCTCAAAAGAGGGGAGGGACCTCTGTGTCCCGTGATGTATTCAAAGAAATTGATTTTACAGGTAAGTATGATGAAAAAAATCCTATTTTCTTTATCATACATCATGGGACAAAGAGTTAGGCTAATATTCATTACCTACTGGGATGTCCCAGAGCAATAGCCTTGAGGGGAGGGAGACACCCTGCCAAACAAAATAGCCATGAGACTTTAAACGGCAGCCTGTTGTACACTACGGGCAAAATCAAAATCTTCGGCTGCTCTAACATCTACCTGATAAAGTCTTGTGAACGTATGCACTAAAGACCAGGTAGCAGCCTTACAAATCTGAGCCACAGATACCTAATGGCAAAAAGCCCAGGGGTTCCTACACCCCTGGTAGAATGAGCTCTCACCCTGAAGGGAGGAGCCTTACGTTGCAGACCATAGGCCTGAATGACCAACTGGCCGACCCAATTGGCAGTGGAAGCTTTGGAAGCTGCCTGCCTTTTCTTGGGTCCTACTGGTAAAACAAAAAAGGAGTCTGATCCTAAATTCCGACTGCCCGGATAACATCCAAGGAATGCATTCGTCTCTCTTCCGCTGAGCGAGGCTGAGAGAAAAAAGAAAGCAAAACAATGACCTTTGGTAAGAAGGAAGGAATAGGACTCAACACCACCTTGTCGTGGTGAAGAATTCGGTATGGTTCCCTATATGAAAGAGCCGCCAATTCCGACACCCTTCTAGCTGAGGTGATGAAGGCTAGCTTGCGTGACAGCAAGACTAATAGCATTTCCTTAAAAGGCTCAAATGGTTGTTTCTGTAACACAGACAGCACCAAATTTAAGTCCCAAGGACACATAGGTGATCTAATGGGGGGAAGCAAATGAGTTGCCCCCTGCATAAAGGTTCGGACCAGCGAATGGGAGGCTAAAGGCCTTTGGAAGAATACTGACAGGCCATATTCTGACTTATGATTGTAATCTGATTTCCACAGCCGACTATAGAAAAGAGAGAATTCTCCCAATCACGTATTTCCAAGGATGCCATTTTCTGGCTTCAAACCAAGCAATACAAGTCTTCTAGACCTTATGACAGATCTTCCTAGTGACCGCTTTCCTAGCACTCACTAGGGTAGACACCACTGGTCCCCAGATGCCACGATCCTTCGGCAATAACTTCAGCAATAACTGACAATAACTTCTTACATGGAAGCTCGGCTGACCAGTTCTTAAGCCACAAAAGTCTGCGCATGTGTACAGACAGGTGAGTCAAATGAGAAACCTGCTGTATTGAATCCTTCAAGGCATCAACAGCAAAAAAAGCGCTCAAGGTATATCTGCCCTACTTTCAGCAGGATCATCCTCTTGGTTAGGCCTGTTAGGCCGACTGACCTGATCCTTTACGGACAGGCAGACTCCACCGTACAAACTTTTCCTCCATGGGATATAAAAGGGAAAACCTCTTAGGAGGAACGAAAATCCTGTCAGGAAATTCCCAATCAGCATACCCCACCTGTTCCAACAGTGGGTGCATGGGGAAAGCATGTGCAGCCTGAGAAGGCCTCAGGAACCCCAAAGAGGACCAGGGGGGCTCAGAAAACCCTGCAGAAGGTAACTTAAAGGCAGAACGAATTGACTCGGTAAGAGTCTGGATCAGAAGCCTCTGCGACTGAGCGGCAGATACCAATTGGACATCTTCTGGCCCAGATTACTCAGAAGCAGACTCATCTGCCAGGCCCTCCACAGAATCCTTGGCATTTAGCGCTTCCACACACCATCAACCCATTCCCGCTCCAAGATAGGAGGCTCAGGGGAGGGGGATCTGTCACGCTTCTTACCACCCTGCGAGATAGAGGCAATCATGCCAGCAATCCTGTCCTCTGCTGTCCTGTCCACTAAGGCTGAGGACAGATCATCCCTGGTGATAAAGGCTGAAGCAGCAGCGTTGACCGTAGGCACAATATCAGACAGGCTCAGTGGCTCAGATTGCCCGGAAGCCCTTGGTCTTTCAGGGAATAGAACACTAGGGTTTCGACTAGGCTCCTCAGAAACTACTGACAACATAGATGTGCCCTTCCCTGTAGTGTTAGTCCTGCTTCTCTTGTTTGAAGACATTGTAAGCCACAAAAAGGGAGTATCTGGGTTTAGTATTTACATACCCTAGAAGGGAGACCCTTTAATAGGGCTCAAGTACCTTAGCCTGCCAACCAACACCTGGTGACTCACATGACCCGTGAACTGCTAAAAGTGAATGGTCCAGAGCCTGCTTTGTGTCCCACAGCTGTCCCCTGGAAGCGCCGCATGTCAGCCATTCTCTGTTCAAATAAGAGGGCTGTGCGCTGGGACGCTCTGCGCATACGTACGCATGTGCGAGGTCTCGGCAAACATGTGCGGCTGTATTTGCACATGATGCAAATCTTTGTGCGCTAGGATCAAGCTATGGCGCATGCACGGCTCCGAGTGCGCACAACGTATGTGGCGAAGCCGCGTGCACCATGGCCGCCAACAGCCGCAAATACTTGTGAACTCTGGTGAACGCATGTGTGCCATGGCGAACCAAGATGCGCGGACCATCCATTAAGGAAAAAACAGCAAAACAACAAGAGAAAAAGGTACTCTTTGCAAACACCCACAGCTAGCCCAAAACCGCACAGGTGTCCAGCCTTTAGCTAGCTGGCTGATTGTTACAATCCTTGGGGCATCCCACAATAAGTAAATAAGGGTGCTTCACTTACCCATCCAGGCGCAGGGCAGCCTAAGAAACTAAGAGCCCAATCTTCACCCATCACAGCGGGTTCCGTCACTTGGGGACCTTCAAGGACTGGGTACCCTTTCAGTTTTAGGGTCCACTCCATTGGACCTGTACAGCACCCTGCAGGAATGCCTTAGCTCTGTGGTGTCCAGGATTCCACTACGCAGGGTCCAACGCCCGAAGGTCGCGTTACAGGCAAAACCTTGCAGGATCCTTGCATCTTCTTTGCGAGGCTCGGGTATCATTTATTTAAGCATATAAGCTTTTTTCAAATGAATCCGGTCAATCCCTTCATTCATTTAGGAACTGTTTTGGGACTAAAGACCTGGAGCTCAGAGAGCTTAACAAACGTGCCCATCCACCTTGCAGACACTGGTAAAAAACCTGAAGTGCTTCTTGTATAAGAGGGGTTATATAGGGACGGAGTTCCTATTTAAAACTTTGTCTACCAGTGTCCATTCACCTAGAGATGGCGTATAACACAGTAGGTAATGAATATTAGCCTAACTCTGTGTCCCATGATGTATGATAAAGAAATGTACAGTATAATTCATCTTTAAAATATAAACTCAACTCGAAAAAAAGGTTTGAACCTCTATCAAGTTTTTTTTTTATTGCTGTGTCTACATTGGAAAGATTTCCACTTACTGTTGCCCAGTGACCACATCACTTTTAAAGGAAATGAGAGGAATCCCCATAATGTTGACACAGACAACATAAATCCTATTCTTGTGCATGTTGTAAAGATTGCCCCTTAAATTCCTGTTTAAGTAACCATCATCACTGGAAATCCTCACAGCAATAAAAACCTGACAAAGCTTTTAATTATTTCCGATATTACTCTTTTTAGCTATTCCACATTGAAGCAGAACTTCATATTCCCTCCAGAAATCACAGCTTATAGGCACCAGGCAGTAATACAGTGTAGAAATAAGTTAAATGATGGACAGAGGCGTAGTGTTTCTTTCACTTTTTCTTTCACAAAAAAAAAAAAGAGAATAAAAAAAAAGGACTGTAATAATATTTACATGTTCCCCACAAATGCTATGGATCCACCTGCTGGCTGCCAAGTCACTGGTGCAATAGAGGGATGACTTATGCAGAGGAAATTATAGTCTATATTCTAATTTCACAACTTTAAGTCTGCAGTGGTTCATGACTCCTAGCCATGAGACTAGCCTTGAGACTGCACTGTCACTGACAGCTCCCAGTCTCTACTATTGCCCTGTACACACGATAGAACTTTCCGAAAACAAAATCCATGTTTTTTTTCCAACGGATGCTGGCTCAAACTTGTTTTGCATACACACAGTCACACAAATCTTGTCGGAAATTCCGAACGTCAAGAACCCGGTGACGTACAACATGTACGACGAGCCGAGAAAAATGAAGTTCAATAGCCAGTGAGAGGCTCTTCTACTTGATTCCGAGCATGCGTGGAACTTTGTGCGTCGGAATTGTGAACACATAATCGGAATTTATGACAACGGATTTTGTTGTCGGAAAATTTGAGATCAAGATCTCAAATTTTGTGTGTCTGAAATTCCGATGGAAAATGTCCTATGGAGCTTACACATGGTCGGAATTTCCGACAACAAGCTCCCATAGAACATTTTCCGTTGAAAAATCCTATCTTGTGAATGGGGCATAACAGTAATAAACCAATCAGGGTGGTTCTGGATCATACGGTAGCGGACATGGCGATCACATGGCTTTGTTAGTAAACAGCTGTCAGTGACAGTGACAACATCCTGTATAATAATTTCAGTTATGCATTTGCTGTATACAGAGAAATAAATATTTCTTAATTGTACAGTACAAGATACAAATCTTTAGTCTTAATCATGGGTTATATGCAGCTATCTTCAGGTGATTGGATACCGGCAAAAAAAGTTGTGATGCCATGTGACGTCAGAAGGGGCGATGCCACCGGGTGAGGTAACCGGGTGGCCCCGCCCCTTGCCCGTATAAGAGCTGTCAAAGCCAAAGAAAGAGCATATGGCGGGTAGCCTCTTAGGAGGCAAAGCGTTTCTTGCCATTTCTCTATTTTTCGGGTCAGCGGGCGTCGTGATGGACATCGAGGGACACTATTTTTTTTTCTTTTAATAAAGGACTTGTCAAAAACTGTTTCCTGTGTTTCTTATTTTTTGACAATTTTTTGTTAAAGGGAGCATCCAGATTCCGATAAGCCCCCACCCGCAGACCCCGACAACCACAGCCCAGGGTTGTCGGGAAGAGGCCCTTGTCCCCATCAACATGGGGACAAGGTGCTTTGGGGTGGGGGGCGCCGTCCACTGCCCTACTGACACTGTCCACTGCTTTACTGACACAGTCCACAGCCAAATATCTGTAGGAGAGGTTTCCACCATCCCTGCTAAGTTTTCAGTCATTTTTTATGTCTTATTTTCAGTCTGATATGTATTTATTTTTTATGTGACGTTACATATCACAGAGACAGTATTGTGGTGATATTGAAGTTTTTTGAGACGTCCATACATTAGAGGGTTCCACCATTATTGTGTTGTTGATTAGTAAGTTACAAGCAGTTTAAATAATGGTGGCTCTGGTGGGCACAGATGAGACAGCACTAGTAGGCACAGATGAGATGGCACTGGTGGGCACAGACAGGCTGCACTGGTGGGCACCGATGAGACCGCAGTGATGGGTACCGGCAGACGGCACTTATGGGGACAGATAGGCTGCAGTGATGGGCACAGATGAGACTGCACTGATATGCTGCACTGATGGGCACTGGGGCTGCACGTATGGGCACTGATAAGACTGCACTGATATGCTGCACTGATGAGGCTGAAATTATGGGCACTGATAAGCAATGGACACCATCCACTGCCCTACTGATACTGTCCACTGCCAAATATCTGTAGTGGGGATTTCCACCATCCCTGCTAAGTTTGCAGTCATTTTTGATGTCTTTTTTTCAGTGTGATGTGTATTATATGTGATGTTACATATCACAGAGACCGGTATTGTGGTAATATTAACATTTAATGAGATTTCCATACATTAGAGGGTTCCGCCATTGTTGTGTTATTGATTAGTAAGTTACAAGCTGTTTCAATAAGGGGTATCAAGCAGCACTCACAAATTGTGTACATCTGTCCTGTGTAGTGTATACAACTATAAACACCCACCTTCTGCCTTCCTGTATATAGAGACCTTCCTTCATCATCATTGTATATATAGCTGTATACAGGACAGATGATGTATATCTGCAGTCAGTAAAAATGGAGGAAGGTTTCTATATACAGGAAGGAAATTAGGTGTATATAGCTAGCTGTATACAGGATAGATGATGTATACCTATACCTGACCTGCTGAGATATATACTCTGATCTCTAATGCTGAGCTATATACCCTGATCTGTGAGGCTGAGCTATATACCCTGATTTGTGAGGCTGAGCTATATACCCTGATCTGTAATGCTTAGCTATACACCCTGATCTGTGAGGCTAAGCTATATACCTTGATCTGTAATGCTGAGCTATATACACTGATTTGTAATGCTGAGCTATATACCCTGGTCTGTGAGGCTGAGCTATATACCCTAATCTGTGAGGCTGAGCTATATACCCTGATCTGTAATGCTGAGCTGTATACCCTGATCTGTGAGGCTGAGCTGTATACCCTTATCTGTAATGCTGAGCTATATACACT
Source organism: Lithobates clamitans (assembly GCA_037952925.1). Classification (NCBI taxonomy): domain Eukaryota; kingdom Metazoa; phylum Chordata; class Amphibia; order Anura; family Ranidae; genus Lithobates; species Lithobates clamitans. Next base: position 4,139,246 of record JBBGZY010001049.1, on the reverse strand, counting down.
GATCTGTAAGGCTGAGCTATATACCCTGATCTGTAATGCTGAGCTATATACCCTGATCTGTGAGGCTGAGCTATATAACCTGGTCTGTGAGGCTGAGCTATATACCCTGATCTGTGAGGCTAAGCTATATACCCTGATCTGTAATGTTGAGCTATATACACTGATCTGCAAGGCTGAGCTATATACCCTGATCTGTAATGCTGAGCTATATACCCTGATCTGTAATGCTGAGCTCTATACCCTGATCTGTGAGGCTGAGCTATAAACCCTGATCTGTGTGGCTGAGCTGCATACCCTGATCTGTGAGGCTGAGCTGCATACCCTGATCTGTGAGGCTGAGCTGCATACCCTGATATGTGATGCTGGGGCTGTATACTCTGTTCTGTGATGCTGGGGCTGTATACTCTGTCCTGTGATGCTGGGGTTGTATACTCCTGTCCTGTGATTCTGGGACTGTATACTCTGTCCTGTGATGCTGGGACTGTATACTCCTGTTCTGTGATTCTGGGGCTGTATACCAGTGGCAGCAGGTGCTCAAAATTTTTGGGGGAGGCGCAAACAAACTGAAAAATATTTAAACCCCCCTTATCAATTGAAGCCTCACTGTGCCAATCAAATGCAGCCACTGTGCCCATCATATGCAGCCTCTGTGCCCATCAATTGCAGCCACTGTGCCCATCAATTGCAGCCACTGTGCCCATCAAATGCAGCCACTGTGCCCATCTTATGCAGCCACTGTGCCCATCATATGCAGCCACTTGTGCCCATCAAATGCAGCCACTTGTGTCATCATATGCAGCCACTTGTGCTCAAACGCAGCCAATGTGCCCATCATATGCCCATCATATGCAGCCATTTGTGCATATCATATGCAGCCATTGTGCCCATCGTATGCAGCCATTGTGCCCATCATATGCAGCCATTGTGCCCATCATATGCAGCCACTGTGCCCATTACCCCCCCCCACTTGCGGCTCTGGCAGTACCCAACCCCCACCCCCGGCGCGTCTCTGGCAGCAGGACCCCCGCGCACCAGCTCTGGCAGCACCCCCCCCCCCCCACAAGCGCGGCTCTGGCAACGGGGACTTACCACAGCAGCTCCTCCAGCGTGTCTTCTTCGCTCCTCTTCCTAAGCATCAGGCATCCAATAGGGTCCCCTTAATTTGTAAAATGTGTAAATAGGTTGTTGGATAATGATGCCCAAGTATCCTAAATATCCTAAAGCGGGTATGTGCTGGGAACACGTGCGACCGCATCTGGATCTAAAGGTTAGATGTTGGACTTATTCAAGTTTACCTTAAATCTGGAAAATTGTCAGAATTCAGTGATAACCTGCAGGAATTTGGGGAGGGAAGATTGGGGATCAGAGAGGTAGATAAGTAGATCGTCCGCATAAGGGGACACTTTTTCTTCAAAAATATTATCCCTGTATGGTGAAATCTGCTCTCAATAGTGCTGCTAATGGTTCTATAGTCAGGACAAACAGGAGGGGGTGACAAAGGGCACCCCTGCCGCAGCTGCGGGCAACAGAGAAGGGGGCTGAAATATAATTTTTAACACGTATGCAAGCACTAGGGTTGGAATACAAGAGTTGCACCCAACAAAGGAAAATGAGCCCAAGCCCAAACTTAGCCAGAACTTCTTGTAAGTATGGCCATTTGACAGGGTCGAATGCTTTATGAGTGTCCAAAGCAACAACAAGTCTGAAGCCCATGTGTTTATGGGTAGCCTGCATGTTGGTAAAGAGTCTTTGAAGATTAGTATAGGTGGTGTGCCCAGGAATAAAGCTGGTCTGATCCAAGCCAACCAAGGTGGTAACCAAGTCATTGAGTCTACGGGCCAGGACTTTAGCCAGGATTTTAATACCCAAATATATTAACCACTTCCGATCCGCCTGCTGTCGTTTTACGTCACTACTTTGAAGAGGGCTACCGTTGTTATGGTAGCAGCCAGCTACCATAACCCTGGTATCCTCTTCAAAAGCGGGCAGTCCGCTTCAAGATAAAAGTGGTCTCTGCGGCTGATTCCCCCCCTAGATCACTTTTACATGCGGCAGGAGAGAAAGGGCCATCGGTAGCGGCGGAGGCGATCGGATCCTCTCCTTAGCGTAACATGGAGACGAGTGAGGGGAAGATGGTCCCCATCCGTCTCCATATCATTGCAGGGCGGAAGCGACGTCAAAACATCACTTCCGCCCAATGCTCTTAAAGGGACATTTTTTTTTTTTTTTTTAAATCACATACATTTTTTTTATTGCATTTTAGTGTAGAAATGAGATCTGAGGTCTTTTTGACCTCAGATCTCATATTTAAGAGGTCCTGTCATGCTTTTTTTCTATTACAAGGGATGTTTTATTCCTAAGAACAGTGTAAAAATAAAAATAAAAGGTAAAATAAATAAGAAAAGAAAAAAAAAAGTCCAGCCGAGCTTGTGTGCAGAAGCGAATCCATACGTGAGCAGCGCCCACATATGAAAACGGTGTTCAAACCACACATGTGAGGTATCGGCGCGATTGTTAGAGTGAGAGCAATTATTCTAGCCCTAGACCTCCTCTGTAACTCAAAACATGCAACCTTTAGAATTTTTTAAATGTCGCCTATGGAGATTTTTAACCACTTGCTTACTGGGCACTTAAACCCCCCTCCTATCCAGACCAATTTTCAGCTTTCAGTGCTCTCACACTTTGAATGACAATTACTCAGTCATGCAACACTGTACCCAAATGATTTTTTGTCCTTTTTTCATACAAATACAGCTTTCTTTTGGTGGCATTTGATTACCTCTGGGTTTTTTATTTTTTGCGCTATAAATGAAAAAAGACCGAAAATTTTGAAAAAAAACGAAATTTTCTTAATTTCTGTGATAACATTTTGCAAATTAGTAATTTTTCTTCATACATTTTGGCCACAATTTATACTGCTACATATCTTTGGTAAAAATAACAAAAAAATTGTGGAAATTATTTGGTCTGTTTGAAAGTTTTAGAGTCTACAAGCTATGGTGCAAATCATAAAAAAATTATCACATCTGATGTACTGGTGGCCTATCTAATTTCCTGAGACCGTAACAAGCCAGGAAAGTACAATTGTCCCCCAAATAACCCCTTTTTGGAAGTAGACATTTCAAGGTATTTAGAGGCATGGTGAGTTATTTTAAGTTGTATTTTTTTCCCACAATTCTTTGCAAAATTGAGATTTTTTTTCCCCCACAAAGTTGTCATTGTAATAGCTTATTTCTCTCACATGGCATGTGTATACCACAAATGACACCCCAAATTACATTCTGCTACTCCTCCTGAGTATTACGATACCACATGTGTGTGACTTTTTCACTGCCTGGCCACATACAGAAGCCCAACATGCAGGGGAGCACCATCAGGTGTTCTAGGAGCATAAATTACACATCGCATTTCTCAACCGCCTATTACACTTTTAAAGACCCTGGAGCACCAGGACAATGGAAACACCCACAAAATGACCCCATTTTGGAAAGCTAACACCCCAACGTATAATCTATGAGGCATAATGAGTCTTTTGAACGGTTAATTTTTTTACAGAAGTTTTTGGAAAATGTGGAAAAAAAATGAAAACACATTTTTTTTACACAAAGTTGTCCGTTTATAAGATTTTTCCAACACATAGCATTTAGATAGCAAAAATGACACCCCCAAAATACATTCTGCTTCTCCTCCTGAGTATTACGATACCACATGTGTGGGACCTTTTCACTGCCTGGCCACATACAGAGGCCCAGCATGCAGGGAGCACCATCAGGTGTTCTAGGAGCATAAATTACACATCACATTTCTCAACCTCCTATTACACTTTTGAAGACCCTGGAGCACCAGGACAATGGAAACACCCACAAAATGACCCCATTTTGGAAAGCTAACACCCCAACGTATAATCTGTAAGGCATAATGAGTCTTTCGAACGGTTAATTTTTTTACAGAAGTTTTTGGAAAATGTGGAAAAAAAATGAAAATTTTTTTTACACAAAGTTGTCCGTTTTATAAGATATCTCCAACACATAGCATTTAGATAGCAAAAATGACACCCCAAAATACATTCTGCTACTGCTCCTGAGTATGGCGATACCACATGTGTGAGACTTCTACACAGCCTGGCCACATACAGAGATCCAACATGCAAGGAACACCGTCAGGTGTTCCAGGGACACATAGCATGCACATACCAAGAATTACACCCCAAAATACATTATTCTAAACAAAGCGTAAACAAAAGATTACCTGTGGTTGTAGTAGCGCAGTTGTACACAGGAGGATAGCACTGGTCCTGGCAGCAGGCAGGGACTTGGTCAGCAACGGCGAACACAATTGTCCAGGCAGCAGGCAGGGTTACTGTCCATATAAAGTCAAGGGTCAGTGCAGGCAGACATATTGTCAGCAGTGCCAAAAATATTGGTCCTGGTAGTAGGCAGGTCCATGTGGTGTGGTCAGTGCGACAGGCAGAGGCATGACGGCAGTAAGTCCTACAGGCAGAAGTAGGGCCTCGTTCAGGACAGAATGGGGACAGGGGTAGAGGCTTCTCACACCCAAATCTCTTTGAAGCCTCCGAGTCTCCAGACCCTAATCTAGGACTGAGAAAACAAAAAAAAATATTTTTTTCATCCAGAAAAACAATTTGGAGCCCCTCACATATGTGAGACCCCTGTGTTGAATCCCACTAGTCCAGTAGCAGGGTACAAGATCAGTCCATGAGGCAGGCAAAAAACATGGTCAAACAGTCCAAGGTCAGTTCCAGATCAGGCAGATGTATGTACAGAATCGTTAGGCAGAAGCATGGTCAAATAACAGTCCAGGGTCAGTTCCAGATCAGGCAGAGGTATGTACAGAATCGGCAGACAGAAGCGTGGTCAAATAACAAGCCAGGATCAGTTACAGAGCAGGCAGTGGCATAAGGGGGGTGAGGCTTACGTTTACCATACTTCACTAATAATTTACTGAAGTATGGTAACGGCGAAAACATTCACCTACGCAGAGGCTTGGTTCGGAAGGACATTGTGCACAATAAAAAGATGTGTCTCTTCTGAATCCTGCTCTGGTACACATCATACTTTTTTTTTTTACGGCGTTGGCCTGTTTGTTTGGGAGGGATTTTATCGGGTAAGTGGCGTTCGGAGAGTCGACTAAGAACATCTGATCAGATATTTTCTGGTGGGCCGTTCGGGAATATAAGGGCAGTGAAAACTTCCTCCTGGTAGCCAAGGAAGCGTTTGGGGTTTTGGGTGGAGTTGCGGTAAATTACATATGAATTGTATATGGCCAATTGAAAAAAATAAATTGCGACTTTTTTATACCAATGGTATGTCCGTCTTGTGGCAAGGTATGGTTCCAGTATCTGGTCATTGAAGTCGACTCCCCCCATAAACAAATTATAATCATAGATGCATTTAGGTTTTTGTATGGGGCCATTCCTTCTGGGGAATTCCACGAAGGTATCATTGTGGATTAAAGACAACATGTAGAAATCCCTTTTGTTCCTCCACTTCACTGCCAAAATCTCATTGTTTCGTAGACTTGCCGTTTCTCCTTTTCTCAATTTCTTATTGACAAGACTTTGAGGAAAGCCCTTCCGGTTCTTTTTTATGGTGCCACATGCTGGCATCTTTTTCCGGTGAAGCTTGTGGAACAGGGGCAGAGATGTGTAGAAGTTGTCTACGTATAAATTGTAGCCTTTCTCCAGTAGGGGGTATATGAGGTCCCAAACAATTATCCCGCTCGATCCCAAGTAGTCTGGGCAATTAGGGGGTTGCAGCTGGGTGTCCTTCCCTTCGTACACTTTGAAGGCATATATGTACCCCGTGACTCAGTCACATAAATTGTATACCTTCGCCCCATAGTGGGCCCTTTTACTGGGAATAAATTGTTTTATTTTAAGCCTGCAACTAAACTTAACAAGGGACTCATCCACTCATATGTTTAGGTCCGGGGTAAACAGTTGGGGGAATACTTCAGAAAAATAATTTAGAAGTGGCCGAATTTTGAAAAGCCTGTCATAGTTTGGGTCATTTCGGGGAGGAAACTGGGTATTGTCATTGAAATGAAGGAGCCTCATTATTATGAGGTATCTGTTTCTGGGCATTACCTTGGAAAATACTGGCATGTGGTGGATGGAGTGGGTTGACCAATAGGACATCAAAGTGTTTTTTTTGGTGAGTCCCATATTAAATGTGAGGCCTAAAAAAACCTTCAACTCCTCCACCGTTAGGTCTCACCACTCGTAGGGACGGGCATAGTAGGACGTTGGATTATTTAAAATAAATTGCTGTGCACAAAGGTTGCACTGGGCCACAATATTTGATAGCATGCCCTCGGTAAAAATTATATCAAAAACATTTATTGGGGAAAAATTCTGTGTCCACCTGGATTTCTGGCTGGGTAGTGAAAGGTGGAATGTTGGCTTCTCCTGATTTAGGAGGAAGCCACAAGGGGTTCTGCAGGGCATAGGGAAGGCTGGCATGGGTCCTTGGTTTTTCTTGCCGAGGTACTGCGGTGCTGGTGGATGGCACTGGTGGCACTGCGGTGCTGGTGGATGGCACTGCGGTGCTGGTGGATGGCACTGCGGTGCTGGTGGATGGCACTACGGTGCTGGTGGATGGCACTGCGTTGCTAGTGGATGCCACTGCCTCCTCACCAGAATGCCTTCGTTTGGCGGGCCGAATATCTTCCTCCTCTGAGTCACTCAGTGTTCCACTACTGAGGACTGGCTCATAATTTATGTCCGACTCAGAATCGGAGCCTGAAAGGTAATCCGAAAAAGAGAGCTCCCCGTTGCTCTCGTCGGCCTGGGACAGTATTTGGTATGCCTCCTCGGCGGAAAAGCATCTTTTGGACATGGTTGCTAAGCCTGCACTGATGGGCACTGATGAGGCGGCACTGATGAGCACAGATGGGCACTGAGGTGGCACAGAGGGGCATTGATGAGGTGGAACAGATGTGCACTGATTAGGTGGAACAGATGTGCACTGATGAGGTGGCACAGGTGGGTACTGATGAGATGGCACAGGTGGGCACTGATGTGGCGGCACAGGTGGGCACTGAGGAGGCGGCACAGGTGGGCACTGATGAGGTGGCACAGATATGCACTGATGAGGTGGAACAGATGTGCACTGATGAGGCGGCACAGGTGGGCACTGATGAAGTGGCACAGGTGGGCACTGATGAGGTGGCACAGATGTGCACTGATGAGGTGGAACAGATGTGCAATGATGAGGTGGAACAGATGGGCACTGATTGGCACAGGTGCGCACTGATGAGGTGGCACAGGTGTGCACTGATGAGATGGCACAGGTGGGCACTGATGAGGTGGCACAAGTGGGCACTGAGGCGGAAAAGATGTGCACTGAGATGGCACAGATGTGCACTGATGAGGTGGCACAGATGTGCACTGATGAGGTGGCACAGATGTGCACTGATGAGGTGGCACAGCTGGGCACTAATGAGGAAGCACAGATGGGGCGGCACAGATGGGCACTGATGAGGTGGCACAGATGGGCACTGATGAGGCGGCACAGATGTGCACTGATTGATTGCACAGATGTGCACTGAGGCAGCACAGATGGGCACTGATTGGCACAGGTGGGCACTGATGAGTTGGGACAGGTGGGCACTGATGAGGTGGCACAGGTGGGCACTGATTGTAAAGATGTGCAGATGGACACTGATCACCACTGGGCAGACAGGTGGGCACCGATTGGCACAGGTGGGCACCAATTTGCACAGGTGGGCACTGTACTGATGGGGCACTGTACTGATGGGGCACTGTAGGCACTGTACACGGTTTTTTTTACTCAAAAAAACTCACAGATCGCTGACAGATTCTCTCTCTCCTCACACGCTATCTCTGTGTGAGGAGAAAGAGCCGGCAATGAGAGATGATCTCATATGTTTACATTTGGCGATCGCGCTGTTAATGGCCGCTGTGATTGGCCATTTACAGCGATCTGTGATTGACTGTGTCCAAGGGACACGGCCAACACAGAATTTCTCGTGAGCGCGCACGGGAAGCGACGAAAGGGGAGGCCGTCATATGACAGCTTCCCGGGAATTGAGATTCGCGCTGCAGCCGTCATTCGGCTACAGCCGGATGTCAAGTAGTTAAGGGTAAAAGCTTGTCATCACTCCACAAGCGTAAAGTGTATGGGGACCCGGGTATGTATCAATGCAAAAAAAAGATTTTAAAATGGCAGATTTTTCAAGAGCAGTGATTGTAATAATGCTTAAAGTGAAATAATAAAAATGAAATTTTCCTCTAAATTTTGTGCCTGGGGGGTCCCCTTCGTCTGTCTGTAAAGTGGCACATCTGTGCAATGTGTAGAAGAGTGCCGCAGCAAAATGACATTTAAGGACAAAATGTCATTTAAACTTTTAAACTTGCTTGCAGCTGTAATGTATTGCCAGCTCCTGGCAATATTGATGAGAAATCAATGAAAAAATTGGCATGGGTCACCCCCCCCCCCCCCTCTGTCCAAGCCTTTCGGGTCTCGTATGGCTTTTAAGGGGAAATCCATGCCAAAATGTAAAAAAAATACAGGGTGGAGTCTATCTATCTACCCAAGGTACTATGGGTTGGAGGCAAGGTTCTGTAGAGGGGTGCAGGGTACTATCGGTTGGGTGCAGGGTTCTCTAGAGGGGTGCAGGGTACTATGGGTTGGGGGCAAGGTTTTGTAGAGGGTTGCAGGGTACTATGGGTTGGGACAGGGTTCTGTGGAGGGGTGCAGGGTACTATGGGTTGGGGGCAAGGTTCTGTGTAGGGGTGCAAGGTACTATGGGGTGGAGGCAGGGTTCTGTGGAGGGGTGCAGGGTACTCTGGGTTGGGGGCAGAGTTCTGTAGAGGGGTGCAGGGTACTATGGGTTGGGGGCAGGGTTCTGTAGAGGGGTGCAGGGTACTATGGGCTTTGGGCAGAGTTCTGTGGAGGGGTGCGTGGTACTATGGGCTTGGGCAGGGTTCTATGGAGGGGTGCAGGGTACTATGGGTTGGGGGCAGGGTTCTTTAGAGGGGTGCAGTGTACTATGGGTTGGGTGCAGGGTTCTGTGGAGGGGTGCAGGGTACTATGGGTTGGGGGCAGGGTTCTGTAGAGGGGTGCAGGGTACTATGGACTTGGGGCAGGGTTCTGTGGAGGGGTGCAGAGTACTATGGGCTTGGGGCAGGGTTCTATAGAGTAGAGGGGCGAGGGGTGCAGGGTAGATGGGAGGTACAGGAAGAAGAGAAGGCTCCCACACAGGGTTCAATGGAGGAGTAGAGGGCAGAGGACAGTGTCAAAGGGGACCCTGGGCATTGACAGCCTGGAACGGTCGGAAGGATCTGGATCAGAGCTGGTGGAGACAATCAGGAAGAAAGCAGCTGGGGGTGAGCGAGCACTGAGAAGGAGGGACCCGAGGACTGGGAAGCACGGGAGGGACACAGACACAGGCAGCGCCCCACCCCCATTTCAGTCATGAGAGACGAGCAGTGCCAGAGCACCGATCACCAGGATCAGCCATACACTGCACGTCTGACAGGGAGCCAGCACCGCTATCCTCGACCTACACCTTCATCCACCTTACTACTACCCCACTGCCAGCCCGCTCCTCCAACCGATCACCCTCTACTACCTTGAGGGCAAAGACGACCCTGCCTATCAGCAGAGCAGGAGAGAGCTGTTATGAAAAGACTCCGCCAATCCTGCTGTCTGTGCAGATCTCCAGCTCCACCCTCCCCCTTGCTTTATGCGAATAGAATGAAATCGTTGGTGGGGCGGGAGAGCCGGAAGAGGAGACAGACAGACATGGCCACAGAATCGTGAACGGCTGCATCGGCCGTGTCAATTTCATTCTGGGACACTGTATTGTCCCGGAATGAAGGTGCCCGGGATTTGGGACAGACCTCCAAGATGCGGGACTTTCCCGGGCAATCTAAGAAGCGTGTTTTTTTTTTTTGCTAGAAAATTACTTTGAACCCCCAAACATTATATATATATTTTTTAAAGCAAAGGCCCTACAGATTAAAATGGTGGGTGTTGCAATATTTTTTTTTCACACAGTATTTGCGCTGCGATTATTCAAAATTTGGAAAAAAAAAACACTTTTTAAAAAAATGTAATGCACTAAAACACACTATATTGCCCAAATGTTTGATGTAATAAAAAATATGATCTTATGTCGAGTACATGGATACCAAACACATGCTTTAAAATTGCGCACAAACGTGCAGCGGTGACAAACTACATACATGTTTAAGAGCCTTTAAAATGCTTTACAGGTTACCACTTTAGATTTACAGAGGAGGTCTACTGCTAAAATTACTACCCTCGATCTGACCTTTGCGGTGATACCTCACATGCATGGTGCAATTGCTGTTTACATATGACACCAGACCGATGCTTGCGTTCGCCTTTACGCATGAGCACAGGGGGACAGGGGTGCTTTTTTTTTTTTTTTTTTTTTTAAATTACTTATTTTGCTTTTTTATTTTCTTTTTAAGCTGTTTCTTTCATTTTTTTTTTTTTATAATTTGTATTATCTCAGGGAATGTAGATCTCTCCTCTGCCCTCAAAGCATCTGACCATACCAAGATTGGTGTGATAAAATGCTTTCCCAATTTTCCAATGGCGCGGTTTATATCCGGCGAAACCTAAGTCATGAAATGCTTGTAGCTTCTGGTTTCCTAGGCCATAGAGATGATTGGAGCCATTCTGGTCTCTGATCAGCTCTATGATCAGCTGGCAGAACCACCGGCTGCATTCTTGGGTTCCCTGTTGGGACAGGAGAGCCCGAGAAAACCATAGAAGACGGTGGGAGGGGGATGTGTAAAAGCAGTCTAGAGGCTAATTAGCCATTAGGATTGCTTATACATGAAAGCCGACCGCTGGCTGAAAAGAATGATACCAAGATGATACCTAAACCTGCAGGCATCATTCTGGTATAACCACTCAAAGTCCAGCAACATATCAGTACATTGCTGGTTCTTGTTGGGCATATATTGTAATGTTCTTTTTTTCATGCAGCCTGTGGGCTGAACGAAAAAAAAGAGATTGATTGGTTGGTATGCCCACCACTAGAATACCGCCCTTCATCCACCCACTTCTAATGATGGGCATACATGCACCATTTTTTTTTTCTGTGGTGGTGAAATCAACTCCTACAATGAAGAATTCTCAGATTTTTTGTATCGTGAACGCAACTGCAACAGCAAACGCTGTTGCTGTCAAGATAAATAAATCAGTGCTGCAGCTGAATGGCGTACCTGAAAGAGAAAACAATGGTAACAATAAAACATTAACTCAATAAAACAACTTGATTTTTTAACGCAATCTGTGCCTAAAAAATATTTACTGAAGCATGGGGGGAATCTGCCCTTAATGTTGGGAGCAAATCACTCCTCCACCCCTGCCCCCATGCTTCGGCATATATGCTTTTTTTTTACCGGGGTGGTGAAATCACCTCCTACAGCGCTGGAGTCACGGCTTTACGCATCGTGGGAGCAAATGCTGTTGCTGTCAGAATAAATAAACCCGTGCTGCAGCTGAATGACGTACCTGCTAAGCAAATGATGGTTAACAATAAAACAAAATAACATTACAGTATAACAGTAAGACATACCTTACCTGCAAAGCAAATAAAATAAAACATAGTAAAAAAAAAAATTACAATTCTAAAATACGTAACAATAGATATAGAACAACAGGGAGCAAACAATAGAGAGCGAACATAAGAGAGAAAACAATAGAGAGAAGAAAAATAAAACCACAACTATTTTAGGCTTTTTTATTTTTTTTTGTGTTCTTGCGTGTTTTTTTTTTTCATTGTTATATAAACTGTAAAATGTAAACGCTCCAAATTAGGGCCTCTCAAAATGTGATGGCTATCTCATCTTTCGAGACCCTGTGTAAGTGTGCCCTAGGACTGTGCAATGCTGTACCCTACGCTAATACTCCACTAGTGTGTGGTAGCGTTCGAAACATTCACCAATGAAAAGACCAGGTTGGTCAGGACAGGAGGGACATTAAAAGCCGGTGTCACGTCTATAGCCGTGTTTTCTGCAGACACGACATCTTCTTTGGGGATTTTTTTGGGTAGAGGTACCAGGGAGGACATAGGGAAAATGCCTCTCATGCAGCCGACTCACTGTATTTGGATTGGGAAGTTGGGCCACAGCACCATCTGGAAACAGAAGGGCTGTAAAGATCTCTTCCTGGAATTTAAGGAAGTATCCAGTTCGTCTTGAAGCTTTGTATAGCACATAAGCATTTGGCAGAGCCAATTGGAATAAATATATAGACACTTTTTTATACCAGCGTCTGGCCTTACGGGCAATTAGGTACGGCCCCAACAACTGGTCATTGAGGTCCACCCCTCCCATGTTAAGGTTGTATTCGTGGACACAGCGGGGTTTCTCCACAACACCAGTCACCGTCACCGTTTGAATTTGGACCGTCGTGTCTGCGTGAAGTGAAGAAAGAAAGAAATATTCTTATTATCCCTCCACTTCACAGCAAGCAAATTATTACATCTCAAGCAGGCTTCCTCCCCCAGCCTAAGATTGTAATCTACAAGCCGCTGGGGCAAGCCCCGGCGATTAGATCACATGGTGCCACATGCGCCAATTCCATGATCAAACAAGTTGACACCAAGTCCCACACAATCTTACCAGCGCTCCTTATGTAGTCTGGGCAGTTCTCCTGCTCTACGTAACTATCTCTTCCCATAAAATTAAATGTATAGCCTGTTGCCCTATCACAGAGATTACACATCTTGACCCCGTATCTGGCATGCTTGCTGGGAAGATACTGTTTGAATGACAAGCGGCCAAAAAAACTTAATCAGGGACTCATCAATGCACACAACTTGATCGGGAGTAAACAAGGCTGCAAACTGCTGGTTGAAGTGGTTTACAAGGGACCGAATTTTGTAGAGCCGATGGTATACAGGGTCACCCCGAGGATGACCGAGTTCATTGAAATTCATGAACCGCAAGATCTGCTGTATAGTGTCCTGGTCATGGAGGCAGAGAACACGGGCACATGGTGAATTGGGTAAGAAAGAAAGAAAGAAAGAAAGAAAGAAAGAAAGAGAGAGAGAGAGAGAAAAAGAAAGAAAGAAAGAAAGAAAGAAAGAAAGAAAGAAAGAAAGAAAGAAAGAAAGAAAGAAAGAAAGAAAGAAAGAAAGAAAGAAAGAAAGAAAGAAAGAAAGAAAGAAAGAAAGAAAGAAAGAGAAATTATATATGCAAATATTGGCAGTGTACGAAAAAAAAGAGTAATACAACAGAGTGTAGTGGCCCATGCAATATAAAATGTAATATCACATTACACAATTAAACATATGGTAAGGGAATGTAATACAAATAGAAATACAAATATGAAACTATAGATAGTACATTTGCTATCATCTGCAGTCATACAGTAGTTTATACGATTTCCGGGGAAGTTATTTTGCTTCGTTTAGAGACATTACTCATTTCTGGACATTTTATTCCAAGTAACTACGGTAAGTGCAAGTCAGCACTTGAGGTGCGTCTACATTATTATGCCAACTGACTAAAAATTATTAAACATTCCGGACAATACAGCAGCTCTTATCAAGCACGTAGAAAGGCTTGCAAGCAAAACATAAATAAATTCTTTTTTTTCACAATTGCTACTGCATAAGGTACAAAACTGGTACTTCCCATTATACCTCCCATGTTCTAGAAAGAAAGAAAGAGAAAAAGAAAGGAGATAGAATCTTTTTTAGGTACATTAGTGACAGAAAGAAAAAATGCAATGGAATCACTAAAATGAAAAGTGGGCACAACACATATGTTGAGGGAGACCTGGATGTAGCAAGCTGGAGGAAAGTTCAAAACTAATTTTAGAAAGTATTATTTTACTGAAATTGTAGTTGATGCAGAGGTAGTGAGACAGTCAACTGTAAATGGCTTCAAACATGCTTGGGACAAATATACAGTAGATCTATACTAAAAAAGTTACTGTGCACACTCGATGGCTTACCACTCGGCCTTTTTCTGCCGTCACATTTCTATGTTTCTATGTTGGTGAATCGTTATTGCATATAATAAATGGTTTAGTTATCCTCTCACAAATACTTTTGAATGTTTTCTTTGGGCCTAGAACATGGGGGGTATAATGGGAAGTACCAGTTTTGTACCTTATGCAGTAGCAATTGTGAAAAAAACGAATTTATTTACGTTTTGCTTGCAAGCCTTTCTACATGCCTGATAAGAGCTGCTGTATTGTCCGGAATGTTTAATAATTTTTAGTCAGTTGGCATAATAATGTAGACGCACCTCAAGTGCTGACTTGCACTTAGTTACTTGAAATAAAATGTCCAGAAATGAGTCATGTCTCTAAAGAAAGCAAAATAACTTCCCCGGAAATCGTATAAACTACTGTATGACTGCAAATGATAGCAAATGTACTATAGTTTCATATTTGTATTTCTATTTGCATTAAATTCCCTTACCATATGTTTAATTGTGTAATGTGATATTACATTTTATATTGCATGGGCCACTACACTCTGTTGTATTACTCTTTTTTTCGTACACTGCCAATATTTGCATATATAATTTTTGGATTTATATAACAAAATATTTGTGACAGTTTAACAAGATTAATATTAGGCGATCAGCACTAGAATTACATAAATAAATAATGCACCCTACATATTCAAAATGAGTGCCAGTAAAAGGCAGCAGAAGAGGGACTTGTAAGTGCCCCCTAGCAGCTGGAGAAGATTGTGGCTAATACTCCTAGGTAAGGGCCTTCACTGGGAATGTACTCATAGGCTCGCTGAGAGACTGGCCCAGCTGAGGTCAGGCATCTGGGCAGATCCTGACATGGGAGCCAAGTTGCTGAGGTCACTTCTAGCCCATTCATCGTATTTGATTTAACAGGGAAATAGTAGATCCTCAAACTCTCCTACTAGTTCTCCTTGTATGGCGTGTCATTACCACTCTTCCGCCCTTACACAAAGACAGACACTACTACAATTTTATACTCATGACCTTGCTTCTCATGTGGTCTCAGGCCCAATCCCTGAATGTGGTCCTGCACTGTGAGTGAAGACAGCAAAGCAGTAGCCCAGGTGTGTGCATCAAGGACCTTCTCTAACCACTCCACCACCCATTACCCTCCAGGATACACTGACACCTGACCACCACCTTCTCCTGCCCACTTATTTCTGCACTCCTGTGACCCAGATTCAGCCGACAGTGGGCTAAAATCTGCTGTTGGCTGTTGTCACAGACCTGGTCCAGGTTCTGCAGGGATTCCAACAATAATGTCAGGACCTGCCCAGATGCCTGATCGCAGCTGGCTCAGCCTCTCAGCAAGCCAATGAGATCCCGAGCCAGCCATTCCTGCCCCTTCCACAGCCTGGCCCTCCATTGAGCACTGTAAGGGCAGAGAAGAGCATTGGATCAATGTTGCAGCTATCTAAATAAGCATGCATGTTTATTTTTTTTCCAATCCCACACTTCTCCTTTAAGTTTTGAATAATGGCGTTAACAGTTCCACATACTAGCATTCATAAACAGTTTTAACATAGGACAGTACAAACCCATGCTACTAATTTGTTTACTTCCACAGCTACATAAATAGGGATACTGCGGTGCTTTAATTGGCCTTTATCCCTTTCCTAGTAGTGAGTCACTCCTCTGGTTAACTGCTCTTTAAGTCAGAAAAAAGTCTTTGATGATGTTTTCAGTCCATGGCAGGGAAAACCAAGAAGGAGATAAAGTCCAATCCAGAGCCAACTCTTAAACTCCTCCTACAAGGCTGGTTCATTCCAATGACTACTAAAGGTGTGCGGCAGGACAATAACTTGCTCCTCCCAAAGGGGAGCCTACTCAAAACTGCAGGCTGCACATGATGTTGTCCCTTCTCCCTTTCATGCAGGACTGGATTCATTTAACACTAAATGTGATATCTATCTCTCCACCGCAGAGAAGCCAAAAAATGGCTATCCAAAATCTGTGCCAAATTTCAGTGCCAATAGTAGGCACTGACTTCTTCAAGATGACTGCTGAAGCCAAGTGTGGAGGACAAGTCAATCCTCCACTAGACTTTCTTAGTGCACAGCACATGCACAGCAGGGGTCATGTGACTGTTCAAAAAATATATAAGGGAGAACCCTAGTGGACGGCATCTCACCCACTGCAATGGGGAGAAATAGTTGATGAAAACCTGTTACTTGACACCCCCTACAGGCTGAGCTTTGTGCAACATGTATAGAGATCCAGAAACATAAAGACTATATAAGTACTCTAGTTTTATTGAATGCTTGTTACCATGACAACTGAAATTGGCTTTTATTGGGATAGGGCTGGTCTTTCATTGGTTATTTTTGGAGCCTATCCATCCTATGCATTGTGGTAATGTTTACTTACCTTCTTGCGGGACCATTCATTTTGAATGGGTGATATTTATTTTCAATGGCACCTCAACGCACACACCTGACGCACCAGAGTTGCAATGCATCATGACACACCGTATTTCAGAACCATGCATTGTAGTGTCCTATGTTAGCAAATATGGTCAATGCTTGATTTTAGGTCCGTTGCTGTGCGATGGCAGCCCATTTGCTCATGCAATAATATAATACAAGCATGCTACAACAGCTTATTATGCCTGCTCAGAGGACATTGCAAGTTGCCATTTTACTACTTTTTTGACATTGGCACATCTCTTTATACCGTATCATACCCACTCTGCCCTGTGCATGAACCTGCGGAGTATTCTGGGTAATCAACACCATGATTATACCAATGAACATTCTGTTCAGATGAGATTTGTTTGACAACTTTTGGAAGATCCATTTTGAGCAGTAAAATTAGTCTTTAGTATTAGTTGTAAAATAATAGCAAAGTAATAAAAAATCATTTTTACACTTGACAGGCTTTGTAGACTACGACTGCAGGATTTTATTATCCTCTTTTGTCACCAAGGCACTTGCCTGGTCACATTAGTGTATTTAGAAGCTGAGCACAATTTGTTCTGTATTCTTCATTTGCCAAGAAAAAAGGCAGAAGACAATTAAGAATGTTGTTGCTTCAGAAAAGCTTGGCACTGGCATACAGGAATTCTGAAAGCATAACATCACCCACAGTTGTAACTTGTTTTGTTTTTGGAAGGAGAATTAAAAAATCATGAAATAATGCCCACCGCATTTTGTAAATATATCTAAACCCAAGGACAGAAATGTAATATATAGCTTACCAGATCTAAGATGCGGTGGCTGCATTCATTTTCTTTTTTAAGGCTTTTTTCCTTTTATTTATTTATTTTTTTTTTAACATTTTTTTTTGTGTACTTCAGCAAGACAAGAAATCTTATAAGAAGAAAAAAATGATACAAAACTCAGAGATGTAGCCATTAACACTATATAATCAGAGCAGAATGAATCACAGCGTACTGCAAGTACAAAAACTTTAAATGAGAACAAAGCTTATCCGGCATGTAATACATTACAAGAGTAGCAACTAGACCAAAAAAATCTACCTATTGGGGAAAAAACCTCTGTTAAGTAAATCCCCCGTAGCAGTATACCGTGTAGACATAAGATTCCTCTTAAACTGGAGGTTTTTTTCCTTTTATGTTCATCTGATGATCCTGCCAGTAACACGCTTCCTGTCCTAGGGTGACAACGCTCACACATTGTACTGTATGTACCGAGAAAAAGCATTGTCACTCTTGGCCAGGGAGTTTGTTAGAACTAAAGAACACCTAAACTTATCTTCATCTCCATAACATACAGTAAGTAGGAGGTGTTCTGTAGTGAACACAAGTGAACTGGGAAGGTCTGGTAACACTTGACATTTTAAGGCAGCACAGGAAGTTTTGAACAGATATAACAAAATGCTTTCAATAGTACAGTTAATAAACAAAAAGGGAGCAAAAAAAAAAGTTAATTGTTAGGGTATGCAACACTGATGAGCACTGATGAGGCGCGGACTGTATCAGTATTTTTTTGCAATTTTATTTTTTACAATTTATTTTTCTTTATAATTTTTAAATACTTTTTTTACAATTTTATATATATATTCCTTTTTTTTTTACAATTTAACTTTAAAATATTTATTACAATTTTTTTCTTTTTTTATAATTATTCTTTTTTTATCAGGCTATTTGGATCTGGGACATGGGGGGACCGAAGGAGGACATGGAGAGCCGGGGAGGATGCAGGGGGACCTGGAGGAGGACACGGAGAGCTGGGGAGGACACAGGGGGACCGGAGGAGGACACAGAGCCGGGGAGGACGCAGGGGGACCCGGAGGAAGAGCACAGAGGGGGACCCGGAGGACGAAACAGGTCGGGACCCGGAGGAGGACATGAGGAGCACAGAGGGGGACAGCTGGGGGTGATCAGTGCAGCGGTGGGGGAAAGTTACAAGCACCGATCTCCCCGACAGCCGTGGGAGGGAGAGGAGGAGAAGCGGCTGTCGGAAAAGCTATACAGGGAGATCGGTGCATGTAATCCCCCCCCCCCCATCATCCCTGAGGCTGCCCAAGTATCGGGTCAAGCATCAAAACATTTGCACAAGTACAAGTACTCATGCAAATGCTCGGTATCTGCACCGATACCGATACTAGTATTGGTATCGATGCAACCCTAGTTTACATACACCTTACATAGTAGGTGAGGTTAAAAAAAAAGACACAAGTCCATCAAGTCCAACCTATGTGTGTGATTATGTGTCAGTATTACATTACATATCCCTGTATATTGCGGTCATTCAGGTGATTATCTAATAGTTTCTTGAAGCTATCAATGCTCCCCGCTGAGACCACCGCCTGTGGAAGGGAATTCCACATCCTTGCCGCTCTTACAGTAAAGAACCCTCTACGTAGTTTAAGGTTAAACCTCGCAACCTTTCCTCATAACTAATATCCTCCAGACCCTTTATTAGCTTTGTTGCCCTTCTTTGTACTCGCTCCATTTCCAGTACGTCCCTCCTGAGGACTGGTGCCCAGAACTGGACAGCATACTCCAGGTGCGGGCGGACCAGAGTCTTGTAGAGCGGGAGAATTATCGTTTTATCTCTGCAGTTGATCCCCCTTTTAATGCATGCCAATATTCTGTTTGCTTTATTAGCAGCAGCTTGGCATTGCATGCCATTGCTGAGCCTATCATCCACTAGGACTCCCAGGTCCTTTTCCATCCTAGATTCCCCCAGAGGTTCTCCCCCCAGTGTATAGATTGCATTCATATTTTTGCCACCCAAATGCATTATTTTACATTTTTCTACATTGAACCTCATTTGCCATGTAGTCGCCCACCCCATTAATTTGTTCAGGTCTTTTTGCAAGATTTCCACATCCTGCGGAGAAGTTATTGCCCTGCTTAGCTTAGTATCGTCTGCAAATACAGAGATTGAACTGTTTATCCCATCCTCCAGGTCGTTTATGAACAAATTAAATAGGATTGGTCCCAGCACAGAACCCTGGGGAACCCCACTACCCACCCCTGACCATTCTGAGTACTCCCCATTTATCACCACCCTCTGAACACGCCCTTGTAGCCAGTTTTCAATCCATGTACTCACCCTATGGTCCATGCCAACGCACCTTATTTTGTACAGTAAACGTTTATGGGGAACTGTGTCAAATGCTTTTGCAAAATCCAGATACATCACGTCTACGGGCCTTCCTTTATCTAGATGGCAACTCACCTCCTCATAGAAGGTTAATAGATTGGTTTGGCAAGAACGATTCTTCATAAATCCATGCTGATTACTGCTAATGATATCATTCTTATTACTAAAATCTTGTATATAGTCCCTTATCATCCCCTCCAAGAGTTTACATACTATTGATGTTAGGCTAACTGGTCTGTAATTCCCAGGGATGTTTTTTGGGCCCTTTTTAAATATTGGTGCTACATTGGCTTTTCTCCAATCAGCTGGTACCATTCCAGTCAATAGACTGTCTGTAAAAATTAGGAACAACGGTCTGGCAATCACCTGACTGAGTTCCCTAAGTACCCTCGGATGCAAGCCATCTGGTCCCAGTGATTTATTAATGTTAAGTTTCTCAAGTCTAATTTTAATTCCGTCCTCTGTTAACCATGTAGGTGCTTCCTGTGTTGTGTCATGAGGATAAACACTGCAGTTTTGGTTACTGAAGCCCCCCGATTCACTCGTGAAGACTGAGGAGAAGAATAAATTCAATACCTTTGCCATCTCCCCATCCCTTGTAACCAGATGTCCTTCCTCATTCTTTATGGGGCCAATATGGTCTGTCCTCCCTTTTTTACTGTTTACATACTTAAAGAATTTCTTGGGATTTTTTTTGCTCCTCCGCTATGTGTCTTTCATGTTCTATCTTAGCCATCCTAATTGCACCCTTACATTTCTTATGGCATTCTTTATAAATTCTGAATGCTGTGGATGATCCCTCAACCTTGTATTTTTTGAAGGCCTTCTCCTTTGCTTTTATATGCATTTTTACATTGGAGTTAAGCCATCCAGGATGTTTGTTCGCTCTTTTAAATTTATTACCCAATGGGATACATTGGCTAATGCCCTTATTTAATATGCTCTTAAAGCAAACCCATCTCTCCTCCGTATTCTTTGTTCCTAATATTTTATCCCAATTTATGCCTTTTAGCAAGGTTTGTAGTTTAGGGAAGTTGGCTCTTTTGAAATTCAGTGTCTTTGTGTTCCCTTCATGTCTCCTATTTGTGTGATTTATACTGAAACTAATTGACCTGTGATCGCTGTTACCTAAAGTGCCCCGTATTTCCACATCTGTTATCAGGTCTGTATTGTTGGTAATCAGTAGATCTAGTAATGTTTTATTTCTAGTTGGTGCGTCTACCATCTGACCCATAAAATTGTCCTGCAAGACACTAAGGAACTGGCGAGCCTTAAATGAATGCGCGGTTCCCTCCGCCCAGTCTATGTCTGGATAATTAAAATCCCCCCTTATGATAACACTTCCCATCCTTGCTGCTAATCCAATTTGTGATAGGAGATCCGTCTCCACTTCCTCCCTCAGGTTAGGGGGCCTATAGCATACTCCCAGTATTATTTTCCCCTTAGCTTCATCCCTTTGGAGCTCTACCCATAAAGATTCCACCTCCTCCCTAGCCCCCTCAGTGATGTCATCTCTCACATTCACTTGTACATTATTCTTGATATATAGGCATACCCCTCCCCCTTTTTTACCCTCTCTATCCTTGTAGTATAGGGTATACCCTTGAATGTTTGCCAGCCAATCATGAGAGCTGTTGAACCAGGTCTCTGAAATTCCCACAAAATCCAAATCCTCCTTGTACAACAGTATCTCTAGTTCACCCATCTTGTCCGCCAGGCTCCTGGCATTGGTGAACATGCCACATAGTTTAGACCGGTCGCATATTGTCCTCGTATTAAATCACAGCGCCCATTATTAATTTTAGTAAAAAGGCTAATACTATATGTGTATATTCCCAGTTCTGTACTCCTATCTTCTTCTATAAATGTATATCGAGCAAATAAACACAAATCGTAATCCTCTGTTTATTTGGGGTCCTCTGCTAAGTGGTTGGACTGCTGTATTCTGAACACGGGAGGTTGACCACTTGACATGTGTAAGGCCGTCTTTAATATGGTTTGGGCCCTGGGCAAATATTTTTCTGGGCCCCCCCCCCATGCAATTTTGCTCTTCACCCCAACATCTCGAAAAACAGACACACACATAAAATTATCTAAAGTTCCCTTTCAATGTCACAGCACTCCATTACATTGCAGCCTCTTCACATTACAACGCCACATTACATTGCAGACATTTTAAGATTATGGTGCCCATTTACACATCACAGCACCCCAATCACATTGCAGCCATTGTCACATCACACATTCACATGTATGAGTTTTGGCAGCCCATTCATTTGAATGGGTTGCCATGCCTGCATTTCCATGCCTTGCAGAAAAAAAGGTGCATGCGGCATTTTGAAATTGCAGTGACCTTGAAATCCATTCTGCTTTTGCACCATGCGACTTACCTGCAGTTCCTGCGCACACAAGCACTGTGTTTTTAAAAGTGTGGCCTAAACATCTAATAATGCAGCAAGTTTGCCGGCGCAGAAACTACAGGTAAGTCACATGGTGCAAAAGCAGAATGGACAGACAGTGCTGTATTTCATTGCTTAATGGGCATAGGCGTGCGCAGCCTATTACATGATGCATGCACTTTTTTTTGCAGGAAATGCAGGCATGGCAGCCCATTTAAATGAATGGGCTGCTGTGCCTGCGCAAATGTGGCCGCCGCCAAAACACATACATGTGAACCAGCCAGGCCCAAAATAAGCCCATCAAGCAGTTAAATACAGACAGTAATGTGCTGTAAATTATGCTATGTGCTCTGTAAAAAAAAAAAATACAGTCACAGCCTCACTCAGCCTGGACTGCAGGTCTGGTCAATGTTTTTAAACTTTCTACTATTTTACACATGGCATGGGGATGGGAAGCGGGAGCCAGGAGAGGAGAAAGAAGACCTACCTTGCCCTGGCAAGCTCAGCTCCGATCAATTCTCCACAAACACTGCTAGTTTCACTTGACCAGGCACCAAGCAGCATTCCACTCTGCGCCATGGTCTGACTCCTCCTACCGAGGCCTCCGCTCTTCCGATCAGGTACACTGTGCATGCATAGCAAGGGGCGGGGCCAGAGCATCAGTGGAGCTCAAGGCCCCCCCATCCGCGGCCTGCTCCTCGATCAAGAAAATGCAGCACTGGCACTGCTGCAACTTGCGCACGCCGCTGATGGCAGTGACGGACTGCAGGGCTGCCCCCTCCATTAGTACAGACCCCCAGGACAAACCACCCCCCTCCATTAGTACAGACCCCCCAGGACAAACCACCCCCTCCATTAGTACAGACCCCCCCAGGACAAACCACCCCTCTCTATTAGTACAGACCCCCCCAGGACAAACAACCCCCCTCCATTAGTACAGACCCCCCCAGGACAAACAACCCCCCTCCATTAGTACAGACCCCCCCAGGACAAACCACCCCCCTCCATTTGTACAGACCCCCCAGGACAAACCACCCCCCCTCCATTAGTACAGACCCCCCCAGGACAAACCACCCCTCTCTATTAGTACAGACCCCCCCAGGACAAACAACCCCCCTCCATTAGTACAGACCCCCCAGGACAAACCACCCCCCTCCATTAGTACAGATCCCCCCACAGGACAAACCACCCCCCTCCATTAGTACAGACCCCCTCAAGACAAACCGCCCCCCTCCATTAGTACAGACCCCCCCAGGACAAGCTGCCTCCCCTCCATTAGTACAGACCCCCCAGGACAAACCACCCCCCTCCATTAGTACAGACCCCCCAGGAAAAACCACCCCCCTCCATTAGTACAGATCCCCCCCAGGACAAACCGCCCCCCCTCCATTAGTACAGACCCCCTCAAGACAAAACCGCCCCCCTCCATTAGTACAGACCCCCTCAAGACAAACCGCCCCCCTAATTAGTACAGACCCCCCAGGACAAACCACCCTCCTCCATTAGTACAGACCCCCCCAGGACCACCCCCCCTCCATTAGTACAGACCCTCCCAGGACAACCTCCCCTCCATTAGTACAGACCCTCCCAGGACAACTCCCCCTCCATTAGTACAGATCCCCCCAGAACAAACCGCCCCCCTCCATTGGTACAGATTTCCCCAGGACAAACCGCCACCCTCCATTAGTACAGCCCCCCCCAGGACAAACCGCCCCCCTCCATTAGTACAGACACCCCCAGAACAACTCCCCCTCCATTAGTACAGAGGACAAACTGCCCCACCCCATTAGTACAGAGGACAAACTGCCCCCCTCCATTAGTACAGACCCCCCCAGGACAGACCCCCCCCCAGGACAAACCCCCCTCCATTAGGGTACATAAAAACACCCGGCGGCAGTTGGAGAGGACAGTGTGCAGCCGCGCCTCCCGGGTGGAGAACAGATCGCAGGAGGCAGGAGTTAGACACAGGGAGGAGGAAAAGAACACATGCCAGGCACGGACCGCCCCCCCCCCAACGACGTCACTGTGCGGCTGGTCTCTCTCCACACAGAGACAGCCGATCCGATCTCCGGCTGCTTCGCTCTCCTTCTCTGACAGGAGGAGGGGGGTTTGAGCTTGGGCAGGAAACAGCAGCGGTGGCGATGACTGGTGAACAAGGAGAGGAGGAGGGAGGGGAGCACTCTGGTGCTTCAGCGCCCCCACCTTTGTGGCACCCGGGTGCACTGCACCCGTGCAACCGCCTAGGATCGGCCTTGACAGACTGTCTGTCTGTGTGTGTGGGGGGACTTTCAGCGCCGATTTGCGGGCAGCACGTGGGCTTAACGGGCAGCTCAAGCTTTGGGCCCCAAACAGTGACAGGGCCCTGGGCAGCTTCCCCATTTGCCCTGCAGTAAAGACGGCCCTGGACATGTGACATGACTGCCCCACCTCTACATCTTTTCAAATCAGAGAATGGCTCTGAACAGCTCCCAAGCCGAGTGGCTGACCTCCTGTGTTCATAATTCAGGAGATCAGCTGCTCAGTAGAAGACCCAGAGGCCTGTGAAGATCACTGGAATGGTGGTATCTACTTCAGTGATTTCCAGCTTCTAGGGGCATCTGCCAGATATGGTATATACTGTACTTTGGTCTAAGCTGGACCAGTGTAACTATATATAAAACATCTATAAATGTTCATTCAGACCAAAATAGAGTCTCACAATAAGATCTCAATACATTGTGAATAAGAATGTCTGACTCCTCAGGAAGAATCCAATCACCGTGGTGGGAGAAAATATGTGAAGTGACAAATAATCGTTTTAGCTGTGCTCCACCATCACTCATGTGTGAGAAATGCAGACTAGACAAGCCTTGTAACAATCAGATTCCTTGGGTATCCCTGTGTATCTGAAGAGGATGGGTCTCAGCCCAAGATATATCTTCGTAATTTATTATACCAAAGAAGCTCTTGAGAAGCAAAATAGATATCATAGCGCAACAAGTTTCTTGATGACGCGGACTCCGGCTCTGTGACTGGCCGGAGCCGCATACGCGCGGGAGCCATCAGTCACGGCACACGCTGGGGGAAGAAACGGCACGTGTGCCGTTTCTTTACAGCGCATGCGCCAATGACGACATGGGTGCACGACAAGTGAAATATCTCCTCACGTTGAGGAGATATTTCCACTATCTATAGGTAAGCCTTATTCTAGGCTTACCTATAGATAAAAGTAAGACAAAAAGGTTTACAACCACTTTAATGCATTCCGTGATCAACACGTCATCAGGAAACTTGTTGCGCTATGATATCTATTTTGCTTCTCCCGAGGAGATATATCTTGAGCTGCGACCCATCCTTCAGATACACAGAGATACCCAAGGAATCTGATTGTTATAAGGCTTGTTTAATTTAGTCTGCATTTCTCACACACAAGTGATGGTGGAGCACAGCTAAAATGATTATTTGTCACCTCACGTATTTTCTCCCACCACTTTGATTGGACATTCTTATGCACAATGTATTGAGTTCTTATTGTGAAACACTATTTTGGACTGAATGAACATTTACAGTATAGTTGTTTATTGATTTATGTGATTTGAGTTAGCACTAGACTTTTATTCTCTTATGCCGCGTACACACGGTCGGACTTTTCGTCTACAAAAGTCCGACGGACGCCGACGGACTAAAGCTGGCTGACAATCCGATCGTGTGTGGGCTTCCCCGGACTTTCAGCGGACTTTCAGCTGACTTTTCCAGCCTCAAATCTGACGGACTTTAGATTTGAAACATGCTTCAAATCTTTACGTCGTAACTACGCCGGACCCAGAAATCCGCTCGTTTGTGTGCTAGTCCGACAGACAAAAACCCACACTAGGGCAGTTATTGGCTACTGGCTATCAACTTCCTTATTTTAGTCCTATGTACGTCATCACGTACGAATCCGTCGGACTTTTGTGTGATCGTATGTGGGCAAGTCCGTTCGTAAGGAAGTCTGCCGCAAGTCCGCCAAAAGTCCGACAAAAGTCTGACAAAAGTCCGTTGAAAGTCTGTCGGACAGGCTGTCGGACTTTTGTAGCCGAAAAGTCCGACCGTGTGTACGCGGCATAAATCATTTTGTAAGGTGGATTTATTCACTTGAAAAGGGGCAGCTGCACTCCCGTTTTTTTGTGTATAACATTTATCTAATTTTTTTGGCGCCACTACTTGTTATTTGAATATACAGTACACCATATATAAAACATACCCTGTTTATGTACAATGGCCAGTATCGGCCACTCGTATGCTTTATTTATTCTATATATACTTGCATTGTGTTTATTTTTTATGTAAATAAGAATGTTTTGGCACTAATAGTATGACCACCCATGTTTAGTACTTGGTCTTAAACAAAAGACCACCCCTCCACACCTCGTTTTTGGAAATACATTTTTTTTCCTTATCTTAGTAGTAAAAAGGTGAACTTCTATCCCAGCCTCCCAGATACATAATTTCCTCCTCTGGCTCTGCCCGTCCCCCCCCCCCCACTCCCTTTGGGGACCTGTGTGTCCCCCAGAAGTCGACCGGGCCATTCAGGAAGCACAGCGCAATTTATGCATGCGCAGTAGTAAACCGACTGTAAAGCCTGAAGGCTCCACTGCCGATTTCCCTTAGTTATAATGGTGGCGCCTGCACCAGGGGAGGGGGGCAAAAGTGCAGTAGATCAGCGGCGCAGAGAGAGAGACTCTGTGTTATTGTCATTACGCTGCGCTGGACTTGGAGAGGATGGAAGGAGAAGGTGGGTGAAGCTGCGCCGTTGGCTTGGCCTCTAGTGTTCCCTGCACTGGTTGCTAGCGCCTGGGCCGCCTGGCATCTAGCAACCAGTGACGTCAGTCACGTCGGAGACTGGAGCAGCTGCTGAGGAGGAGGAGAGCCCCAGCATTCAGAGCAGCACCTTCTTCCTTCTCTGCCCCTGAGTGAGAGTGTTGGCTCCACCCACCTCCTCCCTCCATCTTCTCCACACTGGCGTGAACACAGGAAGAACAGTGACAGTGGGGGTTATTTACGAAAGGAAAATCCACTTTTCAACTACAAGTGCAAACTACAAGTGCGAAGTGCACTTGAAATTGCACTGAAAGTGCACTTGGAAGTGCAGTCGCTGTAAATCCGAGGGGTAGATCTGAAATGAGGGGAAGCTCTGCTGATTTTATCATCCAATCATGTTCAAGCTAAAATGCTTTTTTTTATTTTCCTTGCATGTCCCCCTCAGATCTACAGCAACTGCACTGCACTTCGAAGTGCACTTTCAGTGCAATTTCAAGTGCACTTTGCACTTGTAGTTTGCACTTGTAGTACAAAGTGGATTTGCCTTTCCTAAATAACCCCCTGTGTGTCCCTGTCATCTGATGCTGCCGGCTGCACCTGCAGACAGTGCAATTACCCGATCCTGCTCATCTCCATTGCTCCTGCATGGGAGCCCCTCCCCCCACCAGAGCGCCAAAATATTTTAATAAAAGTGAGTAAAAGAATTAATGAATGTGTAAAATACATGTGTGCCATACTGCCATTATTTAGGGAAAAAAATGCTGCCCTTGTTCAATCTTAACCCCTTCAGCTCCGGAAAGTTTTACCCCCTTCATGATCAGACCATTTTTTGCGATACTGCACTGCGTTAATTTAACTGACAATTGCGCGGTCGTGCAACGCTGCACCCAAGTAAAATTGATGACCTTTTTTTTCCACAAATAGAGCTTTCTTTTGGTGGTATTTGATCACCTCTGCGGTTTTTATTTTTTGCAACATAAACAAAAAAAGAGCGGCAATTTGGAAAAAAAGCAATATTTTTTACTTTTTGCGCTAAAAATTTTTTATTTTACACATCATTTTATATTGTTTGTGAATATTTTGTCTGGGAATATGCTGTTATAAGTACCGTATATAAACTGCTTAAGATCTTTGTAATAATAATGTGGTTAAACTTATTCTGTCTGTTTGAAATGTAATAATCTAATCTGGAATGATAAACGAGTTACTGTTTTAAACATGGTTAGGACTGTATGATACGTTAAATACAGTTCTGTAAGCAGCACCTTATTTTCTGGCAGTGCCCCTCCCGAGACTAGACTCTGGGTCCGCCTCTGGCCTGCACCCGATCCGATGGATGGATTGGCCTTGGGGGGCAGACATCGCGGGCTCCCTGGACAGGTAAGTGTCCTTATTAAAAGTAAGCAGCTACAGTGTTTGTAGCTGCTGACTTTAAAAAAAAAAAACATTTTTGAGGGTGGCACGCCGCTTTAATCATCACATCACATCAAGTGTCTGTGTAAAAAAACACAGAGGGTGCACACGTGTTTGAGTAGAACTTTATTTTATTAATATATGTGTACATTACATATATTTGTATTGTGTTTATTTTTTTTTGCTTTTTGTCTTTTCTTTTTATTATTGGCACTAACATATTGGTTGTTACAACATACAGTATATTGACTAGGTAATAGTCACACATTGTGGTAGCACAGCACCATTCACCATTTTAACTAAGCTTGTGTAGTCCCCGACCATTCGTATAGGGGCGACCGTTACAGAACTTTGGTTTTGATACAACTGGTTGATTTGTGTGATATATAATCAGTCCAAGAAGTGCCACACGCTTTCCAAAATGGGGTCATTTTATGGGTGTTTTCACTGTCCTTGTGCTCCAGGGCCTCCAGAAATGTGATAGGTAGTCAGTAAATTAAATGTGTAATTTATGTTTCTTGAAAGCCCCAAGGTACTCCTTGGATTTTGTACCCCTCTATGCATCTACGCTGTGAAAACGTCTCACACATGTGGTATTCCTATACTCAGGAGGGATAGTAGAATGTGTTGTGGGGTGTAATTATGAGTATGCATATGCTGTGTGTGAGAAATAACTTGTTAAAAATGGCAACTTTGCGAAATAAAACAAATTTTATGAAAATTTTTAATTTTCAAAAAATTTATGACAAAACATTACAAGTTCAAAAAACTCACCATGCCCCTGACTAAATACCTTGGACTGTCTACTTTCCAAAAAGGGGTGAGGGGTATTTTTACTATCCTGGCATTTTAGGGCCTCAAGAAATGAGAAAGGCAGTTAGTACATTAGAATTGATCAATTAGTTCACACAGACTAAAAAACATACGCTGATCACTGATTTGGGTTATTTTTACCAAAGAAATGTAGCAGAATACACATTGGCTTAAATATATGAAGAAAGATGATTTATTTTCAGTGTTTTATGACTGAGTAATTGTCATTCAAAGTGTGACAGCACTGAAAACGAATTAATGGTCTGGACTATAAGGGGGGAAGATGTCCAGATGTCCTGACTTGAACTGGTTAGGAATGGTGTGGCCAGGAAAATACCCCATTATTTCCACAAGATAGAGCTGGTGATCATAGGAAGCAAATACTTATTTACTATAAACGTTAGTGGCATCTAGTGGCCATAATGTAGTAGCATCCAACCTGGAGAAAAATATCCTAGTAACATTTGATTTTTGCAGCATTTGCACAGAACGAATGAACATGCAGTTTTTCTCATGATGACTAGTGCTGCAATTTGTTTTATACATAACAACAGTTATTATATTTTTTTTCTATAAAATACTGTTTTCAGAATTTTTTCACCCTTTCTTGCAACTCAGTGATACTGATCTTCTTCAGCCTTTTTCATCCATTTCCTGTATATATGTGCTCACTTCAGCATCAGATGCTCATTATCGATCTGAACCAGCTTCCCAATAGTGATGGAGTGATGGAGCATGCTTGTGCAATCTATGTTAGTACAAGTGTTTTAGGTCGCCATCAGGGGTGAATGTGACAGGGTGACAACCAGGGGCGTTGCTAGGCCTACTAAAGATCTGGGACTAGAGCCCATAGCAGCGAAGTAAAGAAAGTCATACGCTTGGGCGGGCATACACATGTATATAATAAAAATGTGTGTGTGTGTGTATATACAAGAAGTGATGCAGAGGCTGCGGACATGGTACAGGAGATGTCAGAGGCTGCAGGCATGGTACATGGGATGTCAGAGGCTGCTGGCATGGTACAGACCACCCCCCTCCATCAGTACAGACCCTCCTCAGTACAGACCACCCCTCCCTTAGTATAGATCTCCCCCTATCAGTATAGACACCCCCTCAGTGCAGCCACCCCCCCCTCAGTGCAGACCCCCCATCAGTATAGACCCTCCTCAGTGCAGACCCCCATCAGTATAGACACCTCCCCTCAGTGCAGACCCCCCAATCAGTATATACACCCCCCTCCGTGCAGACCCCCATTAGTATAGACACCCCCCTCAGTGCAGACCCCCATCAGTATAGACACCCCCCTTCAGTGCAGACCCCCCATCAGTATAGGCACCCCTCTCCCCTCCCATAGCCCCCTGCACATGTCCACCTACATACAGTATAGTAAAAATGTACAGACCTCAGAACAGCGCTGACGGATATACTGTACACAGTGGTGTGTCCCTCGTGATCCTCCTCCTCCTGTGTGGATGTAAACAGAGAGGAGGGGAAGGCGGCCCCCACCCCCCCAGCGACACCACTGCCTCGGGCTCCCACTGTGTCACTCAGGTTACGTGACATCACTGGTTGCTAGACCCTGGGCGGCTCTACCAACCAGTGCAGTGGCAGAACAAAGTAAAATGGCTGAGATGTTAGTTATCTGCACGGCGCCCACATCCGCCACTGATGGCATCGCTTCCCCCAGTGAGAGACTCGGGGCTATGGGCCCCAGATTCGGGGCTATAGCCCCAATAGCCACCCCCTAGCAACGCCTCTGGTGACAACCCAGGGGCACAACTTGGGAGTTGTCACTCAATAGCAGGAGATAAAAAGATCTATTTGCACCTCCAAATATTGCTATAGGTCGTTTATAATTTTTTAATTAATTATAATGATTTACTAGTATGTGAAAAATCATTTTGCTGTATATATTATGTAGCACTACTCCCGAAGGAGGCGCTGGTTAAGATCTGTCCTCTATTTTCTGCCACAACCTCTCAAAGGCCTCAGCCCTTCTGACACACCAGGCTATTGGAGAAAAGAGCAAACAACACAAGGAATTTCCTTAACACCCAGTATTGAAGCTAAGTGAGGCAACAAGACCATGGGTAAAGATGGACATATGTATTATTATTTAGAAAAATGGCTAACAAGGCCAAAAGAGAGAGAAAGAGAGAGAGAGAGAGAGAGAGAGAGAGAGAGAGAGAGAGAGAGAGAGAGACCAAATCAGCATAAACAGTAGCAATGCCACCCAGGACACCAAACAGGCAATGAATACATCTCATTTAGCAATGCCAGAACTATATTGCCTGAGTGTCCTAATGGAGGCTGTGCTAGGCCTAGACTGGTTGGGTGAACACAATCAGCGTTAAACTGCATAAACAAGGTAAAAGAAAAAAGAGGTTATAAACTTAAAAAGAGGGGCAGTCTCCAAGGTGGGTCTTCTGCCAGCCAATGTTTAGGCTCTTTAGATTACCATTGGTACAATAGAGGTAGTCTTTATATCATGCAGGCAGTAAAAATGTGTCTTAAATATGGCTAGGCAGAGCATTCGTAAGCCAGAGGATGCATGGTAAGCTGTAATATAGATGCTGAAATAAGTGCTAAAATGCAATTGTATTAATGCAGTCTAAACTCAAATGGCAGTAATATCAACTAGCAGTTTCTGAGTACTACCCTGTTTCCCCGAAAATAAGACCTAGCGTGATTGTCAGTGATGGCTGCAATATAAGCCCTACCCCCCAAATAAGTCCTACCCTAACGGTATCTTGCCCTCAGTGGTGTGTCTGTTATTAATGGTACAGATGGGCTGGTGGCCCGGTTACCAACTCTTTGGTGGGGCTGTAAAGTCTCATGGTGGAAGGGGGCTCCCTCTTGAGCTGGTCCCGAAATGAAGTGACTTGACTGACAGTTCAGTTGGTCTGGCAGATGGGCAGGTGTCTCGGATAAGGATGGTGCAGCTGGTCTCTTGGAAACAGCTTAGATATGTGAACCGAACTGGTAGTAATTCTGACTCCTGCAACTTCAGGCCTACTCCCAGGCCCTCTTGAATAGCTTGTTTCAATAGGTTTAAAGTGCTCGGATCCAAACAGTGCCAAAAGAGTGGGCTTTTCCCAGGCAAAGAATATAAAACCTTCCTGCTGTACACTGGCTATAGGGATTTGTAGTTTAGAGAGACAGTTGTTTCATGAAAACAGCCACCATCATGACTACATCTCCCAGAATTCCAGCTGCTCTGCATTAGAGTTTATAAGCTTGAAGTGACTCGGCTCTACCCTGACTGGAGGAGAATGGTGCATCAACATTAATAACTCAGCAAAGGGCAGTAAGACAAATGCATTTCTGAGCAAGGTCTTTGTCTCATACCATTGTAGTCCAGTACCTGGCTACAATTATATTCTAGAAATAAATTTAAAAATATTGCTTCAGTATACATTTAATTATTTTTAATTTTTGGGAACATAAGAAAAGCTTAAAAACCACTACATGATTTTTTATATAATTTTGTATACGCACATGATTTTAGCTTTATGTTAGCTTCCCATATTATCTTGTATAGCATGACAGAGAGGAAGATCAAGGAGAAGAAGCCAATTAGGAGCCAATGCATTAAACAATTCTGTCAATCTAAAGTTGGCCATGCACCAGTAGAATTTTGTCTGAACTTTTTTTCGAACTTCTAAAAAAAATAATCAATGCATTCGATCTTGCCATCATGGAGTCAACTAATTTTGTCTAAAAGCCTCTAAAATTTCATCCAGACCTACTACTTGTACGAAATCTAAAATGTAATAAACAGGTTTCTTTTGTGTCTTGCACATGACTATTACACTATGGGGGGGTTTACTAAAACTCGGGCACACATAATCTGGTGCAGCTGTGCATGTTAACCAATCAGCTTCTAGGTTTTATTGTCAAAGCTTAATTGAACAAGCAGAAATTATAAGCCAGGTTTTAGTAAATCCCCCCATATATTTCCTGAACAGAAATCACATTCCTGGTTAGAATTCTATTCATTCAGATAAGAATTGAGAATTTTTCAGTCCCGTTCAAAAGGTCTTTTCATTGGAGTTGAGAATTATTGTCAATTTGACCACACTCACCATTGGAAAATCAAACGTTCTGAAAATGAAAATTCTCAAACTCCTACGGGTGTATGGCCATTAATTGTATACAAATTGGGTGGATCAAACCTGCCTTTTGGATACACAAATTGTGCACCATTACAACCTTCTAGCCGCCAGAACCCTAACAACCAATGGCATCATTGATTAATAAGGAAGACATCAAGCCCCTGCATAGAATCCTTGTTTACCCCACTCCTTCCCTTCTCCATCAACACTGGGGTCACATTAGCTAAGTGAGGGAGAGAAACTGAGGGAGAATAGAAACATTAAAATAATAGTAAGTACCAGAGGGCAAAGGTGTATTTGCTTTGGAAGAATAAATCACCTCTAATGTTGGGTGTCCTTCGCAGTGGTGGTGTGTCCATTAAGGGCGCACGGGTGCCGCCCCCTCTTTCCAGCCACCCCCCTCTATGACTGATGGATAGATTCATGCATAGCATGAATCTATCTATGGCCATCACTGCCACCCCCTATTCAGGTGTCCCGCCCCTTTTCGGACACCGGGCACCTGAATTACAGTGGCGGGGTGCATTTTTGAAGCACCTGATTAGAGCCATAGGCTCTAATAGGCTTCAAAAATGGTGAACTCTGAGCTCAAAGCATTGTCCACCCAGGCGCGTTAGAAAAGTGAATTCATATTTGCTTTTCTAACACTGAACCGCCTTTCCACCAATCGGGTAGCGCGGGTCTGATACCCGTCACCTGATTGGCTGAAAGGTCAGGCGCTGCGATTGGACGCCTATCAGGAGGAGGGAAGGAGACGCAGGGAGGACACAGGAGCCGCTGTCTGACCCGCTGCAAGGTCCCACAGCTCGCCGCCCTCACCCGCTGCCTGGCCCGCCACCCGGATAGGGTAAGTGCCGGGCAGAGGGCGAGCAGGCAGGGGGGTCACAGTGACAACTTTTGATGGCACAGTGGCTGCGGTTGATGGGCACAGTGGCTGCGGTTGATGGACACAGTGGCTGCGGTTGATGGACACAGTGGCTGCGGTTGATGGACACAGTGGCTGCGGTGGATGGACACAGTGGCTGCGGTGGATGGACACAGTGGCTGCAATTGATGGGCACAGTGGCTGCAATTGATGGGCACAGTGGCTGCAATTGATGGGCACAGTGGCTGCAATTGATGGGCACAGTGGCTGCAATTGATGGGCACAGTGAGGCTGCAATTGATGGGCACAGTGAGGCTACAATTGATGGGCACAGTAGCTGCAATTGATGGGCACAGTGGCTGCAATTGATGGGCACAGTGGCTGCATTTGATGGGGACAGTGAGGCTGCAATTGATGGGTACAGTGAGGCTACAATTGATGGGCACAGTGGCTGCAATTGATGAGTACAGTGGATGCATTTGATGGGGACAGTGAGGCTGCAATTGATGGGCACAGTGGCTGCAATTGATGGATACAGTGGATGCATTTGATGGGCACAGTGAGGCTGCAATTGATGTTTTTTTCAGGATTTTTCAGTTTGTTTGAGCCCCCCTCAAAATTTTGAGCACCAACCACCACTGGTCCTACGTGTGTAGATGTTGCTGCATTATGTAAAACTATTAATTTGATTATGTAGATTTTAGAATGGGGTGCCTCCAGAATGTGCAGAATTTTAAATGGTGTCTTGACTGAAAAAAAGGTGAGAAACTGCACTAGGAAGACGAGAGGGCAGAATAAGCAGAGGGATGACCCAAAAGTGTACTGTTGATCCTTCAATATCCAGTCCACAGGCTTGAGAGGCTTTTCTAACCCAGTCTGTACTGCTTTTAGTGATATTTTCCTCACTAAAACTTTACACCCCATTGGCCAATGCACGTACAAGTACTTGCTGTTGGAAAATTATGTGCACCTGGCATATTATAAATAAGGCAAGTCTCCTTGTAATGAAATAATAATTCCTCCTCATTTTACCCTTGAAGTATTTTAAAAAAACAGAACTGGTAAATGTAAAGAACAAACAGCAGCTTGCAACTCCAAACTATACCTAGGTCAGGGAAAAGGTTTTTCCATAAACTATTTCTTTAAATCTCTCCAATAAAAAACAATACAAATATGTTCTTGAAAATACACATATATAGAAACATGTTTTACCTCAATTTTTTGTTTTCTTGTCAATCCACAATCTCATGTTACAAAACATTTGTGCTGTACATGAGATCAAGCAACAAACCTTGGCACGTACAATGCATTTTTAGTGAATGTTCATGTACACACATGAACCCACAAACCACTCCTGTCCTACAATATCTACAGCGAGTATAGAAAAAAAAATCACCTCCCTTTAAAATAATCACATTTTGTTGTTTTGCAGCCTGAAATTAAGACAGACAGTTTTTGATTTATCCAGCTGTATTTACTTAGTATAACTTATAACATCCAAGTGAAAAATATAACAGCAACATGTCGTTTTTTTTTTTTTTTAAAGTTCAAAAACAGAATGACTTAGATGGAAAGAGGATCACCCCCACCTAAAAATGACTTATAAACTCAATCAGTAGCTAATCACCTTCTCAATGGCACACAAAGCCATCTGACTTTCAACTGTGATCATTTTGATTAGCTCAGCATGAAAAGAGCTTTCTTGGAGCATTTCAGTCCCTGGTAGTGCAACTGAAGTAAATAATGAACAATAGGTGGCAAGGTACTGGTAAAAGATCTCCTGGAAAAAGTTGTGGACAAGCACAAGTCAGGAGATGGATACAAAAAATGTCAAAGGCTTTATCAATGCGTAGAAGCATAGTGAAGTCTATTATTAAGAAGTGGAAGGTATTTGGTACAACACAGATCCTCCC
The DNA here is from genome assembly GCA_037952925.1 of Lithobates clamitans. Lineage (NCBI taxonomy): Eukaryota > Metazoa > Chordata > Amphibia > Anura > Ranidae > Lithobates > Lithobates clamitans. The sequence continues at coordinate 4,103,356 of JBBGZY010001049.1, read as the reverse complement.
TGGATCAGGACGTTGCTCAGAACTGGATGAAAGAACTAGGACGAAACTGGTCAGAGAGGCTAACAAGAGGCCTACAGCTACTCTGAAGCAGTTGCAGGAATTTATGACAAAGAGTGGTCATTGTGTGCATGTGACCACAATATCACAAATTCTCCACAAATGTAGCTTGTATGGAAGGGTTGCAAGAAAAAAACACTCCTCAAGAAAGGCCACATGCAGTCACAACTGAGCTTTGCCAAAATGCAACTTGAAGATTCTGAGGCCACCTGGAAAAATGTGGTATAGTCAGATGAGACTAAAATTTTATTATCTGGCCTCAATCCAATACAGCTCACCATCCAAATAACACCATTCCTACAGTAAAGCATGGAGGTGGTAATATCCTGTTACGAGGGTGTTTATCTGCAGCAGGGACTGGAGCACTTGTCAGGATAGAAGGGAAAATGGATGGGGCAAAATACCATGAATTTCTTGTGGAAAATCTGCTGCCCTCTGCCAGAAAGTTGTCAATGGAGGGAAGGTTTACCTTCCAACATGACAATGACCCAAAGCACACAGCAAAAATGACCACACAGTGGTTAAAGGAGAAAAAGATGAATGTCCTTGCATGGCCAAGTCAGAGCCCAGACTTAAACCCCATTGAAAATCTGTAGAATGACGTGAATAATGCAGTCCAGAAACAGTCACCATCAAATGTAACTGAACTTGAGCATTACTGCAAAGAAGAGCGGGCAAACATTGCAAAGTCTAGATGTGCAAAGTTAATAGAGACATATCCCAACAGACTAAAGTCTGTAATTAAAGCAAAGGGTGGTTCAACAAAATACTGACACAAGGAGGTGATCCTTTTTAGATTTTTCCTGACATGTTGGTGTTCTATCTTTCACTTGGATGTTATAAGTTGCACTTCAGGCTGCAAAGCAACAAAATGCAATTATTTTAAAGGGGGTGATTTGTTTCTTTACCCACTGTACCCACAGAGTGCAGAGTTCAGAAGTACGTTATGTACAGAGTGCAGAGTTCAGGGTTGTCCTATACACAGAGTGCAGTTCCAGGGGTGCCCTATGCACAGATTGCAAAGTTCAGGGTGCCCTACATACAGAGTGCAGTGTTAAGGGGTGACCTACGTACAAAGTGCAGGGTTTAGGGGGGTGTGCTACATACAGAGTTCAGGGTTTATGGGTCCCCTACGTACAGAGTGCAAAGTTTAGGGGTGTGCTACATACAGAGTGCAGGGTTTAGTACTGCGCTACGTACAGAGTGTAGCGTTTAGGGGTGTGTGCTACGAACAGAGTGCAGGGTGCAGTGGTGCACTGTGTACAAAGTGCAAAGTTTAGGGGGCTGCTACATACAGAGTGCAGGGTTTAGTACTGCGCTACATACAGAGTGCAGGGTTTAGGGGTGTGTGCTACGTACAGAGTGCAGGGTTCAGGGGAGCACCATGTACAGAGTGCAGTGTTCAAGGATGTGCTATGTAAAGAATGCAGAGTTCAGGGGTGCGCTGTGTACAGAGTGCAGTGTTCAGGGATGTGCTATGTAAAGAATGCAGAGTTCAGGGGTGCGCTGTGTAAAGAGTGCAGTGTTCAGGGGTGCACTATACACAGTGCACAGCGTGCAACCCCAACTCAAACCCCCCCTCCTTCCCCAGACTTACCTGGCCCGGCTCTATTACCTCCTCCTGTGTAGGTGGCTCTGTCTTATCTTGCAGGGAGATGGAGGAGCTCAGCTATGAGGAAAGATTAGCTGAACTGAATTTATTCTCTCTTGAGAAGAAGCAATTAAAGGGGTTGTAAACCCTTGCAGTTTTTCACCTTAATGAATTGTATGCATCAAGGTGAAAAACATTTTTGAATGCAGCAGCGCCCCCGAGCCCCCCTTATACTTACCTGAGCCCAGAAATTTGAGAAATGGGAATGAGCACACCATCTCCAGCAGGTGTCTCATGTCCTGATTGGATAGATTGATAGCAGCGCAGCCATTGGCTCCCGGTGCTGTCAATCAAATCCAATAACACGGGCGCCGGGGGGGCGGGGTCGAGTCATACATTCAGCGGCTATGGACGCCGAATGATGGACTCGGGAGCGTGCTCACAAGGTAACCCCCCGGGAGAGCGCTACTCCTAGGGGGTTATCTGATGTGGGCAGGAGCCGCAACAGCCACCGGGGGACCCCAGAAGACAAGGTTAGGGGCCACTCTGTGCAAAACGAGCAGCACATTGGAGGCAAGTATGACATGTTTGTTATTTAAAAAAACAAACAAACACTTACAATCACTTTAAGGGAGGATATGATCGCCTTGTATAAATACATCAGTATATATACAAAGTATACATACATAAGAGTAAATATAGAGAGCATATATAGTTCCATATAGTGAACTTGGTGTCTAATAATTTACTATAAGGCAGGGATCTCCAAACTTTCTAAATAAAGGGCCAGTTTACAGTCCTTCAGACTTTAGTGGGGCCGAATTGTAGCCAGTGGGAGTAGAAAATGCCCCATCATTGGTTTTAGTGGAAGGAATAGTGCCCAATTGCTGATATCAGTGGGAGGAATAGCACCCCATCCTTGGTATCAGTGGGAGGAATAGCACCCCATCCTTGGTATCAGTGGGAGGAATAGTGCCCTATCATTAGTGTCAGTTGTGGGTGGAACAGTGTCCCAAGGCCCAGATAGAGGCAAGCAAAGAGCTACATCCGGCCCCAGGGCCGCAGTTTGGAGACCACTGCTTTAAGGTAATCAAAAAGAACAAGGGCACTCTTTATGTCTGGAGGAAAAGAGATTTAACTTCCATATAAGGAAAGGCTTCTTCACACTAAGAGCTGTGAAAATGTGGAATAGACACCCTTAAGGAGTAGCCCTGGCCAGTTCAATAGATTGCATAGAAAAAGAGCTGGATGCATTCCTAAATGCAAAAAATATAACTGGATATAAACATTTATTAGTAATAACAGAAAGGGTAGTTAATAGAAATGGGTCGAATGGACCCCTGTTCGGTTTGCACCAGAACTTTCGAACACCGTGGAAGTTCGGACCCTAATATCGAACCCAAATAAAGTCAATAGGACCGAACGTCAAAAATCAAAAGTGCCCATTTTAAAGGCTTATATGCAAGTAATTGGGCATACAATGGTTATGGGGGTCCGGGTCCTGCCCTGGGGAACATGTATCAATAAAAAAAAAGTATGTGAAAAACGTCATTTTTAAATGAGCAGTGTTTTTTTTTATTTTTAAAGTGAAAGCATAAAAAGGAAAAATTCCTTACAATATAGTGCCTGGGGGGTCGCATTAGTCTACCTGTAAAGTGGCAGATCTGTAACATGTCTAGAATCTGCTGCAGCAATAATTGCATTTATAAAGCCAAGAAAATTACATTTTCCCTGCAAGCTGCCTTTATTTTGCTCAGCAACAGCTGGGGAGCCAGTGTGTATGATGAGGAAACAATGTAGTGCACTGGGAACAAGATTAGAGATTCTTTGGATACATTCTGGTGTCACCTTGACTTTGGATAGAAGTAACGGGTGTGTAAAAATTGGTCTTTGGGTGTCACCGTAACCCTATAGAGGTAATCTTGATGAAAGCAAGAATTGGCCTTGCTGTAAAAAATTGCAATGATATGCACCTGTCAAACAGGTGCAGAAAAATTGGCCTTTGGGTGTTAATTGTGCCCATGAAACCTATACCAAAAAAACATTCTTCCAGATGAAATGATTGAACACCCTCGAAGCTAGGCAGCCTCGAAGTCCTGCAGGGATTCCACATAACAAAAAGACTTAATCAGTGACATTGGCATGAGGGGCTTCATAGCTGGTAATCCAGGACTTATTCATTTTTATATAAGTCAAACAGTCCATGGAGTTTGTGAACAGACGCATTCTATGATCAGTACCGAAACCTCCTGCAGCACTGAATTCCATTCTGAAAGCACACTGGATGCAGGGCAGCCTAACAACTCAATAGCATACTGAGCAATTTCTCGCCAGTGGTCTATTCTCATGACCCAGTGGATCGTCAGCTGGAAAGCTCTCCATTTCTGTTTTGGCCCCGAGGTAATCGTCCACCATGTGATGCAGACGCTGCCGATGGGATGTGGAAGCTGACAGCCCTGGGCAGCAGGGACTAAAAAAATTCCGAAATGCCTCACTTAGGCTGACGCCTTCTCCAATGCTCCTCTCTTGATCAACAGATGACTCAAAACTACATTTTCCACGACACTGTAACCTACTGGAGTCAGGAAAAACCTCTTTAACGTGCCCTCAAGAGATTTTATCTTCTGCATTCTCTGCGGGGTCGGGATGAGTTCTGAGACCTTCCCCTTATAACGGTGGTCAAGAAGCGTTGCCAACTAGTAATCATCCTTCTCCTTTATGCCACATATTCTTGGGTCCTTTCGCAGGCTTTGAAGCATGAGGTTGCCCATGCATCTCAAATTAGCCGAGGTTTGAGAAGCAGACTCCTCGGGGTCACTAAGGATGACAGCATCTGGAACTTCCTCCTCTCAGCCATGTACTACTCCCAAGCATCCTGGGGTTGTAAAGCCATCGCTTACAGATTGACACATGTCTTCCTCTTCTTCGAAGCCTATGAAAGTGCCAGAATCCTCGTCCTCATCATCCTCCCCTCTCTCCTCCTGTGTGTTCTGTGACATAGGAATGATGGTATCTAGATAAAGTGGACCTTGAGAGGAAAGGCAGTCCTCCTCTTCCTCCTGCTGCTCTGCCTCCAGTACCCTGTCCATAATGCCACGCAGAGTCTGCTCCAGCAGGAACACAGCAGGGATTGTGTCACTGATGCATGCACTGTCACGGCTCACCATCCTTGTGGCCTCCTCAAATGGTGACAATACAGTGCATGCATCCTTAACCACTTCACCCCCGGAAGAACTGGCTACTCAATGAACAGGCCATTTTTTGCAATACGGCAGTGCATCGCTTTAAATGACAATTGCACAATCGTGCGACGCTGTACCCAAACAAAATTGATGTCCTTTTTTCCCCACAAATAGAGCTTTCTTTTGGTGCTATTTGATCATCTCTGCGGTTTTTCTTTTTTGTGCTATAAACAAAGAAAGAGTGACAATTTTGAAAAAAAAAACACATTTTGTACTTTTTGCTGTAATAAATAGCCCCAAATTTTTAAAAAAAAGCAAATTATTGTCCTCAGTTTAGGCCGATATGTATTCTTCTACATATTTTTGGTAATAAAATAATCCCAAAAAGCATATATTGATTTGTTTGCGCAAAAGTTATAAAAGTTATAGCCTCTACAAAATAGGGAATAGATTTATGGCACTTTTATTATTATTTTTTTTTTTTACTAGTAATGGCGGCGATCTGCGATTTTTATTGGAACTGCGACATTATGGACACTTTTGACACATTTTTGGGACCATTGGCATTTATACAGCGATCAGTGCTATAAAAATGCACTGATTACTGTGTAAATGTCACTGGCAGGGAAGGGGTTAACACTAGGGGGCGATCCAGGGGTTAACTGTGTGGGATGGGACTGGCTATAGGAGATGAGAGATTGTGATTCCCAGCTCGTAGAAATTAACAATCTCTCTCTCCTCTCCTCACAGAACTGGGATGTGTGTGTTTACACACACACATCCCTGTTCTGCCTCTCGGTCAGGGACGGCGGTCACTGCGACCGCAGGTCACGAGCATCGGCACCCCCGCCGTGCAGCGGGCACGCTCGCCTGCTATTCCGCTTAAAGGGAGCAACGTATAGCTACGGCGGTTCGTGGGATCGTGCCGACCTGCCACAGTATAATGACAGCGACTGGTCGGCAAGTGGTTAATGATCAGCCATTGACGTGGGGAAAAAAAGCCAAGGCGGCCTGAGCCTGTCGTCATGCCATACTCGCAGAGGTACTCGTTGACAGCCCTCTGCTGAATATATAGCTGCTTCAGCATTGCCAAAGTCGAGTGAGCATGTGACAAATCAGGCGGTTTACAGGCAGGTGGAATTCCCGCTGAATTTCAGCCAACCGAGCACTCGTTGTGTATGACCACCTGAAATGGCTTCAGATTCTTCTGGCCAGCTTTAGCACATCTTGCAACCCTGGGTACGTATTTAGGAAACGCTGCACCACCAAATTGAGGACATGTGCCATGCATGGCACATGTGTCAACTTTTCCTGTCTAAGGGCGGACAGGAGGTTTGAGCCATTATCGCACACCACCATTCCTGGCTCCAGATGGTGTTGTGTGAACCACCTCTGGGCCTGTCCCTGCAGAGCTGCAAGAATCTCTGCTCCAGTGTGGTTTCTGTCCCCTAAACACACCAGCTGAAGCACTGCATGGCACCTTTTAGCCTGACTCATGGAATAGCCCTTTGATCGCTTAGGGAGTACCTGATGTTCATAGGACAATTCTGCAGATTAGGGCATGGAGGTGGCGGAGGAGGTGGAGGAGGAGGAGGGGGTAGAGCTCACAGGTCTGGCATCATCACTACCAGCTGTATGGAGACATGGGGGAACAACAAGCTTCAGCACCGAGCCCTGTCCTGCATCCTTTCGAGATGCAAGCAGCGTTACCCAGTGTGCTGTGAACGAAATATATCATCCCTGCCCATGCTTGCTGGACCATGTGTCAGCAGTAAGGTGGATTTTACGGCTGACTGCCTTGCCCAACGATGCCAGAACATTGCCTTCCACGTGATGGTAGAGAGATGGAATGGCCTTACGTGAAAAGTAAAGGAGACTGGGAACCTGCCTTTGTGATACAGCACATTGTGCAAATTCATGGAAGGGGGCAGAATCCACCAAGCTGAAAGGCAGAAGTTGGAGAGCCAATAGCTTTGACAAGCTTGCATTTAGACACTGGGCATGTTTTTTTTTTCCGCTACAACAGATGGGTCAGAGAAATTTTTCGGCTACAGTTTACAGCTGGTGGTGTGCTGCTGGTGGTGTGCTGCTGGCAGATGTGCTGCTAAGACCTGGGACACCCTGTGCTATACCATCATCCCTGTCAGTGGAGGCTCCTAAAAGGTAATGACAGGGGCAGGGGCAGACTGAAGTGGGTAAGGAGGAGGAGGGGGGACAGATATGTGCCTCTTTTGTGTGGCTTTTAGGTTCCCTTGCTAACGGGCTGAATCATTGGACGTTAAATGCCTTGTTAAGCATGTGGTACCCAAATGGCTGGTGTTTTTGCCATGTTTGATGTGCCTAAGACACAGTTTGCAGATAGCAACTGTGTGATATGCTGCTGATGTGCTCAAAAAGGCCCAGACAGCTGAGCTTTGGGGAGTGGGCTGGGAGATAACAGCTGCAGAATATGATGGAATAGGGTCTATACTCTTTCTTGATGTCGGCCTCCTTGGGGTTGTGCCGCCTCACCTTCAGTTTCCTCCTCTGCTCTGGCACCCAAGTTGCATCAGTGACCATTATCATCATCTCCATCTCCTCCATCATCACCATTACCACTGGAGACAACTTGGCAATATGCTGCGGCTGGGGGAACATGAATGCCAATTTGTCTACCAGTGTTCTCGTCTCTCTCTAGGCTCATGTTCCTGTCATCCTCAGAACAGACATCTGAATCCAGTAGTGGCTGGGCATCATCAAGGAGCAAGTGGCTGATGCTGTGGTCAAATAACTCAGCTGACTCATCCATGGCTGATGTTGGGGCTATGGCAGAAATAGATGTGGATAAGGAGGCAGGTTTATCCACTCTGGCAACTGCGGGGGACTGCACACTTGTCTCTGCTTGCGTGACAGAGGATGAGGAGGATGAGGAAGATTTAGTTAGCCAGTCCACCACCTCCTTTGCATGCTGTGGCTGGATAGCATGGGCAAACTCACTAAACAGAGGAAATGATGCCCTGCCTGAGGACTGACTACCACATCCACCTTTGCCTGTGGACACATTTGTTGCTGGCCCCCTTACAGTGCCAAGGGAACATCTGCCTCTCCTTATTGTCCTCCCAGACATTATTGGGAGGGAGGGAGGGAGGGAGCGGTGCTTATAAGCAAATGTAAAGAAGAAGTGGAAATCTCTATGTATATTCACTTTAATCAGTGTAAAGTGGTGTTTGGTGCACTTAAATTTGAGTACTTACTCTACAGAGACACACCACGGATACACTATAGTATACTGCAATATAATGCGCCAAACATACAGTGACGCACAGAACTATATGGCGTTAAACTGGCAGTAATGCACAAAACTATATGGTGTTAAACTGTCAGTAACGCGCACAAAACTATATGGCGTTAAACTGGCAATAACGCACACAGAACTATATGGCGTTAAACTGGCAGTAACGCACACAGAACTATATGGCATTAAACTGGCAGTAATACTCACAGAACTATATGGCGTTAAACTGGCAGTAACACACACAAAACTAAATGGCGTTAAACTGGCAGTAATGCAATCAAACAGATGGTGTTCAACCATCACTACACTGATGCTGTCTGAACTGTCCCTACTCTAGCTATGCAGTAATGTAAAGATTACTGACACGGTCTCACTACACTGAAACTATATGAGTTGTCCCTACTCTACACGTATGTATGTATGAATGACACAGTCTCACTACACTACAGTGAAACTATCTGAGCTGTCCCTACTCTAGCTGCACACTATGCAAAGCTGAATGATGGTCCTCCTCACTACACTCACACTATCCCTAGACTGACACTAAACTAATATTGTATCTCTCTCCATGCCGAATTCACACTGAAAATGACTGCCATTGAAACAATACTTTTATACTGTGGGGCGGGAAAGAACCATGATTGGATAAGTTCATGATGACAGTTTTCTGTGGCCTGATTGGCTGAAGCTTTCACTGCTTCAGCCAATCAGGGCTTGCAATGCACTGTTCAGTGCCACAATGCATTGTGGTTGGTTCGGGGGGCTGAGCAAACAGTCGAACAATGCGTTTGTTCGGATGTTTGACGAACAACAAAAGTTCAGCCAAAACTTATGCTCGGGCCTAACCATTCGCCCATCCCTACTCCTTACCATCAAAGTCATTGGTTCAGCAAGACAGTTAGCATTTTCAGAAGAGTTCAGCAATGGCAGCCTCTTCTTTTTCTCAGTGCACGTTTCTTTTACAATCTAGTGTTTCTCTGACATTATGTCCTTTAATGCATATTGTGTTTTGTTATAACTGTTTGAGAATTGCAAAATAATTTGTCAGAAACTCAGAGCAGTCTTGCATCCTATGCAGACATCCTATATTATCTTAAAACAATCCTCCCAGTTCTTATCTTAGAATAAAATAATATCATATATGTTGTAAAGATCTGAAAATGAGAGTGGCTTTAGCAAAAAAACAACTGGGAGGGCTGACACCACTGCTGTTTTTGTCAACACACAACAGGTCTTAGGAGCTGAGTGCATTTCTGGTAGATCAACAGATCTTTTTTTTGTACTTGCAGGGCCTTAAAAGGGCAAAAAAAATAGGAGAATTGTGCATGTATTCTCAAGAATCCTTTCTCAACCAGTGTGCCGTCTGGGTTTGTCAGGGGTGCCCACAAACTTTGGCACTCCCCGCGATGGTGTAAGACTAATATGAGTGAGTTCCCTTCTGTGGCGTCACACAGTGTATATGCGGCATGTGTTTGTGCTGGGAGTATGCTCATTCACACCCAAAGAAACTGGAGCTGTCACTGACAGCTCCTGGTCTCAGAGTAACAATCAGGAGCCAGTAAGACCATCTCCCTATCACATGATGACTGTCATAGCCAGTTGCTAGAGGAAAAGTCTATGTAAACCAATTCTAAAACAATTTTGTTAAAAAAAAAAAAAAAAAAAAAAAGATAGAATAGTTAGATCAGGGCTTGATATAGGTTAACGTTAGCATTAGTGTCAGTGTGTTTTAGGTACAAAAAAGTTTTATATTTAGTGTCAGTGTTTAAGTAGGAAAAAATTCTAAATTTGCATTATTGATTCTTGGCCCCACTATGGGTAGAAACAACAAATAATGCATACATATGTGGTATCCTCATTCACGTAACATGGTAGAATGTGGGAATGAAAAAGATATATACAGTTAAAGCCTTGACACATGCTTTAAACACATTGAGATACTATACAGTTTATGTTCTTTGTGATAGAACATTTATTTGTACATTGTTATTCAGCAAGCTGTTCATACCATGAGTGAGAGGAATACACTGTTATGTATGCTTTTGTTTCAGTAATTATGTTACAAATATAGCATTTAAAGAACATATGGGACAAGAGTATTAAGGACTGGCCAGAAAGTCTAAACATTTCGACTCGCTCTTTGTTTGTAACTACTATAAATACCATTGTCACAAAACATGAAAGGAATGACACACAATGTGGGCTTTTGGTTCAGGTTTTTTCAGGAGCTATATATATAAATATATATATGTATATGAATAGAAGCCAAATATAAGAAGTAGGGCATATATTTACTCCTAAGCCACATGGGCAAAGACTGTGCACCGAAAGGAGATTATTTAATAAGAAAGAAAAGAAAGGATGAAATGTCCTCATATAAAGCATACTTAAAGCGTAACTCCACTTTTGTTGAGAAAAAACATTCCCCTCTGGGTGATCTATGTACATTGCAAGGAGTATAACAACCTTTGTTGCAGATTCCTACCTTTTGTTATTCTGAAGAAATCCCTGTGTGTTTGTCTGTGCCTCTGTTCTGAGTGGGTCTAATGGGAGTGGTTTCATAATTAACTGTCAGGTGTGCAGCTGCAGGGCACTAATGAGGAAATCTGCTAGGCCTGCATCCCTTTAGACGTGCTCCCATTGAAAGTATCTCTCCAAAAATGACATTTTTGTTGCAGGGGATGCCTGAAATCTGACTTGTATCTTAGGCAGACTTCTAGGAAAATTGGTGAGCCAATCACGCAAGCAGGAAATGATGTTTCTGGGGAGTGGTCAGAACACATTCTCTGTACAGAACAACTCCAGGTAGCCAAATTGCAATGCATTCTCAGAGAATTACAGTGGCTGCAGATTGAAAAGGAAAGGTTATTTTTAATAACATTCAATTACAATATGATTAGTGTCGCAATTATATGTGCTATATTATTTTTTCTTTATTTTTTTTCCCCACGAAAGTGGAGTTACTCTTTAAGCAAAAAAAGCTTAAAGGGTTACAAACATATCATACCTATCTCCTCTGTGCAGGTAGTTTTGCATATAGTGGCCCCGATCCTCCTCTTCTGGGGTCAAAGTTTCAAAACAGGTATATAGCTTTGACTGTGGAGCCTCTCCTTCCATTGCTTAAAACCAAAACTCAGACACAGGTGAGACTCCCTTTGGGAGTTATGAGCAGGTTAGACCTGATGAAGATGATACTACTTCCTAAGATTCTCTATGCCCTCTGGCATTCTCCAATATATTGTGAGAAATATTAGTAAGCCCTGGCGCCAACCAAAAATGACAATATGCAAAAAAATGTGAAGCTGCCCCTTTAAGTGAATAAACCACCTCTGAAAAGCAAACCAATGAAAAGCAAAGCGCTAACACATGTGATGATTGCATGTGAACAAAAGATAAAAAAACAATCCAAATATAATTGAGAGTCCAAAGGTGAAAAAAAAATGTTAATTATAAGAATTATTAATAAATAATGCACAGTCCAAAATTTTTTCCTAAATCTTGCTGAAGAAAGCTCCAATCACTGTGATTCTGGTCTTAAAGGTGCCTCAGATACTCCTCATATAAGCGCTCCACAACGAAGTGTACAAAATGCATGCTCACCAACAGCATCTATGATATGCGCCTTTGGTGTCAAAGGATACCACCCTTTTTGCACGGTGTCTTCACAATGTTGCAACGTGTAAAAAGGGTGGTACCCTATGACACCAAAGGCGCATAGCATAGATGCTGTTGGTGAGTATGACCCACTGAAGAGTATCTGAGGCCCCTTTAAGACCAGGAGCACAGTGATTGGAGCTTTCTTCAGCAAGATTTAGGAAACATTTTTGGACTGTGCATTATTTATTAATAATTCCTATAATTAAGATTTTTTTTAACCTTTGGACTCTCAATTATATTTGGATTGTGTTTAACCTTTGTTCACATGCAATTATAATTTCATTGGTTTCATTGGTTTGCTTTTCAGAGGTGGTTTATTCACTTAAAGGGGCAGCTTCACATTTTTTAGTTGACGCCAGGGCTTACTAATATTTCTCACACTGTTTGAATGGCATCATCCAAACAGTGTGGGGAGGAGGATTCAGTGGGTTTAGTTTTATGAACAATACTTTGTAATGTTTTGTAATGTACCATTTACAACAATAAACCTTATGTTTTTGATGAAAACAATGTACTGAATAAGCTGGGTTTTGTCATTTTGATTTTAATAACAATTTTAAAAAAATTCAGTATAAAAAAAAAAAATAAAGCTTTGAAATGCTTTGGGTGTCCCAGCCCATTGGAGAAAGCTGGCAATCTAAGGACTTTCTGGTTGTTCACTGTTATTTGGTTCTGGGATTACCACTCAACACTTTAGTAGAATTATGTTGGACTATTGAGCTTTTGAACTGTGTATTATCGTTTACCCGCTGTGAACAATTGTGATGCTTGTTTTTAACTGATGTTCTTTTAAAGGATTATAATAAAGAGCACAATATGTTTTATACATAAAGAAGATAATTATTTTGTGATTCTTTGGTTGCCCTTAAATTCCCAGTAGAGGATTTTAACTATAACTAGATTCCTGACAGTATGCCTGATTAACAGTTGGTTCCACCTTTCAGCGCTGCCCCCTTTCCAGCCTGGTGCTCCAGTGAGCACTGGGGAGCAGAGCAGAGAGACTAATATTCACTGATCTCCACTGCGAACAGACTGAGAGGTGAGTGGTTAGCAGTCATGTGATTGCTCAGTTCTCAGTCCTAGAGAACTCCCCAAGCTGTCATCCAGAATATAAACAATGGGGCAGGGATAGTGGCTAACATTATTGACTAAATATGGCTATGGTCTTGAGCATGGGTTCCATTCTGCAGCATGCTGGTAAGGGACAGGCTGTGCTACTCATGCTGTGGCTACTTTCTAAACAAACTGCAAGGCTTTTTACACCTTTTTATTTTGATGCACATGGAATGTATGCACTTTTCCCAAGGACGACCTCCTGCTTGACCACATCTTGCAGAAAAACATTATGCCATTCTCTTATGTTATTCTTGGTGTCTGTTTTACATAGTTACATTATATATAGTTCTAATGTTGGTAAGGTTGAATAAAGACACCAGTCCATTCATCTCAACATGAGTGTGTCTGTGGGTGTGTGTTTATGTCCCTGCCATTTTCAATATCCCTGTACATTGTGTTCTCTGAGAAACACGTCTAATGCCGCGTACACACGAGCGGACTTTTCAGCATCAAAGGTCCGACGGTCTTTCCGACGAACTTTCATCGGAGTTACGACGGACTTTCGAACAACCGGACTTGGCCACACACGAACAGACTAAAGTCTGGTCGAAAGTCCGTTCTTTGGAACGTGATGACGTACAACCGGACTAGAATAAGGAAGTTCATAGCCAGTAGCCAATAGCTGCCCTAGCGTCCTTTTTTGTCCGTCGGACTAGCATACAGACGAACTGATTTTTCGACCGGACTCAAGTCCGTCGGAAAGATTTGAAACATGTTCTAAATCTAAAGTCCGTCTGATTTTCGACAGAAAAGGTCCGCTGAAGGTCCAATGAAGCCCACACACGGTCGGATTGTCCGCCGGATTCATTTCATTGGACCAGTCCAGTCGAAAAGTCTGCCCGTTTGTACACGGCATAAGAGTTTTTGAATTAATCTGCACTCTGCTGGTACCACCAACTGTGGTGTTCCACATCCTTACCGCTCTAGTAAAGAAGCCCTTACACAGTTTAAGATTGAACCGCTTCTTATTCAACTTCATTGTGTCTTCTTTTGAGACCTTAGGTTAAATAGTTTCCTCCCAATGTCAGAGTTGCCATTTAAACATTTGTGCATTGCAATTATATCTCCTCTTAAGCATTTATTCTCAAGGGAGAATAAGTTTAATGTTTGTAGTTGATCCTCATAACTGAGGTCCTTCAGTCCCCTTATTAGCTTTGTTGCCCTTCTCTGGACTTTCTCCAGTTCAAGGACATCCTACCTCAGGACAGGTGACTAAAACTGGATGGCCTACTAAAGACCGAATTAGAGTTTTGAAAAGTGGTACAATTATAGTTTTAGCTCTGAAGTAAAAACCTTTTTTAATGCAAGCTAATTGTCCACCAGCCATGCTTGCTGCAGCTTGGCATTACAAGCTATTGCTGAGTCTGTGATCTGCTAGGACCCTCAGATCTTTTTCCGTCCTTGATTCCCCCAGAGGTTCTCCCCTGAGTGAGTAACTTCGTATTTTTAGCTCCCAAGTGCACTACTTTACATTTTTCAACATTTAACCTCTCTATTTTAACTAGGTCTCCTTGTAAAGTTTCTATATCTTGTTGTGAAATTATTAGCCTGCTTAGCTTTGTATCATCAGCAAACGCAGAGATTGAACTATTTATTCCAACCTCTATATCATTTATGAAAAAGTTAAACAGAATTGGTCCCAGAGCAGATCCCTGGTGTACCCTGCTCACAACTCTAGACTATTTAGATACCAATTTTCTACCCAGGTACATACGATTTCAGTGCCAAAAAACCTTAATTTTTACATTTATCATTTATGGGGTACTGTATTAAAATGCCTTAGCAAAATCTAGATACACAATGTCTACAGGCTTTCCTCTATCCAAATTACAGCTCACCTCCTCATAGAATGTTAAAAGGTTGGTCTGTCAAGAATGGACTTTCATAAATCCATGCTGATTACAACTAAAGATACTACTCTCATCCATGAAATCCATGAAATCTTGGAAATGGTTCCTTATTCTTTCCAATAGTTTACATACTATCAATGTTAGGCTGACTTATCTGTCATTTCCAAGTATTTATCTTCGCCCTTTTTTGAATATTGGTACACTGTTTGTTTTTTGACAATAAGCTGGTATCATTCCAGTCAGTAAACTGTTCTTAAAAATTAGTTATTTGAAAAAAAAAATTAGGAATAATGGTCTGGCTATAACATGGCTAATTTCTTTGAGAATTCTTGGGTGTAGCCATCCTGTCCTGGTGATTTGTTCAGGTTTCACAATTTTTTTTTGAACACTGGTCTCTGTCAGTCAGCAACAAGGGTACATTTGTTATAATGTTATTAATATTACTGTGTTGTTTATTATACCCCTCAATTTCCCAGAGAATGTATTTAATACAGTTGCCTTCTCCTTGTCACTTGTGACCAACTTCCCCTGCTCATCCTTTATGGAAATGTATCACTCTCCTCAGAAATGTGCCTCTTGTAATCTGCTTTAGCTGCCGTATTTGCACTCTTGCTTTTCTTATTGCATTCTTTATAGTTTTGGAATGCCAATGTTGATCTTTCAGCCTTACATATTTTAAAGGACATTTTTTTTCTCATTAAAGCTGCATCTGAGCACCACAAACCAAAAATGCTTTTTGATTCTTTTTTAACCACCTTAATACAAGACACTTTCACCCCCCTTCCTGCCCAGGCCAATTTTCAGATTTAAAACGTAACTCTACTCATCTCTGCTCCAGCGAGGCTGACATCTTTGGGTGGCCAGTTTCCGGGTCTTGATTGCCACCTGCTTTCATTGACAGGGTGGGGATGAGATCAGTCAGATGCGGCATCACTATATAGGGGCAGATAGGCAGGTAAAAAAACGTTAAAGTGGTATTAAAGCTTTCTTTTTTTTAATAACAAACATGTTATACTTACGGTACTTGTTCTGTGTAGTGGTTTTACACAGAGCAACTCTGATCTTCTTCTTTTCGGGTCCTCCGCCTGTGCTCCTGGCTCCTCCCCCTTGAGCAGTGCCCTCAGAGAAAGCCGCTTGACTTGGGGGCATCGCTGCATTCTCACTCCAGAGCCTCTGCTCTGAGCGTCCATAAGACACATAGAGTCGTGGCTTGGCCCCCTTCGCTCTCTCCTCATTGGCTCAATGGCTGTGATTGACAGCAGTGGGAGCCAATGGGCTCCCGCTGCTGTCTCAGCCAATGAGGAGCGAAAGTCGCAGGACAGCTAAGGCTATCATGAGCTTTAATTGCTGTCACACTTTGAATGACAAGAGCTGTGAAAATGTGGAATAGACTCCCTCCAGAGATGGTTCTGGCCAGCTCAGTAGATTGTTTTAAAAAAATACCTGGATCTTTCCTAAATGTACATAATATAACTGGGGACTAACATTTATCGGTAAAGTTGATCCAGGGAAAATCCGATTGCCTATCAGGGAGTCAGGAATTAATCTTTTCCCCTGCTGCAGCAAATTGGAGCATGTTTTGCTAGGGTTTTTCGCCTTCCTCCTCAAATTAAATGATTATAATTTTTTTAATAGATAGAGTTTTCTTTTTGTGGTATTTATTCATCATTTTTTCTCATCTTTTACTAAAATAGAATAGAATAGAATTTTGTAAACAAATAGTCTTTATTCATAAAATGTATGCCAAAATGTATTCTACTATACTTTTTTGGTAAAAATGTCCCAAATCAGTGTATATTATTTAGTCTGTTTGAAAAGTCATACGGACTACAAACTATGGTATATATATATATATATATATATATATATATATATATATATATTTGAAAATCAATCAATCCTGATGTACTGATGGCTTCTTATTACTTGAGGCCCTAAAATGCCAGGATAGTGCAATAAGCCCCAAAATGATCCCTTTTTGCAAAGTAGACAGTCCAAGGTATTTAGTAAGAGTCATGGTGAGTCTTTTGATGTTGTAATTTTTTGTCACAATTTTGGGGAAATTTAAGAAATGTATATTATATTAATATATTATAATATATTAATATATATTTTATAATTTATATTAATATTTTTTCACAATTTTTTTTTTACATACTGTCACCAGAGCAGTACAGTGTCACCATATGGCTGGTGTGGCAGTGATCAGGGACACTGACCGATGTGTAAAAAATAGTATGAAAAAAAAAAAAAACCTTTATAATATTATTAATAATAATACTTTTATCCAATTTAACCACTTCCTGACCGCCCACCACACATATACTGCAGCAGGGTAGCCAGGCTGCACGAACCTGTATGTTGGTCCGTGCATTCGATACAGCGGGCATGTGCCCGCCGCGGGAGCTCTCCCGTGGGTTTGGCGGACTCGGTGTCTGTCGGCTACCCGCGATCACGGTGAAGAGAGGCAGAATGGGGATCTACCTATGTAAACAAGTCAGATCCCTGTTCTCACAGGGGAGGAGAGAGAGATCAGCTGTTCCTAGTGATCAGGAACAGCGATCTCTCTCTACTCCCAGTCAGTTCGTCCCCCTGACAGTTAGAAAGCACCTCCCTAGGGAACACTTAACCCTTTGATCACCCCTAGTGTTAACCCCTTCCCTGCCAGTGTCATTTATACAGTGATCAGTGCATTTTTATAGCACTGATCACTGTATTGGTGTCACTGGTCACCAAAAAGTGTCAGATTTGTCCAACGTAATCTAGCAATCATGCTAACAATCGCTGATCACTGCCATTATTAGTAAAAAAAAATAAAAAAATAAAAAGTCCCTAAACCTTTCCCCTATTTTGTAGACGCTATAACTTTTGCGCAAACCAATCAATATACGCTAATTGCGATTTTTTTTTTTTTTACCAAAAATATGTAGAAGAATACATATTGGCCTAAGCTGATGAATAAAATCAAATACCACCAAAAAAAGCTCTATTTGTGGAAAAAAAAGAACATCAATTTTATTTGGTTACAACGTCGCATGACCACGCAATTGTCAATTAAAGCGACACAGTCCCATATCACAAAAAATGGCCTGGTCATTAAGGGGGTAAATCCTTCTGGGGCTGAAGTGGTTAATTTTTTTTTTTTTTTACATACTGTGACCAGAGTAGTACAGTGTTACCATAGTGACACTTTACTACTCTGGGGAAGTGATCAGGATTTTTTTCTTACACACTATGATTGCATATAACAGTGATAATCACTGTTATATGCAATCATTTTTATGAATGGAATTCATTTATTCATTGTTTACTATTCTGAAGCTGTGATTGGACATAGCTATCACATAATACACATGCACTGTGATTGGCCCTGTCTGTACCATGTGATCACTGTGACCAATCACAGAGATCAACACAATAGTACACAATAAATGGCTATGTATAAAAGCCATTCTTTTTGTACAACAGTCATGTGATCCCTGTGAGTGGTCACATGGTACCAGCAGTGATCCAGTACAATGACCCGTTGTGTTCGGTGGTATTGTCAATTGACAACAGGACGAGCGGGAAGCAATTAACATTGAAAGCAAAGTCATCTATCCATCCATGTCTCCATGCTTTATTTTATTGAGGAATCACTTTGAAAAACACCCTTTACTATGCATCTGCCCTTAGCTCAGGCATGCAAGTAGGTGGGTGTGCTTAACTGAGAAAACCCTCACCCTCGCCTGAAGACTTCTGTGATGTATGCCATCATTTGCCTAGGCCTGGAAACCAGAAAAATAACTAAAGAAATTTTTTTAAAAAGTTTAAAACAAGTAAATATGATATACTTTCCTACTTATTACTAATGCTAGCAGCATAAAGATTTAAACTAGTCAATGTGGATTGAGAGAGGGAAGTTAATATACTTTTTGCATTGGTATTTAGCCACCCAGGTTTAACTTTTGCTCTTTTATATTTGTTGCCCATTGGATTGCACTGACAAATGCCATTCTTTAATATGTCCTTAAAGTGGTTGTAAACCTAGTTACACCACTTGTACCTACAGGTAAGCCTATAATAGGGCTTACCCGTAGGTACTGAAAATATCTCCTAAACCTGCACGGTTTAGGAAATATTTACCATATATCCTTGCGCCGACGTCATCGGTGCATGCGCACTGAAGAAATGCATACGAGCGGGAGTGACGTCATCGCAGCTCCGGCCAATCACAGTGCTGGAGGCCTCGAACCCGGGAATAACTCCCGGAGACATGTCGCTGGTCACAGCGGTGTACGGCGATGCATACTAGCTCATTATGCCTTTGTCTTATGCTGCGTACACTAGACCGATTTTGCTATCGGAATAAACTCCGAAGGTTTCTCCGACGGAGCTCCGATGGAATTCCATTCAAACGGTCTTGCCTATACACATTCAAATCAAAGTCCGACCAAAGTCCGACCATCCAGAACGAGGTGACGTACAGCACGTACAATGGGACTAGAAAAAGGAAGTTTAATAGCCAACCCAGTAGCCAATAGCTTCCATCTCGTACTTGCTTCAGAGCATGCGTCGTTTTTGGTCCGTCGGAACAGCATACAGACGAGCGGTTTTCCTGATAGGAATTGGTTCCTTCGGAAATATTTAGAACATGTTCCATTTCTAGGTCCGTCAGAATTTTCAAAAAAAAAAGTCAGATGAGGCATACACACGATCGGAATAGATGATGAAAAGCTTCCGTTGGACTTTCTCTGACGGACATTCCGCTCGTGTGTACGCGGCTTTACAGGGTTTGTTTGTTTTTGTTTTTTTCTTTGGGTTTGCAACCACTTTGAAGCACTCCCACTTTTTTCAGTGGTTTTTGTTTCTCCTTTGGTCCCATTTAGTACCATTTAGTATGGAATGCAGCTTAGTAAAGTTCCCTTGGAGAGAGAAGGGAGAGAAGAGAGAGAAAGTTTTATTTTGATTGGAGCCTTCTGGCAGAAAAAAACGCTAAACTCACCTAAACTAAATTCTGCTGAGGGAATGGCGTTTTTTTAAAACCCATTGTTTATGGAGCTAGTGTTCTTGTCGTACCCTTGTGTCGTGTTTTATTTTAAAAAAAACAAAGAGAAAAACAAATTCAAGTTCTGTCTACCATCTGAAGTAGTTTCTAAAAAGCCTCAAATACCAACTTTCACCCACCCTAGCAGGGTACATGGAAAGATTCCTTTATCGCTTAATATAGCAATAAATGTACAACATAAGACACATTATAAGGCACTCATATAACCTTGCCTCTATACTGGTGTCTGTGGTTTTCCTATTACCGGAAGTGCTGCTACAACAATAGGTTATGTTAAAGATGTGTCTACAGACAATATGTTCATAAATGATTTTATCAGCATGTTACGGCAGTTTGTTGTTCTTCAATTTTCACTACATAATTTTTCCAATGAATAGAGGAAGTGCGGTACGACAACAATTGCTTGCATTTTCTTCTGCAGTCATTTATTAGAAGAAGTAAATGCTAGTAGTAGTGCCTCCTGAACACCTACCACCCACTGTTATATTGCTACGGATCATTTTTCAGAGGGCAGTAAGCATTACCACCAGTATTAAGAGCTCTAAATAAAGTTTTAGCTGAAGTTACTCTTTAAAAAGAGGACCCTCTTCCAATTCACTACCCAAAAAGCTTTACTGCAAATGTAGCGATACCCCCATAAGGGCCGCTAAGTGATGCTTGTCTTCTGGAACTGCCCTGACCTTGCAAACACCTCGACCCTTCTGACAATCTACAATTTGGCAAACACTAGGCTGTAACCTTGTCACACACAATACCCAGCACAAATTAAAGGCAATGAACATAGATTTCAATAAACGCTGTTGTATCGAGTGCTTCAAAGTAGTTCAGGTCAATTATATAAACAATTGGCTAGCAACAATACACAGATGATGTTAGAAAGTAAGCAGAGTAAATACAGGTAACAGTGAATAGGTAGATTAAAACAGATAATAATGAATCACTGGGTGAAGCAGTATGGATTATAGGGGTGCTTTCTAGAGGTGCAGCACTGGCTGTGGAGGGGAAGCCTGCCAGGGTCATCTTATTAGCATCATGGGCCAAAGTAATGCACTGGGGCCCCTACCTGTGTCCCTAGGTGTCCCCATCACAGTGCCCACATACATCATGTTACTTTATCACAGTGCCCATATACATCATGTTACCCCATCACAGTGCCCATATACTGTATATCAGGTGTCCCCATCACAGTGTCCCCTTACATCAGGTGTCCCCCATCACAGTGTGCCCTTACATTGGGTTCATCCATCACAATGTCCCCTTACATCATGTCACCCTATCACAGTGCCCCCATACATCAAGTGTCCCCCATCAAAGTGTCCCTTAAAATCAGGTTCCCCCATTACAATGCCCCCTTACATCAGGTTCCCCATCACAGTGTCCCCATACATCAAGTGTCCCCCATCAGTGTCCCTATACATCAGGTTCCCCCATCACAGTGGCCCCATATATCAGGTGTCCCCCATCAAAGTGTCCCCATACACCAGGTGTCCCCCATCACAGTGTCCATATAGATCAGATGTCCCCATCAAAGTACCCCCATACAACAGGTGTCCCCCATCACAATGTCCTCTTAAATCAGGTGACCCCCATTAAGGTGTCCCCTTATATCAGGTATCCCCCATCACAGTGTGCCCTTACATTGGGTTCCCCCATCCCAGTGTCCCCATACATCATGTCACCCCATCACAGTGCCCCCATACATCAATTGTCCCCTATCAAAGTGTCCCTTAAAATCAGGTTCCCCCATCACAGTGCCCCCTTACATCAGGTTCCCCCATCAAAATGTCCCCATACATCAGGTGTCCCCTTCACAGTTTCCCCATACATCAGGTGTCCCCCACATCAGGTTCCCCCATCACAGTGGCCCCATACATCAGGTTCCCCCATCACAGTGGTCCCATACATCAGGTGCCCCCCTTCACAGTGTTCACATACATCAGGTGTCCCCCATCACAGTGTCCATATAGATCAGATGTCCCCATCAAAGTACCCCCATGCAACAGGTGTCCCCCATCACAGTGTCCTCTTAAATCAAATCTTAAATTAAATCTTAAATCACCCCCATCAAATCATTCTTTGCAGCTATTACCTTTTGTACCACCACCCCCTCCCTTTAGAATGTAAGCTCTACGAGCAGGGCCCTCCTGTACCCTTTGTATTGAACTGTACTGTAATTGTGTTGTCCCCCCTATACATTGTAAAGCGCTGCGTAAACTGTTGGCGCTATATAAATCTTGTATAATAAAAATCAGGTGACCCCCTATACAGTGCCCCCTTACATTATTGCACCCCATCACAGTGCCCCCTTACATCATATCACCCTATCACAGTGCCCCCTTACATTATGTCATCCCATCACAGTGCCCCGTTACATCATGTCACCCCATCACAGTGTCCCCTTACATCATGTCACCCCATCACAGTGCCCCCTTACATCATGTCACCCCATCACAGTGCCCCGTTACATCATGTCACCCCATCACAGTGCCTCCTTACAGGGCTTGTGCAAGGATTTTTGACACCCTAGGCAAAACCTCATTTTGCCACCCCCTCAAGCTATGTAAAGAGGAAAAGAAAGGCGTCTCTAAGTGCAGTATGCAAAATTTAAAAAAGTGCAAAAGGGGTTAAAAGCACTTACAAGATCGTTCAGTGTTAAAAACTTGATCAAATCAGGAGTCCTCATCTGTGGCATTTGTCCATCCTCGGCATGGTGGTAGAGAGCTGTCCAACAGCTGTGAAGCGTTCTCATACGCGCTGCAGCGAGGAGTCAGCAGGGAAGCCTGTGGAGGAGGATTCAGCAGGGAAGCCTGTGTTCACTGCGGGACACACAAGGCTGATGGTGTCAGTGAGGAGAAAGGGACGGTAACGCGTTTCGGAGCGGCTCCTTCGTCAGACCTACGCCCATACTCCTCAAGCTGGCTAATGAGTGATGGGGGAGGAGCATGGACAGATGCTGAATATACGATTAGCAGGGGAGTAACAGGTGTATTATGAGGACGGCCGGGACGACCGTGCACCTGCAAATTGAATCGTTCGTGTTAGTGCTATATACAATGAAGTCCTGAAGGAAATTTGAAACAGAGGTACAGGGCATAGATGGCAGTGGTTAGGTTAACAATGATGAATGATGAATAAGTATACAAATGTTGGATTGATATTAAATATGTTATAGGGTCGGCCGGACGCCTATATGCGCGTGTTACAGGGGCGGCCGGGCATTTGTACACATGCAAATAAGTTCATAAATCTAATGCTGAGTTGACAAAGTATACAAACGTGTTACAAGGACAGCCGGGTGTCTATACACATGCAAATGAGGTCATGAATCTAAAAAAAAGGGATTTTTAAAAATTAGGAATAAGCGATAGGATATAGTGGATGTTGTGCAAATTGTACTGATTATGAATGTAGTAGTGATATACCAATACTGGATAGTGCTTGACTATGAATATATAGACGTATTACAAGGGCGGCCGGGCGTCTATACACTAGAGATAGGTAAGGGGAGTAGTGGACGCTTATATAAATTGTACAGATTATGCCTGTAGCGATAATCTCACGGTGAGGGGTAATACTCAACTGTGAATAAGTATATAGAAGTCTTATAGGGGTGGTTGGGCGTCTATACACTACAGATAGGTTATGGCTGTAGCAATACTCTGACGAAAAGCAATATTAATAGACTGTGAATAAGTATGTGGGTGTGTTACAGGGGCGGCCAGGCATTTTTACACTTGCAAATAAGGTCACAAATCTAATGAAATGGATTTACCAATAAAAATGGGTAATAGGATGTAGTGGATGCTATATAAGTAGTACAAATTGTGCCTATAATAGATCATACTTAGCTGTGACAGATAGCAAATATGTACATGTATATGTAAAAGGAAAACTGTGCTGTGTACAAACCCAATAACCCTTAGCTGCAACTCAAAGTGAAATACACACAAATAAAAATAAGTAAAAAAGGAGCTGCGCTCTCAAATGACGTGTAAAGCCTCGTACACACGATCAGATTTTCACAGACAAAACCTTTTGTCCAAAGGGCGTTGGCCAGGAACTTGTCTTGCATACAAACGGCAAGGAATTGTCGGCCAACAAACACGAATGTAGTGACGTACTACGTGATTTTTCAGTTCTTTAGCGCCACCATTTGGGCTCCTTCTGCTAATTTAGTGTTAGTAGAAGTTTGGTGAGTGTTGATTCGCGCTTTTCATTTCACGCTTTTCATTTCGCACTTTTCAGTTAATTTCTGACTGGCCGTTCGTTAACCAGCCATGTTGCGGAATCGGAGGAGATAACATGTTATTTATTATTGGCCTTGGAGGTATTGCTTTGACCCAAGTCCAGTCCAGGAACAGGAGGAGGAGTATTTATTGGACCAAAAATCGGTTGCTTTATTAATTGTGACCAATTATGTCATATGCATTTGCTGCGGGAGCTCCAGGAGAATAATCCGGATGATTTTCAGAATTATCTCTGGATGACGGACCCCTGCTTTCACCAACTCTTGGCATTGTTGACCCCCTATATTAAGGACACATGCATGAGGCTTTTATTTTATTTTTTGATTGAATAATAATGATTTGATTTGGTATATTTTCTATATTTTTGGATGCATAGAATGCACTTTTTGGTTCTATTGGCAGATAGCATGTCTAATTGTATTTGTTTTCTTTTTTTAATGCACAATAAAAAAAATTGTGGAGAATAATACTTGGCTATGTGTTTTACTTCAAATTTTATTTTTTTTTATTAGTAATGGTGGCGATCTGCGATTTTTATTGGGACTGCGACATTATGGCGGACAGATCAGAGACTTTTGACACTATTTTGGGACCATTGTCATTTATAAAATCTGACCCTAAGTGACACTTTTTGGTGACCAGTGACACCAATACAGTGATCAGTGCTATAAAAATGCATTGATTACTGTGTAAATGACACTGGCAGTGAAGGGTTTAACCACTAAGGGGCGATGAAAGGGTTAAGTGTGTCCTAGGGAGTGATTCTAACTGTGGGGGGGGCTACAACACACATGACAGCGATCACCGCTCCCGATGACAGAGAGCAGTGATCTCTGTCCTGTCACTAGGCAGAATGAGGAAACGCTTTGTTTACAAAAGCATCTCCCCATTCTACCTCTCCGTGACACGATCGCGGGCACCAGGCAACATCGAGTCCGTGGGACCCGCGGTCACGGAGAACATGGCGGGCGTGTGCCCGCAGCACCGCTTCTTAAAGAGGACGTACCTGTACGTCCTTTTGCCAACCAGTGCTATTCTGCCGATGTATATGGGCGTGCGCTGGTTTGGGAAGTGGTTAAAGAAGAAGAGAATGTGCGCTGCATTTCGAGATTTCATAATTTGCCGTGTCACGAATGTTAATTCACCATTACGAATGCTAGTTTACAAGACCGACCACTTCTGGCTCGTCCTTGCTTCCGAGCATGCGTGTTTCTACTTTGGACTTTTGTCCGACGGACTTGTGTACACACGTTCGGAAAATCCGACAGACATTTGTCCACGGAAAATTTAAAAACCTTTCATCCAACATTTGTCCGTGGAAAATCCCACAACAATTGTCTTATGGAGCGTACAAACAGTCCGATTTTCCGCCAAGAGCCTGTCATCACACAATTCCTGCCGGAAAATCCGATTGTGTGTACGAGGCTTTACTCCAAAATGTGATAACAAACAAATCTAAACGAATAAAATGAGGAAAATTGACTGATAAGTCCCATAAACAATAAATCATGTGACGTATAAGAAGTCCTCCAATGTCGGACTAATTCTGTGAAAAAATCAATAGTATGCAAGAAAAAAAAACAAAAAATTAGATGAAAAAAAAAACAAGTTTTAGAGTCCTCAATGAAGAGATAGGTGATTGTAGCAACAACAATAAAGTGAAATCCTCTCTAACTTTTGAACAACGACGTGAATCCACTACCAAATAAAGTGCAAGCTTACCAGCTGCACAAGCTGTTCAAGCTTATGGCTAATACCCAGCCAGGGCCTTTAATCCTCCCAGTGCCTCCAATGGCTGATGAAACAGGCGTTACTGGATACTGTGGATATGGTCAGCCACCAGAAACAGCTGTTTGCAAAATTGTATAACAAGCTATGAAAATTTTTTTATTTGTTTAAAAGTTTTCTTTTTTTTTTTCCGTTTATTTAGCAAAAAAAAAAAAACAGTGGTGATTAAATACCACCAAAAGAAAGCTCTATTTGTGTGAAAAAAAAATGATAAAAATGTAGTTTGAGTACAGTGTTGCATGACCGCGCAATTGTCCAGTCCCCCTCAGTGTATATACAGGGCACAGAGCTGCAGCCAATCAGATCGCGCTGTGGGTGTTTCCAGGTAGACTTGTCAGTGAACAGCTCGGTGTGTCTGGCAGCAGAGAATATTTTGGGTGTTTGTTACCCCTGCAGTGTTTATGTCCCAGTGCTGGCAGTGTGATAGATGACTTATCAGTCATTTTTCTCATTTTATTCATTTATATTTGTTTGTTATCACATTTGGAGTAACACGTCATTTAAGAGCGCAGCTCCTTTTTTACATATATATATATATATATATATATATATATATATATATATATATATATAAAACAGGCAGACACCATGACGCATGGACATTATAATGATAAGAGGGAATAAATGATAAATGAACAACTGAATGTAGTAGATTATATGACTTATGTGATGCACAAGATAATATTAGGAGGTTAATGATGGATAATATACTAGTAATCAGGGCTTTTTTTCAGGGGGAACTTGGTGGAACTCAGTTCCACCACCTCTGGCTCAGACTGTTTGGTGCCTGCTCACCACAATCACTTGTAAACACAGAAGTCTGGTTTCTGTGTTTACAAGGGACAGCTCTGCACTCTGTAATTCAATCCTGGTATTTAATGCCCCTTTAAGAACCTCCTACTGTTTTAGTGAAATTTGACTGCACACACCCACTATTTGATGTGATTTGGAGGGTGTGTGGGGGGTGGGGTTTTGTGGGGCCGTGGTTAAGTTCCAGCACCTATTGTTTGAGAAAAAAAGCCCTGCTAGCAATGGATTAAAAATAGACACCATATTATCGTAGGAGGCGGGTTGGGCGGCCTGTATGTCAAACGTAGTGATATTTAGAGTAAGGTGTTCATTTCCAACTCTTCATTAATACTTCCAGGCTAAGGTGATCAGACTTTCAAAATGAAATCCAGGGACATTTTTTTTTTTTTTTTTTGGCAAATGGTAAACTATTTTATAAGCATATATTCCTCAAATGATATATGCAGTGTATATGATATGTGTTTATGGAATGATTGTATGATCTATACGTTATTTCTCACATTTCGTCCATGAGATAAAAAAAAAGATACTTCTAATGCCACGTACACACAAGCGGACTTTACGGCATACTTGGTCCGGCGTACCGGAGTTCGACGGACAATTCGATCGTGTGTGGCCTCCAGCGGACTTCTTTTTCCTCAAAAGTTTGACGGACTTAGATTTGAAACATGTTTCAAATCTATCCGACAGACTCAAGTCCGGATGAAAAGTCCGCTCGTCTGTATGCTAGTCCGACAAAAACCGACGCTAGGGCAGCTATTGGCTACTGGCTATGAACTTCCTTGTTTTCATCACGTACGAATCCGTCGGACTTTGGTTGATTGTGTGTAGGCAAGTCCGTTCATCGTAAAGTTCATCGTAAAGTCCGTCGAAAAGTCCGCCGGGCAAAGTGTGCTGTAAAGTCCGCTCGTGTGTACGCGGCATTAGAATTTTTGGGGATATGACTACGAAATGTTAAGAAGATAAGTTAGAGAAAAAACTTTTCAATGCACATTTTGCATTTTATTCTTACTAAAGAATTTTGGTTCAACAATAACAATAAATTGACAATTCAGAACAGTAAAAGATTGCATGGTAACAGCATGTAGGATACCTTCAAACATAAATAATCAAATATTAATAGCTAACTGTTATAAGACTACAAATGTTAAACAAAAGCAACATAAAATACTGGTGGAGTTTTACAACATTTTGCGGAGTAACCCTTTAACTTATATTTCTCAGAGGAATGAATCTGCCTGAGAATATTTTTGTTCTTGGAGATTTTCAGACCTTCCAGGCATTCTTTTTAGAAGCAAGCATTGAAGGTCTTCAAGGTCATCTATATGCTTTCTCCAAGCATGTAAATATTGGACTGAAACGGTCACAAAAAACGGTCACAATAAGAACCGTACCGGCCTACATCCAAACATTAACAAGGTAAAAGGGAGACCCCCCCCACATTTGCCCATACAAAACATGCACAATTCTTGAACCTCCATCAGGAGACAGATATTTAGCTACTCTGGCGTTATGATGCCTCCTTTAACCATATGAACTCATAGATTTATTGCAATTACCAAAACCCTCCAGCCCCTTCATCAAGAAAAATAAGCTCCATAAAAGCCCTAAGCAGGTTATAACATTATAATGGAATCAGTCAACCAAATCCCCCCTCCTAAAAGTACACTCCCCTCAGCTATTCAGCCAGCACCAAGGAACATATAATACATCCATAGGAATTTAATCAAAAACATGTTTACTTGCTCACATTTGTAAAAGGGAAAAAAAAGTCCAGTGTCCAAAAGTCACACTGCTGTTTTGTTGTTTGTGTCAGTATGTGACTGTGTGTATTTGAGTATGCCAATACTCTGCAATAAATTATAATACATTTTAACAGAAACAAAGAATTTTTATTTATTTTTTTTACCGAATTTTCGGTCTTTTTTGATTTATAGCTCAAAAAATAAAAAACCCAGCGGTGATTAAATACCACCAAAAGAAAGCTCTATTTGTGTTAAAAAAATGACAAACATTTCAAATGGGTAAAGTGTTGCATGACTGAGTAATTGTCATTCAAAGTGTGAGAGCACCGAAAGCTGAAAATTGGTCTGGTTAGGAAGGGGGTTTAAGTGCCCAGTGGGTAAGTGGTTAAATGTTGTTTTTCTTCGAAAACAATATAAATAGAAACAGTATATGCAGAGTGCGAACCACACTACAGTTTATGATAATCTCAATAGCATTTACTGTCCTGTGACCTGTTGTTGTGAAGTCCATGCTGGCAGCATTAAGTGTAGAGATGTGTGAATTACAGCACCCACATGCAACATTCCCACACAGTGTTTAAAACACACACACTGCCATTCAGCGTGAATCACATTTGCAGAATAATGTCATCTGCCACTAAATTAGCTTTTTATTCCTTGTTGCATCCTGTGGTTTATCTCTCTCCCACATTGTAGTGTGATGCTTCCTGTTTCTAAGTAGACCTTATGGCTTGCAATCTTATCTACAGCTGGGTCAAAATAGAGTCAGGTACATTGATGGTCTATCTGCTGTGGAGTCAGCAGATGACTGGTATCAGCAGAAACAACCCTGCTGCAAGCTTTCCAGCATGGGCTGGGTCTTGCCTTATCCCGTCATCAGCACACCGTTACTCTGGGTTACAAGATTACGTTGCTTCTGAAGGATTCTTGGGTAAAGATTGGTATGTTTGCCTGCCTTATCATAGTGGCAAGACCGCAAATAACTCATTTAGTTCTCCTCCAAGTGACAGAAATATACAAGAAGAAAATGGTAAGTCAGCATATACTTATAAAATATTTACCCAAAACACGAAAAATAACGATCTACAGCTGAGCCCGGAGAAGGCTAAGGAAGCCTGCATTGAAGAAAGATTCCAGGTATGGATATTTTATACATA
Organism: Lithobates clamitans; assembly: GCA_037952925.1. NCBI lineage: Eukaryota > Metazoa > Chordata > Amphibia > Anura > Ranidae > Lithobates > Lithobates clamitans. The sequence continues at coordinate 4,073,835 of JBBGZY010001049.1, read as the reverse complement.
GTTACATAGGTCTAGCTTGGAGCAATGTAACTACATTATGCATATACCATACCTGGCCAATGCCCCTGGAAACTGGAAATCAATGAAGTAAACACCACTACTCCAGTGTTATCCACCTGCTTCCATGTCCCCTGCTGAGTGGCTGGCCTGCTGCATTCTAAACACAGAAGGTCTGCTGCCATTCAGCAAATGTATTGTATCTTCTAAATCGATGTAAGTAATATGCCTTTACTCTCCCCTTAGATGTAAACAAGCAGGTCACCCTTGCAGTGTGGGCACAGCCCTACTGCAAGGGAGAATTTTTACTTTTCCCATAGCCGTGTTTGAAAAAAAATGTTAAGCTTTATAACAACTTTAACATTTTTAGATAATAAACGTACTATAATCACCTGCTCTGGGCAATGGTTTTGCACAGAGCGGCTCCAAACTCCCTCTTCTGGGGTTCCCTGGCGGCGATCTTGGTTCCTTCTCTTCTCTTAGTGCCCCCATAGCAAGCCGCTTGCTCTAGGGGCACTCGTGGGGGCTCTATTCTGAGCCAGGCTTTGTGCGTGCATAGAAACACACAGCCAGGCATTTGAAATATATACAGTACATGAAAGCTGTTTTACCTGTTAGAGATTTGTAATTCTGTCTAATCATTACTAAGATTTAAGGTATTTGTAGATCTCACAATCAGGTTAGGGACATCTGTTTTCTCTAATGTAGCTAAGCAATACAGCTTGATAACCTCCTGGACCACAGCCTGATGATCGAAAAATAAAGGGACAGCAGAATGCTGATGAGGTCATATCTCTCCACTCTTCTCCTGTTGGTGTGGTCTTTGTCAGCACATATACATACACTGGAGTCTGATTGGCTCAGAGTTCTGACAGTATTTAGACATCAGCCTTGCACCTTCTCCACACTATAGATCATTTGCTGAATTTATCCACAAATGTCAAAAGGGAAATAAAAAAAATAAAAATAAAAAAAGTGATCATACGTTGTAAGTTTTAGGTTTGTTGCCAATCCATCTAACCCTCTTGCCCTATTCATGGAGTCTATGTGGTAAACACAGCCCTGGGGCTTAGAGAAGTGGAGAGGTATCCTCATCCAAAAGTGGGGCTTCCAATCTGTCTATTTGATAATATAAGTAAAGTGGTCATTGAAATTTTAATATAATGATGAAGAGAATCAGTTGATGCAAGTACAGCTTTAAATAAAGCTATTGATTCAGTTCAGTTTTACTGTCGTTTAGCTGCTTTGACTATTGAGATACATGGGCACAGTACACTAGAAAAGCTGGCTCTAGGTTTTTAGATCTTCAACTGGATATATTCCATTTGGATCTGCCTCATGACCAGATTTCCCTAACTGGATCCTTTAAACACAAAATCCTTGCCATTGTAAAGATATTCTCTATCCAAAAATGATGTCTTTTGTGCTTCCCCTTCCAAACAAAGGCCAAAGCAAAGAACTCTCTCCTTGTATATGGGCTGTGTATTTTACATTACGGATAATGAAATAAATACTGAAACTTGGAATAACTTCTAAATGAAATATATCACAATAATATAAGGTTAGCTATGAAAACAAGCACGCTGCTTAATAAAACAACGTCTTATTTATTTCCCAAGAACATAGGAAAACGCTAACATGAAAATACTAAAGAAAGATATTGCAAAGCATATAACAACATATACTACAAGAGCATCAAAGATACTTATCACACGGTCTCCTCGGCGGGGCTCAACCCCATTGCCATCCCATCTAGACTTTTGACGAATCACAGTATTTATGGGGCAGTCCTCCTCAATATATTATATTACTGTCCTTTAGGGGCAGCATTGTCCATGTATCATGTCTCTGTATCCTGGGTCAATATTCAAAACCCGTTGGTCCTTCGATCTTTGTAACCCTCTCCTTCATCAATTATCTTGGCAGCCAAGGCTCTCTTTGAAGAGTGCTTGCAGAGTGTTAATAAAGGATTTAAATATTATCACGCCCGGTGGCCAGGAGCCAAGCTTTTATTCTACAAAGCTTTAATGTGCAATTGGTTACATTTCAAATTGGGGCCATCTGCCTGTATCAACCTGGAAGTGAAATTCCAGAAATATGCTATTAAACCATGTTGCCTTCCAACAAATAATGCGACAAGGTAAAGTGATACTAATGGCTGTAGCATTTTGTAAGAAATTTGAATGTTGGTGTAGCTACAGTATTTTGCCATCAGAACCTGTGCTAAAAGTAGATTTGACATGGGTCCTGATGAAAACACAGGGAAATTTGTCAGTTACAAAAACCATAGGTTTTACACATGGGTGGACTGGCCCTTTGGAGTACCATTGGTAGTTAGTAGGAGGAAGAATGCCCCTTCACTGGTTGTCAGTGGGAGGAAAAATACCACTTACATTGGTGGTCAATGGAAGGAAAAATGCCCCTTAAACTAGTGGTAAGTGGGAGGAAGAATGCCCCTTACATTGTTGGTCTGTGGGGGATAGAAAGCAACTTACATTGGTGGTCAGTGGGAGAAGGTCCCTTAATACATTGGTGCATGCTGGAAGAATGCTTCATTATTTTTCAGTCAGTGGGGGGAAGAATGCCCTTTACATTGGTGGTCAGTGGGAAGAAAAATATCCTCTACATTGGAGGTCAGTAGAGGGAAGACAACCCTTAGGCTGGGTTCACATATATGTGAATTGGATGTGTTTTAAACTGCATATAATTCACATAACAGGTGAATGTGACCGGCTCTCAGTGGAGCCGGTTCACACATGTCCTGGGCGGCCACGGTGTGCTTTTGAAAATGGTTCTGTGTGTTTTTGGGTCTGGTTTTTCCCCTGAATCTCACCTGAACCAGCCTTACACTGTTGATTAGCGGAAGGAAGAGAACTCTCACATTGTTGGTCAGTGGGAGGAAGAGTGCCTCTTACATTGGTTGTCATTGGGAGGAAGAACATCCCTTACATTGGTGTTGAGTGAGAGGGAGAATACTCTATTCGTTTGGTAGTGAGTGAAAGGTAGTACCTACCCTTATTACATTGGTTGTCAGGGGAGGAAGAATGTCCTGTTACATTTGCGAAGCGTAAAAAATGGCAAAGTTCCACAAAGGTGAGTCAGGAATACTGTCAGATGTGAGGTAACAGGTTTAATTGAAAGTTAGTATCCAAGATGTTTAGGTTTTTTTAAAAAGGCCCCCTTCTTCAGGTTTTCAGAGTAAAAGGTATTCTGACTGGAGCTGTTACTTAAAGTAGAAACTGTGGTTACTATCACCTTGGGCTAGTGTGTGCTCTGGGAAGTGGTGTTTGGTGTATGCAACCACATAGAAAACTTACTTGACAGTTGTCCACTCTAAAGCCACCTCAGTAGGCATTAGGACACTTCTTGGGGCTCTTAAAGAAAAGTTTAAAATGTATCTAAAGCCAACACTTTTATCTTAATTTTAGACAGAGCAAGGAGTTATTATCCCTGTCATGTTTGATTTAAACTCTCTTTTTTTTCTTTCTATTTTTTTTTTTGCTGCCTGTGTTCCCATTAGGAAGATACATCCCCTTTGTTGGTACTCGTGATTACCATCACTGGGTCTGAAAGTGAGGGAACAGCCAAAATTTTGAGTTGGCACTAGAAAAGGAATAGAGGGGAAATCTTCCAGTGGGGACACCTGTTACAGTGACAACTGTCTCAGAGTAAACATTGGAGAGATTTCCTCTCACTTACAGTTGTTTATACAGCACAAGTAGTGAAATCTCACCAATGAGACACAGATGGAAAAAAAAATTCACCATTCCCTGCTGTACCCAAAATGAAAAGTACTTTAAAGTGGTATTAAACAGTAGGTGACTGCATTGTTTCTTCTTTAGGCTTTTTTCTCTCAGTTTTAACCTGGTGATCTAGCCAGTAACACACCTCCTCTATTAGGTTCCATGCACACTGGGCTTAAAAAAGTCTGTTCCCTTGGCAGAAAAAAACTTTCATATAGACCATTTTGTGTACAGAGTTTAAACGAGTTTAGAAGAGTTTTACGTTTTTCCTGCCAAAAAGCTCCAATCAAAAATGCGAACCAGGTTTTTTTTTTATGCCTCTAAACATTGAGCTCAAAATATGCCTGTAATCATCCTAATGTACATGAACACATAGGATAACATCGAGTTTCTACAGGCAGAGCACAAAACACAAAAAAGGAAGACAACCCTTAGGCTGGGTTCACATATATGCAAATTAGATGTGTTTTTAACTGAATACAATTCACATAACAGGCGAATATGACCGGCCGGGCTCACACATGCATGAGACTTTTATTTTATTTTTTTAAGTTCTATTGGCAGATAGCATGTCTAATTTTATTTGTTTTCTTTTTTTAATGCACAATAAAAAAATTGTGGAGAATAATACTTGGCTATGTGTTTTACTTCAAATGACAGTTTTGGAGTAGGCAGTTACATTTAAAAAAATACAATGTAAAATTAACAAGGAACACCAACATGGTTGTATCTTTGATCTTAAAAACTACGGGACAATAGTGTTGTGGTAACTTGCCCAAATAGAAAAAAAAAAAGCATAATAATATTATTCTTGATATCACTAGAAAAAAAAAAAAGCCTTTGAAAATTTGTTTGCAATAACTCCATCAGTATCACCAGCAAAGCAGCTTCATTATTATATCATTAAAGAGGAAGAGAATTGTGCGCTGCATTTCGAGATTTTATAATTTACCACGTCATGAATGCTTCTGACTCGTCCTTGCTTCCGAGCATGCGTGTTTGTACTTTGGACTTTTGTCCGATGGACTTGTGTACACACGCTCGTAAAATCCGACAGACATTTGTGCACAGAAAATTTTAAAACCTGCTATCCAACATTTGTCAGCGGAAAATCTGACAACAATTGTCCGATGGAGTATGCACACGGTCGGATTTTCCGCCAATAGCCTGTCATCACACATTTCCCGTCGGAAAATTTGATCTTGTGTACGAGGCTTAACTTCCCAAGGTTACTCTTGATAATTAATAGTTAATTTATGGTTTATATTAACTCTTAACATTGCAGCCTCTTAACATTGCAGCCCCCTATGCTATTAGCAGAGCACTACCAAGCAGCAGGCAGAATCGAACAATTACCAGAACTTAGGTGAGACTCAAGAAAGCTGAACTATTGATCAGGCTCATGCTGATTACAGTCTAGCAGCTTTAAGCTTAAATAGATACTCCTGCTTAGGGCAGGTTGAGTACATATAGTTCGGCCTTAATCGGCAATGCAACTTCATGAAACATTTTTCTGCCTTTATTATGATTTGGTTAAAGTGTGATTACTGTGGGAGTGTGACTTAGTTGTTGATTTTCCACTTCATGCCATAGAAATTCCATTGCATGCTCTTGGCAGAATGTTGCTTATCTTTACATGAAAATGATGGTATGCTTGGCAGGTGTTTTCAACCCGTAGAGCTGGTTTGTATCTAGGTTCATGAAAAGGTATCATTTTTTTTACTTAGAACTTCAGAAGAATTTGTGTTATCTCTAAACAAGAAACTTACTAGTGTTTCTTTCACCTGCAGACGCTGCCTACCTCCTCTGACATCCCTGGAGTCCATGCATGACAGCTGTTTGGGCCGGCTAGCTGCGCTGCTCTTCACCATCTTCACAGTTTTGCAGCCCTTTGCTTTCCCATATGTAAGTGTACTTTTATGGTTTTAATAAATTATATATGCTTGTATTTATTTATTGGGTATGGAAGTGATCAGGACGTTGGTATGAGATATGGCGGTGATCAGGATGCTGGTATGGCGGCGATCAGGTTGCTGGTATGGCGGTGATCAGGACGCTGGTATAGCAGTGATCAGGATGCTTGTATGGGTAATGGTGGTGATCAGTATTCGGGTATGGGGTATGTTGGTGATCAGGACGCTGGTATGGCCTATGAGGTCATCGGGACACTGGTATGGGGTATGGCAGTGATCAGGATGCTAATATGGCGTATGGCGGTGATCAGAGCACTGGTATGGTGTATAGCATGATCAGGGCACTAGAATGGCGTATGGCGGTGATCAGGGCACTAGTAATAGCAAATGTTTATTATGACAACACAGGGGCAGTGATCAAGGACACTGGGGCAGTGATCAGGGACACTGGGGCAGGCTGGCACTGCCATTTTCTATGGAATTTATGATAACTCGCTTGTTCTTGGGCGAGTCCTTAACAGAGAAGTATGGCCAAAGCTTCTTAAGACAATAATGTCAGGATTCAGCCAGATGCCTTACAGGCAGCTGGCTCAGCTTCTCAGCGTGCCACTGAGAGCCAGACCAGCAACTTTCACCCTTCTCCTGCCAGTGAGTGGAGGGGTGGAGGAGCAGAGAGCGGTCGCCTGCCACCAGATGCCATCAGGTGCCCCCAGCGGAGTCCGTCCTTACATGCAGCCTGTGTCACATCAAATGCAGCCTGTGTCACATCAAATGCAGCCTGTGTCACATCAAATGCAGCCTGTGTCACATAAAATGCAGCATATGTCTCATAAAATGCAGCCTGTGTCCCATAAAAAGGAAGCCTGTTTCACATAAAATGCAGTCTGTGTCCCACCAAATGCAGCCAGCCTGTGTCCCACTAAATGCAGCCAGCCTGTGTCCCACTAAATGCAGCCTGTGTCCCACTAAATGCAGCCTGTGTCCCACTAAATGCAGCCAGCCTGTGTCCCACTAAATGCAGCCAGCCTGTGTCCCACTAAATGCAGCCTGTTCACATAAAATGCAGCTTGTGATACATAAAATGCAACCTGTGTCCCTCCAAATGCAGCCAGCCTGTGTCCCACTAAATGAAGCCTGTGTCCCACTAAATGCAGCCAGCCTGTGTCCCACTAAATGCAGCCTTTGTCCCACTAAATGCAGCCTGTGTCCCACTAAATGCAGCCAGCCTGTGTCCCACTAAATGCAGCCAGCCTGTGTCCCACTAAATGCAGCCAGCCTGTGTCCCACTAAATGCAGCCTGTGTCCCACTAAATGCAGCCAGCCTGTGTCCCACTAAATGTAGCCTGTGTCCCACTAAATGCAGCCAGAACTTTTTCCCATAAAATGCAGCCTGTGTCCCATAAAATGCAGCCTGTGTCTCACCAAATGCGGCAAGCTTGTGTCCCACAAAATGCAGCCTGTGTCGCATAAAATGCAGCTTGTGTCCCATAAAATGCAGCCTGTGTCCCACAAAATGCAGCCAGCCTGTGTCCCACTAAATGCAACCTGTGTCCCACTAAATGCAACCAGCCTTTGTCCCATAAAATGCAGCCTGTGTCCCACCAAATGTTGCAAGCCTGTGTCCCACTAAATTCAGCCTGTGTCCCACTAAATGCAGCCAACCTGTGTCCCACTAAATACAGCCTGTGTCCCACTAAATGCAGCCTGTGTCCCACTAAATGCAGCCAGGCTGTGTCCCACTAAATGCAGCCTGTGTCCCACTAAATGCAGCCTGTGTCCCACTAAATGCAGCCAGCCTGTGTCCTACTAATTGCAGCCTGTGTCACATAAAATGCAGCCCGTGTCACATAAAATGCAGCTTGTGTCCCATAAAATGCAGCCTGTGTCCCACAAAATGCAGCCTGTGTCCCACTAAATGCAGCCAGCCTGTGTCCTACTAAATGCAGCCTGTGTCACATAAAATGCAGCTTGTGTCACATAAAATGCAGCCTGTGTCCCATAAAATGCAGCCTGTGTCCCACAAAATGCAGCCAGCCTGTGCCCCACTAAATGCAGCCTGTGTCCCACTAAATGCAGCCTGTGTCCAACTAAATGCAGCCAGCCTGTGTCCCATCAAACCCCCCTCCCCCTGTTCTCTGTGGGAGCATACACAGCGGTACTTACCTTGCTGTTGTCCTCTCCTGCGGTGTCTCTTTCCACAGCGGCGATAGAGGAGTCCGCTCCGGCTGCTGCTACTTCCAGTTTTCTCTGTCCCAGGCTCAATGGGACAGAGAAAACAGGAAGTGACATCAAACTCGGATGTCAATCAAACCGCCCGGCCATGGTAATAGATACTATGAGCGCCGAGCGGAAGCTACTCAGCGCTTTAGAAAGCACCGCAAGGCGGGATAAACGTCTGCAAATGAAGCGCCGCGTCTGCATTCACCTGATTGCATAGACGTGCCGCTTCCCATAAGTGCACTGTGTCCAGCATTGCACTGTGTCCGGCGTCCGAACACAGTGCACTTAAGGACCTTTTTTTTTTTTTTTTTGGACTGCCTGGAAGGGGGGCGGCGCCCATGCGCCCCCTATGGATGGGCCGCCACTGTTTTTGGGTGGCTTTTCTGCGTAAAGACACTCTCCCTGGCAAAAATCATATTTTTCTGCTTGTTCTAAATTTCTATATCGTCTCCGGCTCTCCACCCATTAGCTGTTGTCCTCTCTGTTTTTAGTCTTTTCTAAATTGTAATATGAACATGTCTGCACAAGAGCAAAAAAAGATTTATATTCATATCATGTGCTTCTGCCAAAACATCTCCACCCTTTATATACAGTATATACCACAAAGGCTCATTATAACTTCAACATCCTACTTTATTTGTATCTGCTGTATCTTGCTGCTAACGCTACCACCTGGTTTTCGGTCACTGTTTTTACTGACTTTTACTCTCAACTAGATTCTACCAGCCACTATGTAGTTATTGCCTTGATATTTCCTTGTCAGCCTTTTGTCATTAGAGCTCAATCCAGTGATGATAGATCCAGGGACATTGCCTTGAGCAGTAGGATTACAAGACAGCATCAAACATTAACATTTGCATATTTTATTTCCCTTTCTTCACCTTGTGAATATTCAGTAAAGGAACTGTAGGGGCATTGTGGGAGGTGCTGGAAATTCTGAGAGGAGTCCGAAGACTTAGTTCAGGAAGTATGAAATGATCTACTTTCTTTTGTTTGGTGGTCTGCACAGTTCAAAAATAGATTGGCATACAAAGCAAACCACATAGTGCTTCCAATAGGACATTATAGCAGTAGTTTTTACCAAAAAAAACCCATCACACATCCTTAAAATGTTAGTGCACCTTTTCAGAAAAAATCGAAAGGTTAGCTAACACCCTACATCCTTTTTTACCCCCCTTGTGGGGAGGTGCAGTGTGGTGCAGCAGCAGTAATTACTCAGATTGCGGTACAGAAAACAGAACTTATATTAATGTAGAATCCAGTAATTCACAACAAACCTGGTGGGAAGGCATCTGACCGGGAATAATCATGGCAAGCACCAGCAATGTGTAGCAGCGTAGGTCTCAGATGTGCCAACAGTGTCTATCTTGAGGAGCGGAATGCGGCCTGGCTGGTCTAGACCCAAATGTGGAGGTCTTCAGGTAGGATGACTTGTCCCCATTCTTTCTCTACTCATATGAAACCTCTCCATGTCCCTAATCACTCTCCCTGTCAGATGGGTGACCTGTCCTTACATTACACATATGCAAAATGCCCTCCAAGCCTGGGAGCCAGGGCCTTAAATAGGTACTGCCTATGTGCTAGAGTCACATGGGGTGGCAGCATCCAATCTGATAACTTCCCTTGTGACCCAGGAAACCATAGAGGAACCATGCTCCTCTTGACTTCTTCTCTCCCTGCAATGCTACTTGGGTTGAGCGCCACCCACAGTGGAGAAAGAAAATACACCTGCCTACACCCGGGTCCCTGCTGCACTTTCCTCCATGGGTGATACAGTCTTACCATTCCAGCAGCCAAGTGCAGCAGTCCTGGGGGTTTGAAAACCATGCTGTTCTTCCCCTTCTTTCCCAAGAGATGCCATGACAGATCAGAGCAGTTCTGGTTGGTCAGGGTAGTCCCCTCTGTATCAAAAAGGCTGCATGTTTGCAATTTTTTATTTGACTTCACACAATCTGGATGTGGATCTGGATCTTCTTTCCCAAGCTGTTGTGCACATTGTGTCCTTGCCTTGACGCCACATTGGAAAACGGAAAGTCTGCTTCTCCATTCCTCATAACCACACTGACACATTCTGCTAGTGGAGTTCAGTAGTGGAGAAGTGTAAAAGGAGGCAATGGGGACAGTTCAGTGAGCATCTTTTCCAATGGGGTGTGTCAGTGGAAAAGCCCACTCACATCAAGTAGATTGATCCTCCATGAGGCAGGATTCGTAGGGCAGTTACTATGGAGGGGAAGCTGAGCTTTGAGGTTCGTAGGTTCTGTCTTTGATAGACTGAGCCTGCCTGTGTTTGTTCTGTGCTGTCATGTGTGTAGTGGACCTGAACTCAGAGGGTGTCAAGGTGGCCAAGCTGAGATATCATTGTGCCTACTGCAGCTTAGTGAATAGCAAGTACTGTTTGTTTGCTAACAGAATGGTAATTTGCATTTATTGAGGCAGTTAAACTACTATGCTGTCAATCTAGTTAGGCTGCAAGTGTCCCTGATTCTTTGGCAGATGCCCATTAAAAATGAAGCTGTAGGTTGGCAAGCCTGATACTGGGTTACCCCTTCCAAGAACCTCAGTGTGAAGGTTTCTTGGCTGGAGTTCATCTTTTGCCTCAACTGTGGCTCTTAGTATCCTGTATCCTGACTTAGTTAAGCCCTCTTATCTACAGCTGTTTTTTTAATTCCATTGGAGAATTTGAGGTGATATAGCTGGACTGGGATGTGGTGTTTGTGCACGTACTATTACTAATACTGGGTTACTGGTGATGACAAAATAACCACGCAGTGGATTCCTCCCAGTGGCGACAGTTTAAGACAAAATTAGTTCAGAACTGATCATTTTTAGTGGACCCACCACTATTACTAGCACGTGTTTTTGTGGTCCACTTTCCTGTTGGGCCTAGGGAATTTTTCTTATAATCTCTGAATTTAAAGTGCTCTGTTTTCATCAACAAATTTTCCAAGTTGGAGGATCTATCTTTTAACTGTTGTAGTTGATATAGAACTTATACATTTGCTATATATATTTTTCTCCTTCCTTTTTAGTATTTTTCATAAAGGATAGCTGTTCCTTTTACTCCGGAGACATTAGAATTTGCTCTTCAGTGTAACCAAACACTGCTGAACATTTTTCTGTGTTTTACTGAAAAACAGTTTGTGCATACAATGACATTTGTGAGATTACAACATTTAAACTTTCAGTATAATATTGTGCGGGTGTTGTTTCTCAGGTCCCTGTTAGTTTACGTATATCAAGGGCTGTATATGGAACAGATGCTACCAGGGCTAAGGCTGGCCATACATTATAAAATGTTCTTGTACAATTTTCCTTTAGATTTATCAAAACCATATAATATGAGGTTAGGAAGTACATGGAGGTTTCATGAATGTGACCTACGGAATTAGAAGTAAAATGAATAAAATAACCCCATCAAAACAATGTCAGCCCAACTCAAAACTAATGCCGCGTACACACGGTCGGACTTTTCGACCAGACTTGTCCGACGGACGCCGACGGACCAAATCTGGCGGACAATCCGATTGTGTGTGGGCTTCACCGGACCTTCAGCGGACTTTTCCAGTTGCAAATCTGACGGACTTTAGATTTGGAACATTCTTCAAATCTTTATGTCGTAACTCCGCCGGACCCAGAAATCCGCTTGTCTGTATGCTAGTCCGACGGACAAAAACCCACGCTAGGGCAGCTATTGGCTACTGGCTATCAACTTCCTTATTTTAGTCTGGTGTACGTCATCACGTACGAATCCGTCGGACTTTTGTGTGATCGTGTGTAGGCAAGTCCGGTCGTTAGAAAGTCTGTTGAAAGTCCGCCAAAAGTCCATCGAAAGTCTGTCGAAAGTCTGTCGGACAGGCTGTCGGACTTTTGTAAATATAAAAAATAATTCTTTAATAATAATAATTCTTTAATAATAATAATTCTAGCCCAGAGAGTGTGTAAGCAGCTAACACGGCCAATCGGTTATAAGCATATAACAATAAAACAAAAATATGTGTAGCGCTAAAAACTGAAAAGTTCGATATAGGGACAATGAAGTCTAGCTGTTAGTGAAAAAACATTTGAGAGAAAAAGAGAAAATGGGAAAAAGTCCTTATGTTTATATGACTCATGGGAGTTAATAGTCCATACAAATGTAGTGACTTCGTGTAGAAAACAGTTCAAATGCGTGACATCCAAAGTGAAGATAGGAGAGGCCCACCACCACCAAAAATAGGAAGGCTTACCAGATCTCGTGGATCCAGGGGGGCATACGCCCAGGTGGGTCGAATCAGGCTTAGGTGGTGGGTGATGATAGATGTTCCGGAGAGATGGTGAAAATGGACATCTAAGAGTAAACCGTGGACTTGTCTGTCCCTCAGGATAGCTCTTGCTATTAACAGGGAGTCTCTGGAAATTCTTTTGGCTGTCTAATGGCTCTTTGTATAGTGCCGAAGAATAAAATGCTTCTTTTGATCTCTCTTCTGTACACCAGGTGCAACAAAGTACCCCATGATTAGTGGGTCCTACACTATGCATAGATTGGGAGATCCTGCTTCTCTATGCTTCTCTCTTTGGATGTCACGCATTTGAACTGTTTTCTACACAAAGTCACTACATTTGTATGGACTATTAACTCCCATGAGTCATATAAACATAAGGACTTTTTCCCATTTTCTCTTTTTCTCTCAAATGTTTTTTCACTAACAGCTAGACTTCATTGTCCCTATATCGAACTCTTCAGTTTTTAGCGCTACACGTATTTTTGTTTTATTGTCGGACTTTTGTAGCTGAAAACTCCGACCGTGTATACGCGGCATAAGTTCCTATAAAGTGTGACTAGGTTTCCATTTGTTAAAAATACAGTCCTTAGTAGAATAGAAAATCTAACGGAGTACTGATGGACTGAATAGCAGGCATAATTGCTTATGTTAACAGAATTCTTATTCATTCATATTATTTATTTTTGTTCAAAACTATTAAATTATTTTCTTAAATGTATATTTGAATGTGGAAATCACACCCTGCAGACCAGATATTCTCTTCTCTTTTGTTGCACAACCACAGGCTTCCTATGGACAGTCTCAACCCCACTGGCACTGGGGGAAACTGGCCCACAACTTACTCATTCAGATTGGCTGGGGCTAGGAGAGCCCAGGTGCTCCATCTCCAGTTAACCCGCTGGGTCTTCCTTTTCATTCATGACCTTCCACTAAATGATGTTGTCCTCCCAGGGTACTCGCAGATTGCAGGGTTGCTCAAGGTCAGGCAGGATCTCAACCATAAAGGTATGATACCTCCCAAAGCATGCCCAGGGAGCGATAATCGCTGTCAGTTGGTAACAGCTGGGACACACTGGCACAAAAGATTAGCTTACCCCATACTGACATAGGGTAAACCCTTTTTGCAGCATCACCAGCAGTCCAGTATTCATAGTTCTCCCCAAATAGATAGGTACCTGCGCTCTTCTTCAAAGAAAGGTGGTACATCACGATGCCTTGGTCAAATGCTAAATGACTGCTGCACCGTCCCATGATGGTGTACATAGGTCACTGCTTCTTTAATTGTGCCTTCTGGCCAAAACCCAAGGTCAACACATCTTCCACAGGCAAGGTACAGACACACCTATAATGTGGAGAAACTCTGCCATCCTGATTACTCATTATTCATCACAATTTTGACACATTTTTGGAACCATTGGCATTAATACAGCGATCAGTGCGATTAAAAATGCATTGATTACTGTAAAAATGTCATTGGCAGTGAAGGGGTTAACACTAGGGGGCGGTGAAGGGGTTAACTGTGTTCCCTGGGAGGTGATTCTAACTGAATGGGGGGGGAATAACTACAGGAAGTGACAGATCCTGGTTCCTAGCTAATAGGAACACACGATCTGTCACTCCTGTCAGAACAGAACAGGGAAGTGTGTGTTTACACACATACTCGTCCCTGTTCTGTGTCTAATGGTCACGAACGCACGTGGCCGGCGGTCATCGTGACCATCGGCCATGAGCATCGGCACCCCGCTGTGCAGCGGGCACACGTGTGCGCCTCCTATCCGGGCCTCGCGAGATCACGTACAGTAACGTGATTTCACGCAGGGGAGCCAGCCTGCCGCAGTAAAACTGCGGTGGCTGGTCCGGAAGCGATTAATCAGTACAGTATTCGCCTGAAAATACAATATTGAATACAAATACAATACATTATATTACTTCCGATTTTTTATTCTGTTGTACGAGAATTTTCATAACTTTAGTAACCTATTTAATTACAATGCGACTGACAAGCGAAAAAAAGTCAGACGATCTGTTGTCCTATTTTCGGATCGTGTGTACGGGGCTTTAGAGTCTGTTCACACTATCACACAGTGCTCTGCAGTGCACACATTTTGATTTTGGATATAGTCAATATTCAAAATGATCTGGGTGCAATGCATTCCAATGCATGAAAAATAGGTGCTGTTTACATTTAATGCGTCAGAGTGCAATGCACAGGACATTGTTAGTTTCAGCACACTTGTGTTGTAAAGGGAGGTGGGGCGGCTGAGCTGGGCCAGCACAGAGAGTAATTAAAGAGGTTGTATACCTGCACTGAAATTTTCTATTTTTTTTATTATAACAAAAAAACCTGTAAGGCAAAGGCATAATGAGCTAGTATGCACTGCATTATGAAATACTCACCTTAGAACGAGGCCTCGGCATCTGATCCCGGTCCACGCTGAGGGAGCTGACATGTTCCGGCCCTGTGAATGGCCGGAGCGGCAATGACGTCTTCTTTCCGGCAAGGTCCGGCAGCATCTGCCGGGCCTTCACAACGCATGCGTGGCTGCATGAAAAGTGAATATCTCCTAAACAATACAGGTTTGGGAGATATTCATTTTACCTACAGGTAAGCCTTATTATAGGCTTACCTGTAGGAAAAAATAACAAAAAAGGGTATACAACCGCTTTAACCACTTGCTGCCCGCCCACCGTCATATGATGGCGGGACGGTGCAGCTGTTATCCTGGGCCGCCGTCATATGACGGCGCTGCCTTCCAGGATCCCTAGGGGGCGCGCGCGTGTGCCCGCCGCGTCACTCGGGTCCCGGTGGGCGTGCCTGGCGGCCGCGATGTCCGCCGGGCACCCGCGATTGCCCAGTAACCGAGCAGGATCATGGATCTGTGTATGTAAACACACAGATCCACGTCCTGTCAGATGGGAGGAGACCTATGGTGTGTTCCTTGTACAGAGGAACACCAATTGGTCTCCTCCCCTTGTGAATCCCCTCCCCCCACAGTTAGAATCACTCCTTAGGAACACATTTAACCCTACAGCGCCCCCTCTTGGTTAAAATGTGTCAAAATTGTCCGATCTGTCCGCCGCAATATCGCAGTCACTATAAAAATCGCAGATCGCCGCCATTACTAGTAAAAAAAAATATTTTATTATTATATTATTCTATACTTACCAAAAATATGTAGAAGAATATGTATCGGCCTAAACTGAGGAAAAAATTTGTTTAAAGAAAAAAAAAAAAATTGGACATTTATTATAGCAAAAAGTAAAAAATATAGTGTTTTTTTAAACTTGTCACTCTTGTTTTGTTTATAGCGCAAGAAATAAAAATCGCAGAGGTGATCAAATACCACCAAAAGAAAGCTCTATTAGTGAGGAAAAAATGATAAAAATTTCATTTGGGTACAATGTTGTATGACCGCGCAATTGTTATTCAAAGTGTGACAGCGCTGAAAGCTGAAAATTGGCTTGGGCAGGAAGGGGGTGAAAATGCCCTATATGGAAGTGGTTAAAGACTCCCGGGAAGAGTAGAGGGTTATTATGTGGGGCTGTGCTAGGAAGTTGACTCTCCAGGATTATAGTCATATATTCTAGATTCAAAAGGCACATTGCAAGTGGTTTAAAGGTTATTTATGAAAAAAACTAAATACTGCAAGTAAGCATTTACGGTAAGTTACTTGATTTTCTCTGTGTTTTGCTGCAATTTTTAGGTTGGTAACATGGTCTCTTTAACATTTTGATATGAGTATTTCTATGAAATTGATTTCTTTCTCATGCATACATATCTAAAAACAGTAATATATATATTTTTCTTTTACACCAATCAATCTGTTGGCAGTAAGAAGCCCTAAATATTTTTCTGGCAAACTTCTGATTTTCGGATTTCAGCTTGGTGTGAAGTTTCTTCTTTGTGTGCTCTTTAGATGCGCATGTGAGGCTGTGCTCTTCCTGCTGATACAGATCTCCAATCACTTCCCACCTGTACAGCTGCTGTGAAATGTATGTGAGATTGTGCTGAAAACACTGCTCATTTGCATCGGAGAATGACGTTTCACTTTAACCAATTCATCACTGAATCCTACTGAACACAGAAACCTGGTACTGGCTGGGACAATGAAGCATCAAATATGTCTTACTAATCTTTACATGCATGGGTAGTGATCTGACATTTTTTTCAAGGTGGCGTAATTTTAGGGTCCATTTGCATCTTTGCGGTGCACTTGGCAAACACGCTCAGTGTACTCTATCTATATAGGGGCAACCGAACCTTGTCATAATAGGAGTTATTCACTAAGCCCTTGTTCACACTGCCGTGGCATCAAGACTTTGAATCCGACATCTCTGCGCAACTTCACAGCGGCTTGCATACGACTTCTTTAACAGAAGTCATTGCAAGTCATGTTTAAGTTGCACCAAAAGTAGTGCAGGAACCATTTTCTAAGTCGTAGCAACTTGAGTCGCACCGATTCGAATGGTTCCTTTGCTTTCAAAGGGGCGGGACTTGTCATGCGACTTTGAACTCTCAAGTTGCATGACAAGTCACGGCATTGTGGCTACAGAACACCTCCCCATCTACGTAACATTAGGAGAAGGGGTTTTGAAGTCTTTAAAGATAGCTAGAAAAAATGTAACTGATAGGAGTGAAGCACAGGTAGAAAACAAATGAAATTATCAGCTCACTAGAATCACTACACACACACACAGGTTAATTCTCCCTAAATATACCCAAGCTTTTGTTATAGTCTAGAAATAATAATACAATGTCCTTTACAATTCATGAAGAGAAGAGTGTTATAAATTAAAGTTCAGAGGCTGAACCAACCTTGTCCAGTCATGTAGTTTAAAGTGGTTCTAGAGTTAGAAGGTTTTTTATCTTAATGCATTCTATGCATTAGGATAAAATACCTTCAGTGTGCAGCAGCCCCTCTCAGCCCCCCTAATACTTACCTGAGCCCTGTTTCAATGCATCGATGTTTCATGAGTGTCTCGGCTGTTCAGGACTCTCCCTCCTCATTGGCTGAGACAGCAGTAGGGCACCATTGGTACAACACCCTGCCCAGTCCACCCCTGCCATTATGCTATAATCAACATGGAGTTCAAATGGTTTAGGGTGGTCAGCATACGCAAGCACCAGGGCATTGCTTAGACTCCTCTTCAGTTGGCGAAACGCTTGCTCACACTGGTCTGTCCACTGGTGCTGAATAGATTCTTGAGGCTTCCTGGGCCCTTTACTTGGCTATCTCAGTGATGTTGTTTGGCTTAGGCCAAGAAGTAAAAGCTTCTAACTTCTTTGGATCGATGGCTACTCCCTCTGCAGAGACAATATCTCCCAGATAGGTGACTGGCAAACCAAAAACTGAAAATGAAAAGTTGAATAGAGAATAGAGATATCTCTATTCAATTTTTCATTTTCAGTTTTTGGTTTGCTGTGTCTGGTTGCGGAGATTTCCCCTTACTTCCAATCCTGAAGAAATTCTCAAGGTGCAATTCCTAGAGGATCTGTCTATCACGGTATACTGCTAATAATGGAGTGTTCACACAGCGTTACAATGTTTTCATAGCTTCTAAGACTCAACAAGGGAAAATTTCCAAGCTAAATAGAACATAAAAAGCGGGTGGCGGCTACACGGAGTCCCAGTTGATGTTTTGAGTGATCCATCCATGATCCCCACATTAAAGGCCTTGGCTGAGTTATAGCCGCAAGCTGTTTTTTTGCTTGCCTCTGGTAAGCGCATATTTCTTACGGTGATCAGCACTCAATGGTGGTGGAAGATTATATTGTATTGTCACAACATTTACAATATTGTGTTTTGCAATTGTATTTCCATTATTTTTAATGGTATTTATAATATTCATTAATATTTTAATTTTAGAATTTCACTTATTTGGTTCACCTTAATCATGTTCATTTTACCTTTCCATTTGCCATAGGAAGATCACAGGGGCTCCTGACAATCCTAGGGGCATTATATTGAATTTGAAAAAACCCTAACAAAGTGATGAAAGCCGTCTTCTCTCTAGCTTCAGGGTGCATTGGCATCTGATAGTACCCACTTTTTAAATTTAGCATGCTGAACTACTTCGCCCCTGACAGACCCTGTAAAGCATCCTCTATCCTTAGAGTAGTATACTGGTCAGGGAGAGTTCCTCTGGTAAGTGTCAGATAGTCGATGCACAGCCTCAAAGTCCTGTTCTTCTTCAGCACCACTACTATAGGGGAGGCATAAAGACTTTGTCCTCGTATGATGCCTGCTCGCTTCAGCTCTGCCAGTTGCTCACAAAGATCTTCTAGGTCACTCAGTGGGATGCATCGAGTCCTCCCCCTGAAAGGTTTATCTTCTTGAAGTCGAACTTGGTGTTGGGCGCTCTTGGTGCAGCGCACATCTTAGTCCTTTTTGGAAAACCGCCACTTCAGAAACCATCTTTTGACTGTTTCCTTCCATTCTGTTGATAACTAGGAGTCTTGAAGATAGAACTTGTCTTCTGGTGTCTCGCCCAAGGCCCCCCCCCAAACTAGATGGTGCTACTGGCATTGCTGTGTTCACCTGCCCAAGCAAAATCCAAGGTTTTAGCCTGACTGGTCAGTATTATTTCAGACACTGACAGGAATCTTACCATTATTTCGCTGCACTTCCTCAGGAATTAGCTCCACCCCAGTGTCCTCTGCTCCGGAATCGGCTTCAAGGACAAAAAGAGCCCAGGCTTGTCCCAGGTTAACTTAATAGTGGCTTGCAGGCAAGCAAATTCCCCAGGTTGCAGCATTTTTGCATGAAAGCCAAGTCTCCAGAGCCTCATACCCATTCCGATGGGGCTTTCTGTTCTTGTAGGACTTGTTGCTAGGCCTGATGTAAAAAAAAGGGTGAATTTCTTTTGTAGGAGGATTGAACCAGGAGAGGGGATGTTTGTGCTAGGAGAGGGGGAGAGGTATTAGTGCTGGGGGGGATTTGGGTAGGGAGGAAGAATTTGTGCTGGGAAGGGTAATTTAGAGGGGGTTGTGCTAGGAGTAGGGATTTGTGGGAATTTGTCGGAATTTGCCCTAGCAGGGGGATTGTATTAGGGTACCATTATAAAGTAATTTATAGTGTACCAAAAAGATCAAGCATTTTGTGTGCTGCAGCACACAGACGTATAGCCGGCCATGCATAGATCAAAATTAGGCTGGTTCAGCAGGAACCAGCCCAATTTTGATCCATGTAGAGACAGGCTGGTTATACACAAGTCAATCAGTCAAGCGACTTGTGTACAACCAGTCTGTTGGTTTTTTCCCAAACGACCAGTACTGCTGGCTATAGCCAACAACACTGATCTTTGTATTCTGATGGTAGATCAAAAGCTGAAAAATACTGAAGACTTTTATTTATTTATTTATTTTATCATAAATGTCAGAAGGACAAGCAAGTATGAAATGAAGGCTCTAATGTGTGCCCTTCATCAGGACTTGAAATTGTTGATAAGAATCTGGATGGTCTTGGGCTTAAATGGGTTAGAATTTTATTTTTATTTTTTTTTCAAGAACAGGTGCC
This sequence comes from Lithobates clamitans, assembly GCA_037952925.1. NCBI lineage: Eukaryota > Metazoa > Chordata > Amphibia > Anura > Ranidae > Lithobates > Lithobates clamitans. The sequence continues at coordinate 4,054,183 of JBBGZY010001049.1, read as the reverse complement.
AGAATCTCACCCAAATTTTAACTCTTATGTAGTGGTACACCTGAAAGAGCCACTGACGGATGGTGATGAACAGTGATAAAAGCAAAGTGACTGCACCTCCCCTGATAACAGCAACAAATATGACGATAATGGCCAAGGTTCTTTTCCTGATTGTGCAAAGGCTGTCAGCACACACACAATAGCAAATCCATGCACACTGACCCAGTAACCAGTCTAATGGATATCTTTTTAGGTTTTAGTGCTGATAAAACTTGTAAATGGGAAGGGGTATAGGGCATGGGATACTTCAATAAGTGAAAGTTCCAAAGAGGAGGACACTAAGTTCACTATTCTGTCAATAGCACTTTTTGATCCCCGAGACTATAAGGAATGACCAAATCAAGGACACTGTAAATACAGTACCCTGTAAAGCTACACTTGCCTTTATATCCTCAAAAGCACCAACGTCACCTAGATGAGCAAACAGTCTTTTAGTCACGAGGCCTCCGAATAGCCTTATCTTCCTGTTGCCTTAACGTACCTGTTAAGAGGTTTAGTCCAGAGTGGAGCTTTGGCTGGGGGTTGAGGGGTAGCGTAGTCAGGCATGCCGGGTCAGCGAGGTACAAATTCAGAATCCAGAAGCATGGTTGGAGACAGGCAGGGTCATAACAGACTGGCAAAGTAGTAGTCCAGTAATCAGGCAAGGTTCAGTAGTTCAGTAGTATAGCACACATGCAAGGAAACTGATCCAATAAACAGGCACTGAGCACAGGAAGTCACTCTGTATACAAGCTGAGCTGATTGCGGATTGACTGCAGCTGGAGGGCATGTGGAGCTAGAGAGTCCCAGGAGCAGAAACACCCAGCAGGATATGTGCTGAAGATACTGAGATTTCCCAGTGGCAGAGGAACAAACCTGCAGCACAAAAGCAGAAGGACTCAAGTCCAAACCCACACAGGCACATGATAGCCCCCCCCCCCCACCCAGGACCCCTCTGGGGGCCTAACGGGGCTTTGTGGGAAAAGTGACGTGAAAGTCCCTAATGAGGGCAGGAACATGTAAATCTCTACCCGGAATCCAAAATCAATCAGTCACAGGGTACCCCTTCCAATAAACTAGGTATTGTATACCACGGCCCCGCCTTTTGGATTCCAAGATCCTAGATATTTCCCTTCTCGTGCTGCCCATCCATGAGAACAGAAGGAGGCGGTTGTTTGGGTCTTGAGTACTGCCCTTTTGAGAAGGGAAACCTGAAAAAGTGGTAGTATCCAGAGAGAAGGGGGAAATTTCAGATGGTAAGAAATGGGTCCAATCAAAAAAGGATTATGTAGGGATCAATAAATCAGGGGCCCAACTTGGTAGAAGGTTGCATCAGTTTCACATACTTAGCAGATAGCCAAAATCTGTCTCCCAAGCATACAGAGGTACAGTATATGGTGCCTTCGTTTATTAGAATAAAGTTTATATTTGCCTGCTGCCTTTTGTAGGAAAAGGCAACTCCTCCTCTAGTGACATATTTTTTACTCGTAGAAGGCTGCAGTGGGGGGAAAAGAACGTGGATGGTAGCCTAGAGCAGCATAAAAAGATGTGGTATGAAGGGTATGGTGCCAAAGGGAGTTGATGGCAAACTGAGCTAAAGACAAATATTCAGACCAATTCTAATGAGTTGACGTAGTGCCGAAGGTAGGTTTCGAGGGTCTGGTTTATATGTTTGGTTTGTCCATCAGTTCGTGGGCAGTGTGCAGTAGAGAGAGACACTGTTACCCCCAGTTTCTTACATAAAGCTCTCCAGAATTGGGAAATGAGCTAGAAATCTCAGTCTGATACGATGTTGGTAGGTATCTCATGATGTTTTACGATATGGGATAAGAAGCGGGAAGACAGTGTTTCGGCTGTAGGTAGTCCAGAAAGTGGCGCAAAGTGAGTCGTTTTTTAAATTGATCCACTATGACCCATATTACAGTCTTACCAGCAGACTTGGGTAGATCTGTGATAAAGTCCATGGTTAGGTGCGATGAGTAGTTGTAGCAAGCCAGTGGGTAATGCGCAGGGAGTTATATTAGCGGCACAGGTTGGACAGGTCGCGGCATAATCAGAAACATCCCTTTTCATACCTGGCCACCAAACATGATGCTCCAAAGTCTTTATGGTGATTGTGACACCAGGATGGCCAAACAATACTACATCATGAGCCCTAAGAAGTACAGCTTTCCTGAGACTAGGAGCTACGAATAGATGACCTGGAGGAATACAGTTAATGGGCCTCCTGTAACTGTTCCAAAAGGGCTATGAAGATTTGTGCAACTATCTTGTTTGGTGGGATTATGTACTGTTCCATGGCCTGAACTATTTTAGAAGTTTCAAACTGTTTGGAAAGTGCATCAGCCTTCTTGTTCTTGTGTCCTGGAAAAAATGAGAGGATGAAATTGAAATGGGAAAAGTAAAGAGCCCATTGGGCTTGATGTGAATTCAAACGTTTAGCTGTCTTGAGATACAATAGGTTTTTATGATCAGTCAGTATAGTAAAAAGCTTTGGAGTCCCCTCCAGGAGATGCCTCTATTCAGACAGAGCAAGCTTAATTGCCAGTAGCTCTTGGTTCCTGACATTATAGAAAACCTGAGCAGGAGAAAACTTTTTAGAGAAGAATGCTACTGGGTGAATTTTACCTGTTTTAGTTTGCCTTTAAGACAGCACTGCACCAGGCCCTCTTCACCGCACCAGGCCCTCTGATGCATCCACTTCAACAATGTACTGGAGATATGGGTTTAGATGCTGAAGGACACTGCCTTTGAGACAGCACTGCACCAGGCCCTCTTCACCGCACCAGGACCTCTGATGCATCCACTTCAACAATGTACTGGAGATCTGGGTTTAGATGCTGAAGGACTGGAGCGTGGCTAAACTTTTCCTTTAATTTCTGGAAAGCTAACATGGCTTTGGAGGGCCATACTTTTCAGTTTACCCCTTTTTAGTCATAGCAGTAAGGGGGGTGGCAAAAGTGGCAAAGTCTTTGATGAAGCATCTATAGTAACTGGCAAATCCTAAAAAAACTTGTAGCCCTCTCAAGGTGTTTGGTTGTCGCCATTGCAGGACAGCAGCAAGCTTTGGGGGGTCCATTTGGAAATCTTTAGGGCTTATAATATAACCCAGAAATGGTAGGCAGTCTTGGTGAAAACGACACTTTTAGGCTTTTGCATAGAGGTGACTCTCATATAGCCGCTGTAGTATTTGTTTCACATGTGAAATGTGTTCCAGGTGAGTCTTATGCCCCGTACACATGATCAGAAATTCCGCCAGCAAAAGTCGGATGAGAGCCTTTGGTCAGAAATTCCGACCGTGTGTATGCTCCATCAGACTTTTGCTGGCGGAATTAAAGCCAGCAAAAGATTGAGAGCAGGTTCTCTATTTTTCGGTCAGAAAAAGTTCCTATCTATAAATGTGTTCGTCTGTATGCAATTCGGACGCGCAAAAAATCACGCATGCTCGGAAACAATTCGACGCATGCTCGGAAGCATTGAACTTAATTTTCTCAGCTCGTCATAGTGTTGTACGTCACCGCGTTCTTGACGGTCGAAAGTTCAGAGAACTTTTGTGTGACCGTGTGTATGCAAGGCAAGCTTGAGTGGAATTCTGACGGAAAAACCATCCAAGTTTTTTTCCGACAAATATCCCGCTTGTGTGTACGTGGCATTAGAAAAGATTAAGATGTCACCAAGGTAAATTATCACAAACTTATTCTTGAAGTAACTTTGTGAAACACCTCATTCATGAAATACTGGAAGACAGCTGGAACATTGCAGAGTCCAAACAGCATTACTAGGTACTCATAGGGGTTGATTTACCAAAACTTGAGAGTGCAAAGACTGGTGCAGCTCTGCATAGAAACCAATCAGCTTCCAGGTTTTTTTTGCCAAAGCTTAATTGAACAAACTGAAGTTAGAAACTGGCTACCATGCACAGCTGCACCAGATTTTACAATCTAGCTTTAGTAAATCAACCCCATAGTGTCCATTGCGAGTGTTGAAAGCTGTCTTCCACTCGTCACCCTCCTTGATGTGAATCAGGTATAGGCCCCCCGCAGATCTAACTTGGTAAAAATGATGGCTCCTTTAAGAAGGTCAAATAATTCTAGAATGAGTGGCAAAGGGAAAGAGTCCCTTATGTTGATCTAGTTTAGACCACGATTATCGATACATGGATGGAGACCACCATCTTTTGTTTTCAACAAAGAAGAATCCTGTCCTAACTGGAGAAGAAGATGGACGGATAAAGCCTCTATCCAAGTTGTTCTGAATATATTTTTCCACAGACCTTTGTTTTGGCTGTGGCAATGGATATGTCTTTCCCTTCAGAAGAGGCATCACCGGACCTTGATGATTATCAGTGTAGATCAGCAGCAAGGCCTTCAGAGATGGCAGCTTTCCCAACTGGTGAATCTTCTAGGCCAGATATGTAGAGCTGTATACCCAGAACATGCTAGGCCCCTAACAGGCTTCTGGGCCTAGCAGCATAGACAGTCCACAAGCAATTTCTCAGGCCTCAGCCTGAGGCAAGAGAACAAGCACATGGCCTCCCCAAATATATACCCTCCCCCATCATGCCCAGTGGCTTGAACCACCTATGGGGATAGCTGGAGAAAATATGAATATTCATAGCTTGTCAGGAAAACGTTATACTATAGCCAATGGCACCTACTGGCAACAGTGAGAGATCACAACCCCACTGAACTTAGGGAGAAACCAAGTTTACAACTACACAAATCATCTAGGGAGTGCTACACTTATATGTAAACAAGCATATTGGCTGGAGTTATTTGTTAATATGTTCTGTATATTTCCCATAGGATTGCAGTTCAATATACTGTAGAGGTTAGCAATTCTGGCAGTCCATGGGCCGATTCTCTTCTACCAAACAACACTTCACAATCATTTTATTGTAAAAAAAAGATGGGTAGTATAAGTAAGAATAACAATAAAAAAAAACTATTTGTGAATGCTTATCCGTTTCTAGACATATGCAGGCTGTGCCAGGTGGTATAACAAATCCAACTTGGCATGTAGGTACAACAATTTCACAGTAAGCTTCCGGATGTGGGAGAAGAGCCAACAGATCTCTTTAGTCACCTTCATTTCAGCCACGTACTCCACGAGATTAGCACTCTAATTTTTTTCAGCAGTCTGATGCAGCAAATATGTAATGGTGTGGGTCAGTAGCAGGATTGATTTAGAATTGCCAACCGGGTTTATGTCCACAGACTCCTGAGAAGTAAATCTGATCCTGAAGGCAAGCATCATTTTTCTGTTAACTCTTACCACAAGTTTTGAATGATTACACCTTGAAAAACAGATGATTTGCTTATGTCTAAACACAGGGGAAATGTAGCAATCGCAAACAATAAAGCCAACTCCGGTTCCAGTATTGAGATAGGTGTTTGCATTCCACTTAAGCCTCATTAACATGGGCGTAATTAAGTGCACATCCGTGCGATAATCTGTCCTTGCCTGCACGGGATGCACAAGTATTCCGTGTATAGGCAGTCCCATTCATGTCTATTAGGATTCAGTGACTGCAGGGATATGACCTCTGATCCTTATTTGACACACACTGGCAGACACGGCCCACCAAACACATGTACACTTAAGTATGCATGTGTGAACAAGGCCTCATGAAACAAACAAAATGGCGTGGCAGCTGGTGGGTAGGTCGGTCTCCTCCGGCCGTGCGTCTCCTCCCTCTTCCTCCCTGCTCCCCCTTGGCAAATAAGATCATTTCTCCTTTCTGGCCAATCTGGGAACAAGTCTCATGACCCGCTTCCTGGTTGGCTGGGAGGAGAATCAGTGTTACAATAGCAAATACTTATTCGGTATGGTCACACAACTGGGTGGGCTTTGGGCGCAGAGCTCTGCGCCCCGAGCCCACCCTTTTTTTGAAGCCTATTAGAGCCCCTGGCTCTAATCACATGCATCTGGTGCCCTGTATCAGTAGCGGACAGACCGCCACTGATATAGATACTTGGATACTGCTTGAATGTAAATTCACTTTAAGGCTCATTCGCACCAGGTGCATAGTCTTGAAGAGTAGTCCCAAGACAAAGACGAGGCAAAGTGCCCTATGCCCTACTTTTTCAGATCACACTATTGTATAGCTCCCAACTGTCTCTGATTTCGAGTCCCTCTGTGCCCCTCCCTGCCTCATTTGTCCCTCATTTTGGTCTGATCTATTTAATTCTATATAAAATGCACTATTTATTTTTCAAAAGGGGTTTCCCAGTGCTAAACTAAAAATCTCTAAATTGCTGCATTAATAAATTTTAAAAGCCAGTATAAAGGAATAGTAGTGATAAAAAAAAAGCACTGGTGGGTTTAACCGCTTCAGCCCCGGAAGGATTTACCCCCTTCCTGACCAGGCCATTTTTTGCGATACGGCACTGCGTTATTTTAACTGACAATTGCACGGTTGTGCGACGCTGTACCCAAACAAAATTAGTGTCCTTTTTTGTCACAAATAGAGCTTTCTTTTGGTGGTATTTGATCACCTCTGCAGTTTTTATTTTTTGCACTATAAATAAAAAAAGGCCGACAATTTTGGAAAAAAAACAATATTTTTTACTTTCTGCATATCCAGAAAAAAAAATAAATAAAAAAAAACGTATTTATTCATCAGTTTAGGCCATATGTATTCTTCTACATATTTTTGATAAATAAAAAATCGCAATAAGCGTATATTGATTGGTTTGCGCAAAAGTTATAGTGTCTACAAAATAGGGGAAAGATTTTTCATTTTTTTAATTGTTTTTACTAGTAATGCGGCGATGTGTGATTTTTAGAGGGACTGCGACATTGGTGCGGACAAATCTGACCCTAAGTGACACTTTTTGGTGACCAGTGACACCAATACAGTGATCAGTGCTATAAAAATGCACTGATCACTGTATAAATGGCACTTGCAGGGAAGGGGTTAACACTAGTGGTGATCAAAGGTTTAAGTGTTCCCTAGGGAGGTGTTTCTAACTGTCAGGGGGACAGACTAACTGGGAGTAGAGAAAGATCACTCTTCCTGATCACTAGGAACAGCTAATCTCTCTCTCCTCCCCTGTCAGAACGGGGATCCGCCTTGTTTACATAGGCAGATCCCCGTTCTGTCTCTCTTCACCGCGATTGCGGGTGGCTGGCAGACATTGAGTCCGCCAGACCCACAGGCGAGCTCCGTGGCACGCAGTGGGCGTGTGCCCGCGAAAGCTAGTGCACGAACCTCCGTATCAGTACAGCGTTTCGCACAGCCGAGCCATCTTACTGCAGTATAACTGCAGCTGCTGGGTAGCAACTGGCTAACTAATCATTTTTTTGTATAATTCTCATTTAAGTGGCAGGGGGTGTGTCCTATGCCTACATACTTTTGCTAATGGGTGTCCCTCGTTCCCATTTCAGAAAGTTTGGAGGTATGCTATTGCATTGCATGCAGATGTACAAACTTGGACTTAGACTGTCTGTATAAAGGGGTGTACAATAATACGCTTGTGGTAACGCAAGTAATGGCCTGCCTACAGCCATTGATTTCTTAAGGTGGCTGTACACAGCACGTGTGGCTCCTGGGTGGGGAAATATGCCTGAATTGTACGTTGTATTGATCCAGTCCATAAACCCTTAAAGCGGTTGTAAACTGTGGATTTTCAAAAAAACAAAATAGAAAGACCCCTGCAAGGCAATGGCATAGTGTGCTAGTATGCCTCGCATACTAGCACATTCAGGGCCGTCTTTAAGGCAGGGCAAAAGGGGCAGCTGCCCTGGGCCCTATCATTGTTGTGGGGTCCAAAGCAGCTGCCTCATACTTGCCAACTATCCCAGTTTAAATTCCCTTGTCCCGTTTTAGTCCTGTGCTGTGTCCTGATATCTCTGTGTGAAGTGCTGGTACTAATGCTCCTCAGCTGTGCCCTATTGTTGTGTACAGATGAGTCACCTGCAGACCTTGTCTTTACATGTAAATAACCGGCATTCATATGTAAATAGCGGCAGCATTACTAAGTAAATAGCTGCGGGCGGCAGCATTGATATGTAATTAAAGGTGGCATTCATATGTATATCATGCTCTCCTGCAGTGAGTAGATGATGTGCTGTAACCTCTAGCAACCAATCAGTGAGCAGTATTACTGTACAGTAATCTCTAGTAACCAAGAAGCAGAAAGCATTTGCTGTAACCTCTAGCAACTAATCAGTGAGCCGTAATGTGTGCTGTAACCTCTAGCAACCAGTCAATAAGCAGTAATGATATGCTGTAACCTCTGGCAACCAATCACAATTGCTGCCTGATCTGATACAGTAAACTGATTTTAAGGCTAGCTGCTATTTATTGTATGTCTCAGAGCAGGTGGAGAGTGAAATTGCATGGGGGGGGGGGGGGGGGGCAAGAAAATGTTTGCCCAGGGTCCAATTAATTGTAAAGACAGCCCTGAGCACATTATGAAATACTCACCTTGGAACAAAGTCCTCTAACGCTGTAAAGTCACCGCTAAGAGGGCTGACATGTTCCCCCTGTCTTTCTTTTGGGTTCGCAAGATCCGGCCATGTTATTGGCCGAAGTCGTGATAACGTCACTCCTGCACATCAGCCCACGGTTCAGACACAAAGCTCTGAAGTTCTGGCAAGGTATGCTGGACCTTCAGAGCATATATGTCAGTGATGTCATTGGCTGCATGCAGGGTGAATATCTCCTACATGGTGCACATTTAGGGAATATTCATTTTACCTACAGACAAGCCTTATTATAGGCTTACCTGGAGGGAAAAATCACAAAGCAGGCTTTACTACCACTTTAAAGTCACATGACTGAGAGCGATACAGACTGTCATGATAGCCCAAGTGTTACATTGTTGCACCAATTTCAGAGACAGAATGACACACTTTTAATAGAGAAAAAAAAAATCACCATTGGTTATTGATTATTAACTCATGGTATAAGATTGGACATTTCTTTTAGGCTTGCATAAGCATACATTTAGCCAGGTGGTATCCTTGAAATAACAAAAATATCTACTCCAGGAACAATATCTGTTAACTGATTCCACCAGACAACACACGTCAGCTCACATGTTTATTTACACACAGCAGCAATTTTTAGAAAGACGTGGCCTTAGTCTTGAATAAACAATTCCTCAAATAAAAAGAACATAGACTCATAGATGAAATATACAAATGACATGTAACATGATAGATACTATACATAGATACTTTCCTCATCAAAATATACATGGTATAAAAGATAATTATATTATTTAAGATCAATACATCTGGTGAGTGGTAATACTATACAGTGTATACATATATATATATATTTTTAAATATAAAATTGGATTACTGTTCAAGGCAAAGATTACTGAAAGGAGGTCTCACTCCTAGCACTGCATCTCTGTTTTATATTAAGTGAGAAGGAATACATATTTACAGTGCCTTGAAAGAGTATTCACACTGCTTGACATTTTCCACATTTTGCCATGTTACAACCAAAAACGTAAATGTATTTTATTGGGATTTTATGTGATAGACCAACACAAAGTGGCACATAATTGAAGTGGAAGAAAAATAATAAATGGTTTTCAAAATTTTTTTACAAATAAATATCTGAAAAGTGTGGCGTGCATTTGTATTCAGCCACCACCTTTCACTGCAATTACAGCTGCAAGTCTTTTTGGGTACAGTATGTCCCAACCAGCTTTGCACATCTAGAGTGACATTTTTGCCCATTCGTCTTTACAAAATAGCCCAAGCTCTGTCAGATAGGATGGAGAGCATCTGTGAACAGCAATTTTCAAGTATTGCCACAGATTCTCAACTGGATTTTGGTTTGGAATTTTACTGGGCCATTCTAACACATGAATATGCTTTGAACTAAACCAGGGGTGCCCAACGCGGAACCCTCTGATGTGGCTTGCCACGTCTTGCTCTGAGATGGGGGGTCGGCAAGCCCAGATGGCGGGTCCCCGACCCGCCATCTCTGAGCATTAGTGTGAAGAACGAAGCCGCTGCTTGAGGAAGCAGAGCCAATGCTTCTTATATAGCGCTGGCGCCTTCACAGGCAGAGTGATACCAAATGTGCTCCGCCTGTGACAGGAAGCATAGGCTCTGCTCTCTACTGCAGCTGCATATTTCTCTCACAATGATGCTCGGAGATAGCGGGTCGGGACACAGGAACCCGCGATCTGGGACAGCAGCCATCAGTACCAGCCAGCAGTACCAGTATTAGTACCAGCCACCAGTATCAGTACCAGCCAGCAGTATCAGTACCCGCCAGCAGTACCAGTCATCAGTATCAGTACCAGCAGTACCAGTACCAGCCATCAGTACCAGCAGTACCAGTACCAGCCATCAGTACCAGCAGTACCAGTACCAGCCATCAGAACCAGTACCAGCTAGCAGTACCAATCATCGGTATCAGTACCAGCGAGCAATACCAGTACTAGCCATCAGAACCAGTACCAGCCAGCAGTACCAGTACCAGCCAGTAGTACCAGTCATCAGTATCAGTACCAGCCAGCAGTACCAGCCAGCAGAACCAGTACCAGCCAGCAGTACCAGTACAAGCAAGCAGTACCAGTCATCAGTATCAGTACCAGCCAGCAGTACCCACAAGCAGTACCAGTACCCGCCATCAGTACCAGTACCAGCCAGCAGTACCAGTAGCCGCCAGCAGTACCAGTAGCCGCCAGCAGTACCAGTACCAGCCAGCAGTACGAACCAGTAGTACCAGCCAGCAGTACCAGTCATCAGTTCCAGTACCTGCCATCAGTACCAGTACCAGTCATCAGTACCAGCCAGCAATACAAACCAGCAGTACCAGTACCAGCCAGCAGTACCCGCCAGCAGTACCAGTCAGCAGTACCAGTACCCAACAGTAGTACCAGTACCCGACAGTAGTACCAGTACCCGACAGCACTACTAGCCAGCAGTACCAGTCAGCATTACCCACCAGCAGTACCAGTACCAGCCAGCAGTACCCACCAGCAATACCAGTACCCACCAGCAGTACCAGTACCCACCAGCAGTACCAGTCAGCAGTACCAGTATCCACTAGCAGTACCAGTACCCACCAGCAGTACCAGTCAGCAATACCAGCCAGCAGTACCCACCGGCAGTACCAGCCAGCAGTACCAGCCCTGGAGGACAGCCAGCAGCTAACTGCAGGAATCGTGAGGAAGTGAAGATTGAGGTCAGTTGAGGTGCAGGTAAACCGCTGTGCATCTGTGAAAGCAGCCTTAGGCCCCTTTCACACGATCAGTGCGATCGGGTCTGCCTGTCTGTTTTTCAGGTGGACTCAAACGGACTCTCCATTAACCTCTATAGAGCAGCAGATGTAAACGGACTTGTGTCTGTTTGCACCCGCCTATCTGCAATCCGATCTGCTTGAAAAAAAAGGGGATCTGTCTCCTTCTGTCTGGGCAGATTGGAGGGCCCATTGAGTAGAGCGGACTGCGTCCTTGTCTGCTCTACATATGCAGAGTGGACACAGACCTGCCAACCACCCTTTAGGCTCATTGTGGCCCGCGACCGGTTTCCAAGTAGCTAAAGTGGCCCTCTCTCTTCAAAAAGTTGGGAAACCCTGTTCTAAACCATTCCATTGTAGCTCTGGCTGTATGTTTAGGGTCATTGACCTGCTGGAAGGTGAACCTCCGCCCCAGTCTCAAGTCTTTTGCAGACTCTAACAGGTTTTCTTCGAAAGCTGCCCTGTGTTTGGCTCCGTCCATCTTCCCATTGACTCTGACCAGCTTCCCTGTCCCTGCTGAAGAAAAGCATCCCCACAACATGATGCTGCCACCACCATGTTTCACGGTGGGGATGGTGTGTTCAGGGTGATGTACATTGTTAATTTTCCGCCACACATAGCATTTTGCTTTTAGGCCAAAAAGTTCAATTTTGGTCTCCTCTGACAACAGCACCTTCTTCAACATGTTTGCTGTGTCCCCCACATGGCTTCTCGCAAACTGCAAATGGGACGTCTTATGGCTTTCTTTCAAGAAAGACTTTCTTCTTGCCACTCTTTTATAAAGGCCAGATTTGTGGAGTGCATGGCTAATAGTTGTCCTGTAGACAGATTCTCCCATCTGGTGGATCTCTGCAGCTCCTCTAGAGTTACCATGGGCCTCTTGGCTGCTTCTCTGATTAATGCTCTCCTTGCCTGGCCTGTCAGTTTAGGTGGACTACCATGTCTTGGTAGCTTTGCGGTTGTGCTATACTCTTTCCATTTTCAGATGGATTGAACAGTGCTCTGTGAGATGTTGAAAGCTTGGGATATTTTTTTATAACCTAACCCTGCTTTAAACTTCTTCCACAACTTTATTCCTGACCTGTCTGGTGTGTTCCTTGGCCTTCATGATGCTGTTTGTTCACTAAGGTTCTCTAACAAACCTCTGAGGGCTCCACAGAACAGCTGTATTTATACTGAGATTAAATTAGACACAGGTGGACTCTATTTACTAATTAGGTGACTTCTGAATGCAATTGGTTCCACTAGATTTTAGTTAGGGGTATCAGAGAAAGGTGGGCTGAATACAAAAGCACTCCACACTTTTCGGATATTGATTTGTAAAAAAAAAAAAAAACATTTATCATTTTACTTCCACTTCACAATTATGTGCCACTTTGTGTTGGTCTATCACATAAAATCCCAATAAAATACATTTAAGTTTTTGGTTGTAACATGACAAAATGTGGAAAATTTCAGAGTATGAATACTTTTTCATGGCACTGTACTTCAGTCCTTGTTTCAAGCTGCATATATTATAGAGACTATTTATTTTAGTGCAGATATGTTTTGATTTCATAAATATATATCTGCACCAAAATGCAGGGTAACAAAGTACCATGTATTTTGGTGCGGTGCAATTTTTAGAAAGGGTCATGTACTTCTTTTGCACATTTTTTACATGTAGGGCAGCCCATTGAAATGGATAGGCTGTCCTAAACAGGATGTGCAAAAACAGGCAAAAATGCGCACACTCCATTGTACCTGGTGTGAATTGAGCCTTAGGTCAACAATAAAAAGTTCTGAAAAGCTGAGCCTGCAACAAAGAGAATTATACATGCCTGTCCCGCAGATTGTGTCGCCAATCTTCACTCTCTTAAAGAGCTAAGTTTGCTTTATATTCTTCAGCATTCAACACTTCCAGGGGTGTCGGATTCTGGGTCCCTTACTGCACTCTCTGGTTCCATCAGCTAGCCCCTACGTCACTAATAGACACAGTAGTGATGTAGGTGCTGATGGAAATAACCAAAGCCCACACTGGGGGATTAGGCATCCAACACTGGGATTATCAGGTACTGAAGCTTCTTCAGCAACTGTACAGTAGTTTTTCAGAAGCATGAAGATCAGTGCTGTGCAAAGAACAACAAATATATAGAGACTATTTATTTATAATAGCGCACACATTTTTTATTTCATAAGTAAATTATTATCAGCAGGGATTCTGGGTATTGCGAGGATTGTGGGGAACCCCGCTGACAGCTGAATGTAAAAAAAAAAAGAATTGCTGGCAATAATAAAATCTGGGGAAAAAATGGTGTGGGGTCCCCCCCCAATCCATACCAGGCCCCTGAGATCTGGTATGGATTTTGAAGAAAAATTTTTTTAAAAATAGTGTGGGGTCCCCCCCGTAAAATTCATACCAGACCCTTATCCGGGCATGCAGGTTAGGAAAGGGGGGCCGAGGGGGACAAGGGCCTCTTCCCCACAACCCTGGACGGTGGTTAGGGGGTCTGCGGGCCAGGGGTTTACCAGACCCTTTAACAAGGGGTCTCCTGGATCCCACCCACCCCCATGTGAATGAGTATGGGGTTCATACCCCTACCCTGGACTGTAGTGCATTTCTGCAAACTGCAAAACAAACTAAAAAACGAATAGGTGTGAACCTAGAGTTAATACATAACCCCTTCACGCCGACCGTACGCAAATATGCATTCATGGCTTGAAGGGGTTATACCGTGGTGGTGCCTGCAGGTTTTTTTAGAGCCAGCAGTTGGCTTTTTAGTGATAACAACTGATGCGGCTAAAAGCCTTCCACCACTCTTCCCAGACCTCCCGTCCCAACCGGGAGACCCGAGCCACCATTCAGCGTGTCCGCTGCCTAGGTTGAGACCCGTACGAAGCCGTATTCGTCTCCGTTTGGGTCTCCAATGTAAAATTCCAGAAGCGACTTCACATCTTCACTTCCGGTTTACTCGGCTGCCAATGGTGCTGATTTTAAAAAAATGACAGTGTTCAGAAACGCCAACTTTTGGCGATCTGAATACTTTCAAGTGCAAAGGAGAGATTTGGGGTCTTTTAGACCCCGATCCCTCCATAAAGAGTACCTGTCACCACCTATTACTGTCACTAGGGATGTTTACAGTGATCTGATTTATTTTTTTTTTTTTTAAGTTTTTTTAAAGGGACAATGTTAAAAAAAAAAAAAAATCGAATAAAATAAATAATAACAATTTTTTTTTTAAAGCACCCCTGTTTCCGTGAGCTCGCACAGCAAAGAAAACGCATACGTAAGTCGCTCCTGCAAATGTAAACAGTGTCCAAATCACACATGCGAGTGAGAGCAATAATTCTAGCAAAAGACCTTCTCTGTAACTCTAACCTGGAAACCGTCATTTTTTTTTAAAGCAACTAACTTTGCTGGGTTTTTTTTTATTCATGAAAGTGTCTTTTTTCCCAAAAACATTGTGTTTAAAAGACCACTTGCACAAATACCGCGTGACATAAAAAATTTGCAACAATCGCCATTTTATTCTCTAGGGTCTCTGCTTAAAAAATATATATAATTTTTGGGGGTTCTAAGTAATTTTCCAGCAAAAAATATGGATTTTAACTTGAAAACAACAAAGGTTGCAGTTTGCATATTGCAGGTGCATTTTGTGTTTTTCAATACACACTTTTCATCCATTGAAGTCTATGGAACCAAAAATCAGAAAAGAGTTCCTGCCCCTTTCCATAAAATGCACAAATGTGAACTACATCCATAGGAAACCTTGTTATATGGACTGTAGTGTTTTTCTGCAAAACTGAAAACGCACTAAAAAATGCATAGATGAGAACCAGACCTTAAGCCTAGTACACACCAGTAGTTTTTTTTGGTTCAAACGCAGCAGGGCTGAACAAAAAAAAACCTGACATCTCAGGAGGAGCCACTGTACTAACTATCCGACATTAGTACAGCGATCTTCCCTGCTGTTCTATTGTGTTCTGACGGGGACTGCCATACCTCCCAACACTTTGAGATATTATCAAGCGTATATAGACAAAAGACACACCCCCTGTCAAGGCCCTTTAAAGGAGACATACAAAAAAAAAGTTTTAGTTAAACCCTCAAGTCCTTTTTTTTTTACCACTACTATTCCTTTATACTGGCTTCTGAAATTTATAAATGCAATTTAGAAATCGGATGAAAGATTTAGCACTGAGAAACTCTTTTTGAAAGATAAAAAGTGCATTTTATATACAAGTTTATAGATCAGACCAACAGGAGGGACAAATGAGAAGGAAAGAGGGACAGAGGAACTTTGTTCTGCATAAGGGACAGTCCCTCGAAATCTGGGACAGTTGGAAGCTACAGGGACTGCCCCCCCGCCAGAACAATCCGGTCAGCAGACCTTTTTCAGTTAATAAATAAAATAAGATTTATTTTTTAAGCAACCCCGTCTCTGTGAGCTTGTGCAGCAAAGAAACGGTGATCAAATCACACATGCGAGTTATCGCCGCGATCGTCAGAGTGGGAGCAATAATTCTAGCAAAAGACCTAGTCTGTAACTCTAACCTGGCAATCGTTACATTTTTTTAAAGCTTGGCCTATGGAGATTTTAATGTATTGTAGTTTGTTGCCATTCCACAAGTGTGCGCAATTTCAAAGCAGAACATGTTAGGTATCTATTTACTCGGCGTAACATCATCTTTCACATTATACTAAAAAATTTGGCTAACTTTGCTGTTTTGTTTTTTTTTTACTTCATGGGTGTCTTTTTTTCCCCAAAAAGTGGCGTTTGAAAGACCGCTGCGCAAATACCGCGTGACATAAAAATTTGCAACGATCGCCATTTTATTCTGTAGGGTCTCTGCTATAAAAATATATATATATATAATTTGTGGGGGTTCTAAGTAATTTTCTAGCAAATAATACGGATTTTAACTTGAAAGCAACAAATGTCGGAAATAGGCTTATGCCGCGTACACACGACCGGTTTTTCGGAGTTCCGCTGAAACTATCTTGCCTACACACGATCACACCAAAGTCTGACCGTCTAGAACGCGGTGACGTACAACACGTACGACGGGACTAGAAAAAGGAAGTTCAATAGCGAGTAGCCAATAGCTTCCGTCTCGTACTTGCTTCAGAGCATGCATCGTTTTTGGTCCATCAGAACAGCATACAGACGAGCGTTTTTCCTGATGGGAATTGATTCCATCGGAAAGATTTAAAACATGTTCTATTTCTAGGACCGTCAGAATTAAAAAAAAAAAAAGTCCGATGAGGCATACACACAATCAGAATGTCCGATGAAAAGATTCCGTGGGACTTTTCCTGCCGGAAAGTCCGACTGTGTGTACGGGGCATTAGGCATGAAAGGGATAAGCAGCAATAGGATCGATTTACTAAAATTGCATAGTGCAAAATCTGGTGCAGCTCTGCATGTAAACCAATCAGCTTCCAGGTTTTATTGTCAAAGCTTAATTGAACAAGCTGAAGTTAGAAGCTGATTGGCTACCATGCACTGCTGCACCAGATTTTGAGTGCACCCGTTTTAGTAAATTCTCCCCAATGAGTGTTCTAAAGCTGCCATATCAGAATCAGCTGTTATTTTCATTTAAGTCATCTGGCTTGTGGTTGGTTGGTTGCTGCAGGAAATTGCAGTATGTTTGCTCTAGTTTCTATGATGAGCCCCATCTGCTTATCTAAGCTGTAAATTAGCTACTGAAAGTCAGAGTGTATGAATGATACCTGAGGGTTAATCTAGATGCATTGTGTGTGTGGGAGGAGTGTGTGTGAAAGAGAGAGAAGGAAATGCTGGAGATCTGTTGAACTTGTCAGAACTAGCAGAGAGAAATGAAATGCAATGTTCTCCTGTATAGGATCAGGGCACAATTAGGGGGTCTGCAGCCACCAGCTTCCCCTTAGCCTGATCACACTCCAGTAGGGGGCTGCCATGTATGTGACGGGTATTGTCATAGCTGGCTTCTGGGAGGTGTATTGGGGTGGAGACCTGTAATCAGCCCCAAAGCTCTTCTCCATTCCAGAATGGGATACAGGCAGAGTGCTGGGACAGCTGATCACTCCGACTACAGTAGCATCTTCATGATGGCCTTGGGGACCAATGGCAAGAAGAAGGGGATCCCGTAAGTGTCTTTTTTTTTTTTTTTGTCTGTTTATAAAGCCACTTGCTGTCACACAAATGTCATACAAAAGTATGTGCCGGAGAGGCTGTGACAGTAGATGTGTATGTGTTTGTTCTGTGACATTGTTATTAGGAGACAGATGATTGATAAGTACTTTGAGCTTTTTGTATTCCACAAAATAGAAGATCTGTACAGTGTGCCAACCTGTAATAGTATCTGCTCAACAGGTCAAATGCTGAGTGGGATAGAAGTAATTCTGTATGAGGACAAAGCCCAGACACTGACCATATAAAATGTATTTCTGGATCTTTTATCGGGAGCAGTAATCGCCTATAGATCACTTGTTGCCATGCATTTTCCAGACTATTGCTAAAATTAAACTGATCTTTCAGTGATCTGTCAGCTCTCAATGAAAATACTTTCTATGGATGACTTCCCTTTAAATCAGTCTATCTCAACTAGTTCCTTGAAATTCTAGGGTGGTGGTTTTAGGGGTTCCTTGAGCAGTAAATTACCATCCTTTTAATAATCGGTAGTAAGATAATTCTTCCCACTGACAATAATGTAAGGAGCGGTCTTCACATTGATCTCCAATGTAAGGGGCACTCTTCCCACTGATGACCAATGTAAGGAAAATACCCCCTGACCACCAATGTAAAGAGCATTCTTCCACTGACCACCAATGTAAAGAGCACTCTTCCCACTGACCTTCAGTGTAAGGGACATTCTTCCCGCTGACCACCAATGTAAGGAACATTCTTCCCAATGATGTAAAGGGCATTCTTCCACTTGACCACCAATGTAAGTAGCATTGTCTCCACTGACCACCTGTGTAAATGACGTTCTTTCCACTGATCACCAATATATAGTGCATTCTTCCCATTCACCACCAGTGTAAGGCACATTCTTCCCACTGATCACCAATGTAAGAAGCATTCTTCCCACTGACCACCAATGTAAGGCGCATTCTTCCCACTGATCACCAATGTGAGGAGCATTCTTCCCACTGATCACCAATGTAAGGCGCATTCTTCCCACTGATCACCAATGTAAGGAGCATTCTTCCCACTGATCACCAATGTAAGGAGCATTCTTCCCACTGATCACCAATGTAAGGAGCATTCTTCCCACTGATCACCAATGTAAGGAGCATTCTTCCCACTGATCACCAATGTAAGGAGCATTCTTCCCACTGATCACCAATGTAAGGAGCATTCTTCCCACTGATCACCAATGTAAGGAGCATTCTTCCCACTGATCACCAATGTAAGGAGCATTCTTCCCACTGATCACCAATGTAAGGAGCATTCTTCCCACTGATCACCAATGTGAGGCGCATTCTTCCCACTGATCACCAATGTGAGGAGCATTCCTCCCACTGATCAACAATGTAAAGCGCATTCTTCCCACTGATCACCAATGTAAGGAGCATTCTTCCCACTGATCACCAATGTAAGGAGCATTCTTTCCATTCACCACCAATGAAGGGAGCATTCTTCCCACTTACCACCAGTGTAAGGGGCATTCTTCCCACTGATCACCAATGAAGAGAGCATTCTTCCAACTTACCACCAGTGTAAGGGGCATTCTTCCCACTGATCACCAATGAAGAGAGCATTCTTCCCACTTTCCACCAGTGTAAGGGGCAGTCTTCCCACTGATCACCAATGAAGAGAACATTCTTCCTACTTAGCACCAGTGTAAGGGGCATTCTACCCACTGATCACCAATGAAGAGAGCATTCTTCCCACTTACCACCAGTGTAAGGGGCATTCTTCCCACTGATCACCAATGAAGAGAGCATTCTTCCCACTGATCACCAATGAAGGGAGCATTCTTCCAACTTACCACCAATGAAGGGAGCATCCTTCCCACTTACTACCAGTGTAAGGGGCATTCTTCCCACTGACTACCCATGCATGGAGCATCCTTCCCACTGACCATCACACTAGTGTACCATGAGCTGTAGATCTGGTTCTTATTAGAAGGGGTTCCCTGAGACCTGAACGTTTTTTCACGGGTCCCTCTGTGGTAAGAAGTTGAGGAATTCCAGCTGCATTAAATATTGGCATTGCTGGTACTGCTTATTTATAGTTTGTGTGCTACAAATGACTCAGTTCAGGATGTGATGTATATGGCTTTCAGAGAGAATCTAAGATGGGGCTAGTGATGAGGCGTGTGTTGGAGATTTCCATTGGGATATATGGAGTCTAGAAGTGAAAGCTTAGTGGCGTTATTTGTCCCTGGATGATTAAACACGTAATAGAATACATAGACAGAGTAGGTAATTACCATACATTGCAATGACAGCAGACTTTCTATTTAAAGCACAGTTTATAGCGCACTTATCTGATTAATATAATACTCAATGAGGAAAAGCTATAAAAATCTGAGATTTATATTTGCACATTTTTAGTGTTTCCCATGTCCTTGTCACAACTTTAGGAGTGAAGGTCTTGACGCTATCAGTGTTTGTTCATGTAGTTAGTCATGCGCTGCGGAATACTCGGGGTGATTTATAAACAGAGTAATATCCTGAAGACCAGATATGCTGATTAATACATTGAATAAACTTTCACTTTCTGCTTTGTCCTGCAATGACAGAGCCATCTGCTGAGTGTGCTTGAGATTTAAATAACAAGCGTCAGCCTCTTCACTTGCACGCTCTGCTCCACACAGCCCTTTCCGGAGATGCATGGCTTTTGTGTGATGCAGCGAAGGTTGTGTTGGAAACCAGGTAAAATGAGATTACATTATACAATCTGAGGGATGATCAGTGCCATCTACAGGCGTCTCCCAGTGGAAGGAGCAAAGATCTGATGCCTGCAGGTCAGAAATACCAACCACAGGTCACTTCATAGATGATCCATAGCTCCCAACTGTCCCTGATTTCGAGGGGCTGTCCCTGATTTGGAACAATGTCCCTCTGTCCCTCATTCCTCCTCATTTGTCCCTCATTTTGGTCTGATCTATAAAGTTGTATATAAAATGCACTTTTTATCTATCAAAAAGTGTCTTCCAGCCCTAAACCTTTCATCTGATTTCTAAATTGCTGCATTTGTAAATTCCAAGAACCAATATAAAGAAATAGTAGTGGTAAAAAAAGCACCTGTGGGTTTAACCAATCTTGTTTTTTTGTACAATTCTCCTTTAAGCGGGCGTGGCAAGGGGT
Organism: Lithobates clamitans; assembly: GCA_037952925.1. Classification (NCBI taxonomy): domain Eukaryota; kingdom Metazoa; phylum Chordata; class Amphibia; order Anura; family Ranidae; genus Lithobates; species Lithobates clamitans. The sequence goes on along the minus strand of JBBGZY010001049.1, from coordinate 4,033,670 downwards.
GTGTCCTATGCCTGCATACTTTTGCTGATAGGTGTCCCTCATTCCCATCTGAAAAAGTTGGGAGGTATGGATGATCTAATGGCAGCAAACTGAAATGATTAGTTGCTGTTAGCACATTAGCATTATTCTTTGTGCTGTTTTTATTTAAAGCATTTAAAAAAATATTATAATGGTGATCTTTATTAGGTGCCGTGATTTTGCACAGTGCCACCCAAAAAGCGGTGCCTTGGTCCCCTGTTCACACCGGTGCGACGTGTCAAGTGATTTGACAGGTCCAAATCACAAGTCACATCCTATTGTTGGCAATGGAACCGTTCAAATCGGTACGACTCCGACTTTGCGGTGCCACGCCGATTGAAAAAAAAAAAAGGTTCCTGCACTATTTTTTTGCGATTTCGGGTGTGACTTGCATAGACATCTGTGCATGAAGTCACACAGATGTCAGGCAAGTCGCACCTAAAATCTCACTGACCTGCGGCTTTGAAATAGCACAATTTCAAAGTCGCATTCAGTGTGAATGGAGGCTGAAGGGTAATGTTACAATTTAAATGTACTCTTGATCTTTATCTATCATCTATCTATCTCTCTATATATCTATCATCATGACCATCTTTATTACTAAGTGCCACGATTTTGCTCAGCACTGTACAAAAAAGCAGTATCAAGATCTTGTTCCAATTAACTAATTAATTAACTCTGCCAATCCCTTCACTGGCTTCCCCTACCCCACCGTGTACAATTCAAAATGCTAACCATAACATACAAAGCCATTCACAACATCGCCCCCATCTACATCACCAACCTCATCTGCAGATATCGCCCAAATCGCCCCCTCTGCTCCTCCCAGGACCTCCTGCTCTTTAGCTCCCTTGTTACCTCCTCCCATGCTCCCCTTCAGGACTTCTCCAGAGCCTCTCCCATCCTCTGGAACTCCCTGTCCTGGTATGTCCGATCAGCCCCTAACCTGTCCACCTTTTAGGAGATCCCTGAAAACTCATTTATTCAGGGAAGCCTATCCCACACCCTCCTAACAACTGTCCCGGAGCCACCCCCATCAAATCATTCTCTGCAGCTATTACCTTTTGTACCACCACCTCCTGCCTTTAGAATGTAAGCTCTACGAGCAGGGCCCTCCTGTCCCTTCTGTATTGAACTGTACTGTAATTGTGTTGTCCCCCCTATACATTATAAAGCGTAAACTGTTGGCGCTATATAAATCGTGAATAATAATAATATCTATCTATCTATCAGCTTGACTGTATACAGGTGTGGTAATGTGTGCTCCAAATACTTTGGAAAATCCCTTTCCTATTGCTTGCCAGGAATTCAAAAGGAAACAATGCTTTCACTCATACTCCCAGATCTTGGCGTTGTTACAGGATAGACAGATGTGTCACCACCCCTTCCTCGATGAGCAATCTGTCCATCAATGCTTAAAGCCTAGCACACAAGGGCCACATTTTTGGAGGCATTGGCCGGTTCAGTGTGTATTGGAGTCGGTCCAACAGAAGTCGGTCATTCGGATGGCGTCTGTCGAAGTTACATGACCGAAAAAGGTCTGCTGACTGGAGTGTTCTGGCGGCGGGGGGCAGTCTCCATAGCTCCCAACTGTCCTAGAATTCGAGGGACTGTCCCTCATTTGGAACAAAGTCCCTCTTTCCTCCTAATTTGTCTCTCATTTTGGTCTGTTCTACAAACTTGTATATAAAATGCACTTTTTATCTTTCAAAAAGTGTTTCCCAGTGCTAAACCTTTCATCCAATTTCTAAATTGCTGCATTTGTAAATTTAAGAAGGCAGTATAAAGGAACAGTAGTGGTAAAAAAAAAAGCACTTGTGGGTTTAACTAATACTTTTTTTTGTATGTCTCCTTTAAGGGGGCGTGACAGGGGGTGTGTCCTATTCCTACATACTCTTGCTAATAGGCGTCCCTCGTTCCCATATCAAAGTGCTGGGAGGTATGGCATTCCCCTTGTCAGAACACAATAGAACAGTAGGGGAGATCGCTGTACTAACTTTGGATATTTAGTACAGCAACTTCTCCTGAGCTGTCAGTTGTTTTTTTTCGTTCAGCCCTGCTGCGTTGAACGATAAAAAACTACCGGTGTGTACTAGACTTAAGGCTTGGTTCTCATCTATGCATTTTTAAGCACGTTTTCAGTTTTGCAGAAACACACTACAGTCCATATAACAAGGTTTCCTATGGATGTAGTTCACATCTGTGCATTCTATGGAAAGGGCCAGAGACTTTTTTCTGGTTTTTGGTTCCATAGACTTCAATGGATGAAAAGAATGTATTGAAAAATGCAAAATGCATCTGCAATATGCAAACTGCAACCTGCATAGGTGTGAATCAGGCCTAAAGGCTAAGTTCATTTTTTTTTTCGAAATTCCAGCTCCCTGTATACCAGTATAGCATTAATGTACTTATTTTGCAAAAATAAAACAGCTTTCCATGAACTCTACATATTACTTACCTCGCCGTTTTCATAGCGGTTTAACCAATTCAGCCCCAGAAGATTTTACCCTCTTAATGACCAGAACATTTTTTGCGATTCGGCACTGTGTCGCTTTAACTGACAATTACACGGTCGTGCGACAATGTACCCAAACAAAATTTTTCCCACATTCCAATCCAACACATTTACATGTTTCCCCTTAAACCACTCAAGTGTTGCTCTAGCAGTGTGTTTGGGGTCATTGTCCTAATGGATGGTGAACCTCCATTCTAGCCTCCAATCACACACAGAGTGGTACAGGTTTTGCTCAAGAATATCCCTGTATTTAGCGCCATCCATCTTTCCCTCAACTCTGACCAGTTTCCCAGTCCCGACTGCTGAAAAACATCCCCACAGCATGATGCTGCCACCACCATGTTTCACTGAGGGGACGGTGTTCTTTGGGTGATGTGATGTGTTGGGTTTGCGCCAGACATAGCGTTTTCTTTGATGGCCAAAAAGTTCAATTTTAGTCTCATCAGACCAGAGCACCTTTCTCCATACATTTTGGGAGTCTCCCATATGCCTTTTCACAAACTCAAAACGTGCCATTTTGTTTTTTGCTGAAAGTAATGGCTTAGGTCTCTGTGCTGCCTCTCTGATTAAAGCCCTCCTTGCCCAGTCCGTGAGTTTTGGTGTGCGGCCGTCTCTTGGCAGGTTTGCTGTTGTGCCATGTTCTTTCCATTTCGTTATGATAGATTTGATGGTGCTCCTAGGGATCGTCAAAGATTTTAATTTTTTTTATAATCTAACCCTGACTTGTACTTCTCAACAACATTGTACCTTACTTTTTTGGAGAGTTCCGTGGTCTTCATGGCAGTGTTTGGTTAGTGGTGCCTCTTGCTTAGGCGTTGCAGCCTCTGGGGCCTTTCAAAAAGATGTGTATATGTAATGAGAGATCATGTGACACTTAGATTGCACACAGGTGGACATCATTTCACTAATTATGTGACTTCGGAAGGTAATCGGTTGCACCAGAGCTTTTTGTGGGCTTCATAACAAAGGGGGGGAATACATACGCACATGCCAATTATCAGTTTTTTATTTCTGAAAAATAGTTTTTTGTATATATTTTTCTAATTTTACTTCCCCAACTTAGACTATTGTGTTCTGATCTATCACTTATAATTCAGATTAAAAAAACATTGAACTAAAGGCTGTAATGTAACAAAATAGGTAAAAATCCGGCAGGCTGGTTGTACCCGAGTTGATCGATCGATCAACTTGGTACATTCAGCCTGCCCAATAATGGTTTGAATCTCGGCTGGTTCCTGCTGAACCGGCCAAGATTCGAACCCGTGTATGGCCGGCCTAACAGTATCCAAAGCATCCTAATTTCTTAAAGCCTTTTGGGGAAAGATTTTAAAAGGTGTGGTGTGTTACCTCATTGCTGCGTACTCTAGTAGGAATGTGGTCCTCATTGCTCTTCCTAGCATATTTTGCCCTTCTGCAGGTACTAAAATGCAGTTCATTCTGCCCTTGCTTACTACATGCATTCCTAAAGCGTAGTTCCACCCACATTTTAAAACATTTTGCCCCTGCGCTCGTGACTACTGCTCGATTTATCATTGGGCACTTTTTTTCCCCCAGCAATGTATGTACCTTATATCACCGGGCAATGCTCTGCTTCTGCTGTTGTGCGCCGTGGCGAGGTACGTCCTTTCCGCCCGGCGACTACGCATTGGCTCTTGGGATATTATCCCAGGAGCCAATGGGCATCTTCAGCCTGCAGCATCTCAGTATTCGTGCGCCGCACTTTCTACGATTACGCATGCGCAAGTGCCGCATTCCAGAAGAAGCAACGAGTGGGCTTCAGATGGCCACAATCAAGATGAGAGCAGACTCATGGAGAAGACCAAAGTATGTTTTTTTTTAACAAGAAAGAGACTACTAAAACTTACATTTGTTACTCATACTGATTTATATATGTGTAGGTACAACCATCACATCAGGGTTTTTTTATTATTTAAAAACAGCTGGAACTCCGCTTTTAAATGCATTTCATTTTTTTCATAGCAGCCCCCTTACACTGTGTATTGTCAAGTCTCTTTGCATAGAGAAACTATGGCAACAAAAGATGTGAATAGTACAGCTTCAAAAAGCTCTTCGATTGTAGACAGTAATAAGAAAAAAAAAAACTTTGAGGTTAAAGCAGTATTAAACCCAAAACCCACAATGTAATATTTTGCAGTTTACTAATCGTTATATGTGGTGGCTGCATTAGTTTTCCTTTTTTTTTTAGGCTTTTTTTCCCTCTAGTTTTACCTGGTGATCCGGCCAGTAGCACAGCTTCGGTATTAGGGGGTCTACAGTCTGGATGAAGGAGCACAGGGGTACCTTTGGACAGCAACATTGTCCTGGGGAAGGGGAGTGTTAGATGGACTAGCAAGTTTAAATATACTAACGAACTGAAGCCAAACTCCAGCTAACGCTTTATAAGCAGTTACAGCAAACCATTTTTTCCTTTTGGGATAAAGGATTTATATAAATAAATAAAAGCTGATCATTTTAAGCACCCCTGTCTGTGGTAAATAGTTTGTCTCAACCATGTAACTGATACATATGCAGGACAGCTCATTGGGAAAAAACAAACTTACAGGTTGGATTACTAGTTGAAAATAAAGGAAAGAAAGCCTAAAAAGAAAACTACTGTGGGCATCACTTCTAAGAATTATAAAGCAGCAATATAATAAATATTTGCCTTTGGGTTTTATACCGCTTTACATCTCAGCCATGTTTCTGGAGCAGTAACCCATTATCAGAAATGATATTATTGCACTAACTACACATTGGGATTGTTTTAGGCTCCATTCACATCAATGCGTATTTTCATGCTTTTTGCAGACACACAGGACATTTATTTAACATGGGTTCCTATGGAACACATTAACGTCAATGCATTTTTGTGCCTCTGCCTATTTGGAAATGGTCAGGGACTTTTTTAAATACAAAACATTTTTTTTTTGGATCAATAGGCTTCAATAAAGAAGCTGCAGAAAAGCGTGTAGTGCGTTTTTACCAGGATTTTTACAGCGATTTTGCTGTGATTCGCGTTTTTTGATCTGCCCTACAACAAATTTGCCCCCCCCGCCCAAAAAAAAAAAGCATAAATATAAATCGCGGTAAAAAACAAAACAAAAAAAAAAACCACAGCAAAAAGCACTGCAGAAACGCTCAAAAGCAAATTGCATAGATGTGAAACGAGCCTTTAGTACAACTACAGCGTGTAAATCTGGTGCGGCTCTGATAGAAACCAATCAGCTTCCAGGTTTTATTGTCAAAGATTAAAGGATAAGTTCACCTTTAACCACTTCACCCCTGGAAGGTTTTACACCCTTAATGACTAGGCCATTTTTTGGGATACGGCATTGCGTTGCTTTAACTGACAATTGCGCGGTCGTGCGATGCTGTCCCCAAACAAAATGTATGTCCTTTTTCCCCCACAAATAGAGCTTTCTTTGGGTGGTAATTGATCACCTCTGCGGTTTTTATTTTTTGCGATATAAACTAAAAAAAAAAAACAAAACAATTTAAAAAAAAGAAACAATATTTTTTACTTTCTGCTATAAAACGTATCCAATAATTTTTTTTTAAATCGAATTTCTTTATCAATTTAGGCCAATATGTATTCTGCTACATATTTTTTTTTTCTTCTGCTACATATTTTTAGTAAAACAAATCCCCATAAGCGTATATTGATTGCGCAAAAGTTATCACATCTACAAACTTATGGGATAGATTTTGGACTTTTTTAATTTTTTTTATATATATTTTTTACTAGGAATGGCAGCAATCAGCAATTTTTAGCGGGATTGCGGCAGACAAATCTGACACTAAGTGACACTTTTTGGGGACCAGTGAAACTAATACGGTGATCAGTGCTAAATAAATGCACTGTCACTGTATAAATGACAGTGGCATGGGAGGGGTTAACATCAGGGGCGATCAAGGGGTTAAGTGTGCTCCTAGGGAGTGCTTTCTAACTGTGGGGGGAATGCTGACCCTGGAGGAAAACAGAGATTCATGTTTCTGCTTACCAGAAACATAAGATCTTTATTTTCGTCTCTGGCAGAACAGAGGCCCCTGGACCCGCTGATTGGCTCCCGGTGTGTCCAATCACAGTGAGAGCGGGTCTCCGCCCCAGAAGAAGCAAACAACATAGAGGTGTTTTGTTTCGTGCAGCTGGGCCGCCCTGCCGCAGTATATGTACAGTAGGCGGTCCGGAAGCAGTTTAAAAAAATAAATAAATGCACTTTTTTTTGCAGATAAAAAAAATGTGCATTTACTATTTTTTTATTTGTAGGTGCCTGGAAAGCACTGCACCCACAATCAGCAGATCGCAGGTGCAAATGCAGGGCTCTTGCAGACTGTCAGTGTAAGCTACAGGCAGGCAGGTACACAATGACAAGAGGAATCAATGAACTACTAGAGCAGTCTTTCTCAACCTTTTTACCCCAGAGGAACCCTTGAAATCATGTTCAGGTCTCAGGGAAAACTTACTAAAACCAATTCATTGGTGGTCAGTGAAAAAAAAAATGCCCCTTACATTTGTGGTCATGTAGTGGCGGTAAAAAAAAGCAAACTCTATGGATGGCTTAAAAGATTATTGGCTTCATGTAACTGGCTCTACCAAAAGAACTAGGCAAACACCTTAAGATAGGAGGCCAATCAGCCACAGCTCAAGAAACCCCTACCAATCTTTGGAGGAACCCTGGTTGAGAAAGGCAGTACTAGAGTGCTCAACAGCGCCCTTGTAGTTAATTGAGAAAAGTCTGTCGGCCATGTGGATAGATGAAGTCCCCTATGGCTGCACTGTTTTCAAATAGTGAAAGCAGGTGCAGGGAGAAGATCCCCAGCCCACTGTCACGGGGGGGATAAGGGGAGAGGCTGCAAGAGCGGGAACGTTAGATGTTCCACCCTAAAAACGGTTCGAACATGTAAGAGCATATTCCCAAAGTTGAACTTATCCTTTAATTGAACAAGCTGAAGTTAGAAGCTGATTGGCTACCATGCAGAGCTGCACCAGATGTTGCACTCTCCAGTTTTAGTAAATCAAGCCCAATCAGTAGCAATGCAGTCCATGCAAACAGTACTTCCATCAACCATCTCTTGTGACTGGTTGAGGAAAGATCATTTTGGTGTTTTAGCATTTAGCTTTCAATGCTGAGAAATACTAACTGCTGGAACTGGGGTTGCAGGAAAGAAATTTGCTTGATTCCCCCATCATCACAGACAGTGTTGATGCCGGCATCCCTCTTGCCGAGCCATTGTCTTCTCCTGGCTAGCAGCCGCTAGCGATAGTTGCAGATAAAACCCCCGGCATGCTGGTTGTACCCAAGTTCATAGATTGATCAACTTGGTACATTCAGCCTGTCCATACACGGTTCAAATCTCGGCCGGTTCAGCAGGAATTCGAACCGTGTATGGCCTGTCTAAGTTGGGTAGACGATTGTGGTGGTTTCCAACAACCTGACAAAGTCATTTGGTTTTCTGGATGCCACCGTTGGGTACAATGGCCACAATGAAGTGCTATAAGCCAAAACACCCAGTTAGAGGTCAGGTAATGGTAGCTGAATGTAACAGAAGATTAACAATAAGCAAGGTCAAAAGGCACAACTCAAAAGTAAAAGCTTTGTTCCAAATCACGTTTTTCTTGTACCTCAAGCCCTCATGATTTGCATGTAACTTTTTCATATTTTACAAAGAATGCAGAAAATGATTAGCACTTGCTTGTACACGACAATAGAAAGTACCATTTTTTTTTTTAAGTACATGATATAGATCATAATCAGACTGTGCACCTCTGGCAAACATCCAAAGACATGCCACCGACTTCATCCTGGAACTTATTATACAAACTGTGGGCTGTCTCTAGGCTGTAGGGGTGCATTTATTGTCAGCGGACAGTAGATGGAGGGAAGACGTGGGGCAGCCTATGGCAATCAGGACAAGTGGTGGTCTGTGTGGGTGCTCAGCAGTAGAGGGTCTTTTTCATTCAATGAATGTCTAGGTCCTAGTCAGGATATTTGCTGGTGACATGGAGTGGGCATTGCAAAAGACAGAGATTTCTGCCCAGAATCATCTGTGGTCAGACTTTGACTCTGGAGATTGGAGGGTATTATTATTTTTTTTAATTATTTATTTGAATTTCCTCATGAAAATACTTTAAACTTCATTTGACAGATATTCAATTTCAAAAAGTGCCTTCAACCCTTTTGATTCCCTAAGACTCCTTCTTCTTGTTTTTTTTTTCTCGTTCATCTAATCGCCTGTTCTCTCCCTGCCAAATCTCTGCATATTTATTCCTTCCCTTAAAATTCTTCCCATTTCTCCCACATGCTTGAGAAGCTCTCTGTACACTCTTCTCTGCTCCATAAAAAATCCATCTTATTTATATATTTTACTCTATTACACCAATCACTTATTGTGGGGCTTTCAGGATCTCTCTCCAATGTTATTAAAACGGAACTTTTATACAGTTATTTAGTTTTTTTCTGTGCTGTGAAATAGGCATACCAACGGATCATCAATTGGAAGGTATTTGGAAGTTTGTCTGCACAGATATAGGAAACAGACCCTCTTGGATAAAAGGAAAAGGGAAGGGAAAGAAATTGCGCTCAGTGTTCAAAAAAATTAAGAACAATTGAAAAAAACGTGAAGTGAGTCCTGCAGCTAAAACACAATAACCCCAATACAAGGGCACACAAACCGAACAATATATAAATAGTGTAGCGCTGGACTAATAAGAATACGCATATATGGGTGTATGCGAAATAGACAAGACATATAGGTGGTGGATAAAGTGAATATTATAAACACATGTGTTATAACCCTGAAAATTAATCAAATAAACCTGCAAATATTTAAAACGAAAAGTGATATGAAGGTATACGTAAAAGTGGTGAACTTTAAGTGAGTTATATAAACCAATGTGACAACAAAAAAATGACATCAATGTATAGTGAAAAACTCTATTCACTAATAGTGTCAATTGATCCTTGTGCTAAGTGATCAAAAAAGAGAAATTGAAATAAATATAAATATATTAGGATAGTCCCAAAAAAAATGTCCAAAACGTGGTGACACTCCAACACAGATTCTGATTCAATATTCCACCGCAGCTGTTGCCCACCACCGAAGGATATACAATTGGAGGCTTACCGGACAGCCTGCGACCACCCTTATTCAGGGGGGTCAAAACAGGCTTAGTAGAAATATGTGGATCCAGAAGATGTCCTCGCCAATAATCTCCAGGTGTTCCCAGATATCCTTATGGCAAGCCACAGGGGCTTCCAAATAGGGTGCAGCTAGGACTTGGCCACAGGATACAGCATTGGCCCCGGATGCCCCAAAAAAGAAAAAATACTCCAATAGAGCTTGTTTTCATTTCTCCCCGTCAGAAGCATTGCTTTTTATAGATTTATTTGTTCCTTTTACAATTTTAAATAAATTGGCCAGATCACTCTGCACTATTGGAGTATTTTTTCTTTTTTGGGGCATCCGGGGCCAATGCTGTATCCTGTGGCCAAGTCCTAGCTGCACCCTATTTGGAAGCCCCTGTGGCTTGCCATAAGGATATCTGGGAACACCTGGAGATTATTGGCGAGGACATCTTCTGGATCCACATATTTCTACTAAGCCTGTTTTGACCCCCCTGAATAAGGGTGGTCGCAGGCTGTCCGGTAAGCCTCCAATTGTATATCCTTCGGTGGTGGGCAACAGCTGCGGTGGAATATTGAATCAGAATCTGTGTTGGAGTGTCACCACGTTTTGGACATTTTTTTTGGGACTATCCTAATATATTTATATTTATTTCAATTTCTCTTTTTTGATCACTTAGCACAAGGATCAATTGACACTATTAGTGAATAGAGTTTTTCACTATACATTGATGTCATTTTTTTGTTGTCACATTGGTTTATATAACTCACTTAAAGTTCACCACTTTTACGTATACCTTCATATCACTTTTCGTTTTAAATATTTGCAGGTTTATTTGATTAATTTTCAGGGTTATAACACATGTGTTTATAATATTCACTTTATCCACCACCTATATGTCTTGTCTATTTCGCATACACCCATATATGCGTATTCTTATTAGTCCAGCGCTACACTATTTATATATTGTTTAGACCCTCTTGGATGTTTGTTCTGTTTTGTGTTTATATTATCTGCATGTTTTCATGCTTTTACTGATTGCCCCTATTTATAATATCACAATTGACACAATCATGTATCTTTTCAACATGATTGAACAACATCTAGATAAAGTAAAGTAAAACAAGAATCAATGTCAATTGGCTTCTTTGTAAATTGGCCTTAGTATATGAATGTGAGTTAGGGACCTTAGATTGTAAGCTCCTTGAGGGTAGGGAATGTGTATGAAACTGCTGCGCTTAGGACAAGATGTAGGGTATGCAGCCCCCCTAAAGAAGCTTCCCTAAGGAGACTCCTCAAAATGTTTAAATTATATAGTGGGGTATGGCGCTCCCTTTAGGATAATGGGATAGTGTGGTAGGGGGGATGGATGTATAGTTCCTTGCCCCTAGAACCAGTTTGTAACTCCAATTATACCCCTATTGGTGGTACAGAATACCATCAACCCTATAAAGTGCAGAAAACCTAATGTGCAATAGTGCAATCTTCAGTGAAACATTTCATACCTCATACATGTGGTCACATTAAAATTATATATAAAGCCAAACAGTTTGTGCAAATTGGATTTGCCTTTGTGTTGTAATGTACTAATTTATGAACCACATAAATTAGTAATTTTTTTATTAAGTCTTGTCACTATCAACAGGATTGGTACAAGGCCCCATTCACATGTGCATGTAGCAGGAATGGGCGTTCCTGCTATGCGATTTTGACAGCACAATTTTCACATGATTCTGCGGGTCGCATAGGGCAGCCCATTTACTTGAATGGGCTGCCCTATGTGTGTTTGTCACTCGGAAACAAGTTCTGCGCCAAGCTTCGTGCAATTTTTAAAGGCTCAATTTGCTACGATGGCAGGGCGATCCTGTCGTGCAGCAATATCACATTGTTTTTGGAGTGCCATTGAGGGATAATGAGCACCCAAAAGCGTGTGCAGCGTTTGCCACTAAATTCCAAATTGTGTGAATGGAGCCTGAAGGTTTATTGAGATTATTGAAATACTACAGAGTTCCTTCTGAGCTGCCTCTGAAATCCTTCTTAGCTGCTTTCAGCTTGTTTTACATTTTCATTGAATTGTATAGGCAGAAAAGCAGTTCTGATGCAAATAAATCAATGTACACAACCTTAACCACTGTACATATACGTCAGCACTTTAAAGATGGATATCTCAGTAACAGCAGCAGCTGCTGCCACAACCGAGATATCCATCTGTTCAGTGAGCGGTCCTGTTAACGATAATGGTGGTCTCTGCGGATTTGCCGCAAGATCACCGTTGTGGGGGGCCCCTCTCCCGCCGCTGACAATGGTGGTCTTGCGCTCTCCCGCGCCCTTCGCCGCTTACCGGAGCCGTCGGCAGCGGCGTAGGCGATCGGGACCTGTCCGTGGCTGGGCATGGAGAAGAGTGAGGGGAAGATAGCCCCCACCCATCTCCCATACCATAGCAGGGCGGAAGCAACGTCAAAACGTCACTTCCGCCCATACATCTTAAAGGCAAATTTTTTTGTTGTCGTTTTTTCAAATGAAAACATATATATATATTTTTTTGAATTGCATTTAGGTCCAAATATGAGATCTGAGGACTTTTTGACCCCAGATCTCATGGTTAAGAGGACCTGTCATGCTTTTTTCTATTACAAGGGATGTTTACATTCCTTGTAATAGGAATAAAAGTGACCCTTTAAAAAAAAAAAAAAAAAAAACATGTAAAAATAAATAAAATCAAGTAAAATAAATAAGAAAATTTTTTTTTTTAAAGCGCCCCGTCCTGACGAGCTTGCACGCAGAAGCGAACGCATACGTGAGTATATCAAACCACACATGTGAGGTATCGCCGCAATCGTTAGAGCGAGAGTAATAATTCTAGCCCTAGACCTCCTCTGTAACTCAAAACATGCAACCTGTAGATTTTTTTAAACATCGCCTATGGAGATTTTTAAGGGTAAAAGTTTGACGCCATTCCACGAGCGGGCGCAATTTTGAAGCGTGACATGTTGGGTATCAATTTACTCGGCATAACATTATCTTTCACAATAAAACAAAATTGGGCTAACTTTATTGTTGTCTTATTTTATTTTTTTTAATTTTTTTTAATTCAAAAAAGTGAATTTTTCCCCCCCAAAAAAAGTGCGCTTGTAAGACCGCTGCGCAAATACGGTGTGACAAAAAGTATTGCAACAACTGCCATTTTATTCTCTAGGGTGTTAACAAAAAATGTATAATGTTTGAGAGTTCTAAGTCATTTTCTAGCAAAAAAACTTGTTTTTAACTTGTAAACACCAAGTCTAAAAAGGAGGCTCGGTCTTTAGCATGCCTGTGGGGTTCTACAAATTTCAGAAGAAATGTCTGAGTGAAAGGCAATGGCTAAAGGTCTTTACTAACCCTAATAGGCTATATCCCCCTCCCTGCACCTTCCATGATGGGAACAGTGTGCACATCAACATAGACATTAATAGGATATGTAAGCAGTTGTTGAATAGGAAAGTGATCATACAGTAGTAGTTTTTTTTTTTTACAGTTCTATCCCCTTTGGGACAAGGTACATGTTTGAGTGCTTTACAACCCTATGAGGTCCGACTTGCACCCCTCTCCTTTATATATAATAGATGCCCTTTAATATCAGAAGGTCAGTGTATACTATTATCTTAAATTGTATCTAGACCCAAGAACAAAATCTTTGTATATATCAGCATACTAATCTTTAGATGTGATGACTGTATTCATGTTTTTCCAGGCTTGCCCTCTTTTAATTTCACCTGGTAAGCATGTCAATAGCACACTTCATGTTTAAGAGTGGCAACACTTACTTACTGTATTATCTGTGGAGAAGCAGCGTTGTCACCCCAAGACATGAAATATGTTAGGAAAGGGCTCAACAAATCACAGGTGCCAGGTCACCATGGCGACTAGAAATTGCATCCTGGCACCTTGGCTTTTGTCAGCCCATTCACTGTTGGCACCATTAGGACCCTCCTAACAGCCTCCTCACTGCTGCCATCCTCTGTGCTCTTATCTGTCTTATGTAACCTCATCCGCCGTGCCACCCACGGTTGCTGGTGTGCACCATTGTAAATTTGAAACATCTATACACAGCCATGGAAGCTGTGTAGAATCATAATCTTTGCAGGGGCCCTTGGACATTGGTTAGCGTGGTCATTTGACAGCACTGACCAATGAGAGTCTGTTCTTTCTTCCAAGACAAAAGAGACTCTCATTGGTCAACACTGTCACATGACCACACTATGGCCAGGAGCCCCTGATAATATTATGCTTCTACACAGCTTCCAGGGCTGTGTACAGATGTGGACGGAGATGCACACTGGCGACCGTGGGAGCCACATGATGTTAAAGACAGATAAGTGCACAGGAGTTCCCCCTTATAACAGGTTTCTATTGTCATTCTTTCCAGGCTATAACTCCGCCAATGGTGTTACATCAGGGTTACTGATTGGCCGCTCTGCTGTAAGTAATTTGGGGTTAGGGGGCGCAAATTACTTGCCTTGCCCTGAGCGCTGACAACTTACATTATGCTAGAAAAAACAGGCTTCTAACTTTTTTATCTGGCTCCTAGATTCAAAGCAAATTTGTCAAGCCCTGTGTTAAGACTACATAAAACCCCACCCTTCCCTTAGGCAGGGCCAGTAGCATTGTTTTGAGATTTTGTTAGCATGCTACAGGAAGTTAGGGGTTCACTTGGTTTCTGGCAAGGAGGTGTTTTTTTTTTCGGGGGGGGGGGCTAATTGAACATTTATACGAAAAAACAAATTCAGTGATGTATTTAAAGAATAAATGGAATGAGAGAAGGTTATTGTTGTTTTTTAATACATTTTACAACCATCTAAGGAACATTCTAGACCTTGAAACCTTCTGTAATAAAAATGGAAAATTGGAATACTATGTGAGAATCAACAAGGCAATTTTCTGAGCTGTTTATATTAGAAGGAATCTAGGTCAGGCCAGAGACTGTTAAATACTCCCAAATAGGTGATCATTATCATCCCATCTTACATCAACATAGTAGACAAGAATTCATTTGAATATAACTAGAGCAATTTATTAGAGAGAATTTGACTTATGGGGAAGTACATTGTTTTTGTTCAGCATATAGAAAAAAATGCACATGAGAGCATATTTGTTCTGTAAAAACGCTGTCTGTACTGGTGAATGTCTGTTAAGGGCCCATATAACGCTTAGGGCAGTCACCCATGCTGGTCCTATGCAGCTTATCAGAGAATGCAATAATAATTGGATATGGTTTGCTAACCTGCTTGAATGCGAATTCTCTAATAAATGATGGCTAACATCTCAAATACTAGATTGTTGCCAAATTTGCTCTAATCTGGTCTGACTGACCCTTTTGTCTATGGTTACCTTTACTGCCGTTCTTGTCACTGCAAGTTTATCTTACCCTGCCTAGGCCATTTCTTCTTAAATCTAGAGCCACAGACATTTACTGGCTGGTCCATGGCCATCAGCTCAAGCATTGGTGTGGAACGGCAGTGATTAGATGAAGTTGCAACTGTTATGGCTTCACCCAAACCCACCAACAATACTGAGGCAAAAGTTTCTGTATCATGTATAGCACTTACACCCGAAGGAGCTGCTGGTAATTGATTGGGCCTGTACTCTGCTTTTACACCCCCAATAAATTGGCTCACACAGCTGTGTCAAGCGGGTTAACAGTGTGGGTGTGAGGCCCAATAATAAGGGACAACCCAATAATAACAATATACATGTATTGTACCTTTGCCGTTACTTGGGTATCCGTTGCTTCACTTGCTAGGAGAATGAAGAAATCTCACACCAGTTATATTCTAACCAGACTATAGCTTTACTGAAACTGGTCTAAATAGTAATTACAATAACTGTATTAACACACAAACTTAACGCAATAATGAAATGAGTATATGTAAATGGTTAACACTCAAAGTTTACTTAAATGACCCCTGTAGGCGCGTCTTCAAGTGGGACTAATGCTCAGGGTGATAAGATCTTTACACTGGGCGCCTTCCCACTTCCAGTCCGGCCATGAAGACAAACACTATGCAAGGTTATAAACAATACAACACTGTATAATTGTTTGAGCTCCCCTCAAAGTGTAATGCAGTCCTTTGCATGTAATTGAAACTCAAGATCTCCCAGTGAGTGGTATAGTCTCTGATCTTCTTTCTTCAGCTAGCTATTATACTACAGTGTTTGTAATCCAAAGGTTTAGCAGGTGGTAAAGTGTCATACAGTGATGGATGACAGCAATTCTGACTGTGCGACACTCCTATAACTTTCTCCTGTGAAAGCACGCTTGAACCGTCAGTCAATACTTAATGGAATATAAGCTTTAAAACCTGGTTGAACTCAGTCTATTTAAAATTAGACCTCTCTGTGGAACTGCGGGTCTCAGCAACACTGTGATACTAGTCTCTAGCGTGTTAGATGTTTTATATAATTTCTGGCCATCAGCCCCCTCACCAAACCAGGCCTGGAAAGTTGGATGCCTCCGCTCCGGTGATCTCAGTCCTGTTGCCAGCCAGCACCGTCACGCTGCACCGCTCCGCAGGATGACCGGAACCCTCGTTTGGCTTTGTCATGTGTTCTTGATCCTCCAACCCGCTCACACTGCTATCCAGCACACTGTGGCAAGACACTCTCTGTGGCATCCACTTTGCTCCTCATCGAACAGGCCACGCTCTTCGGGACACTCCCACACAGATCCTTGCAGGTAGGCCACGCGTCCCAGCCGAAGAGAGCGAAGATGGCTGCGCCGGGCCTTTTTATTACCTACCCAGCATGCAGTTCGGCCACTTAGTGTTCATGGGTAGGTGAGTGAGCATTGTGGGCAAGTGAGCCCTTCACACAATAATTAAGTCACTTCCTGTATAGGCTTTCCTTACGCTCTTATGTGAAAAATATAAACAAGTCTCATTCACATTGCATACCACTAGAGGGAGCCAAATACCAATCTAATAGTATGGTCTTATTATATAGCATTACATGGCAAATATTCCAGTGCTACACATGCATCATCCTGATGTCACCATTGGCTCCATAGAGAAAGCTACTTTTTATTTTGTGTCATTTAGGCTGTCATTTGCTAGGTTGCTGTTCTTATGAGACGAGCTCCTGGTCACTCGCGGAGAACTCTATTTAAAGTCAGTCCACCCTAAAGCAATGTGTTCGTTTTAGGTGTGTAAGGTGAGTTGGGCCCTGGCCCCTTTTACATATTTTGGATATCCCATCCAGTCAGATCTCACTTCCATAATTCCTGGTTCTGTTCTTGTCCACCTGCTAATTTTGGGTGTTGCCATCCACCTTTGTGTATTCCAGCACCCCTTTTTGCAGTCTAGAATAAATAAACTGAACTGGATTTCACCAATGCACCTCACATGACATATGATCAGGTGTTGGTGCTTCTAAGCTTCTACCAATATCTGAAATATCTATTTTGGTTAGACGGACTATGTAAGGGCTTGGTCACAATAGGTATATTGTTGCTCTATCAGATTGGTGAACCCATTAGATAATGTAACAAAAGTGATGTTCCATCAGCTGTGCATGCGTTCCACCGCTACCAGGTTTGCTAATCTGACAGAACACCTGCAGTCAGAAGGCGCCAGGGCACATCTTACTACATCCAGCTACATCTTAAATTTCAGAGTAATTTTAGCAATAAAGTGAGCGTATATAAATAAATATAGTATTGACATCTGTGATACTGCTTTGATGTTACATTTTGAAAGAAGCTGGGCGCCAGCAGTAGGAAGGTGGCAGAGGCCATGTTCATAGCTCCCAACTGTCCCTGATTTTGAGAGACTGTCCCTGATTTGGAATAAAGTTCCCCTGTCTTCCTCATTTGTCCTTCATTTTGGTCTGATCTATATAGTTGTATATAAAATGCATGATTTATCTTTCAAATAGTGTTTCCCAGTGCTAAACCTTTTTAGTGCTAAATTACAGAAGCCAATATAAAGGAACAGTAGTGGTAAACAAAAAGCACTTTTGGGTTTAACTAATACTTTTTTTTGTATAATTCTCCTTTAAGGGAGTCATGGCAGAAGGGTTGCCCTATGCCTACATACTTTTGCTAATACTTGCCTACATAGTTTTGCCCTATGCCTACATACTTTTGTCCCTCGTTCCCATCTCAAAAAGTTGAGAGGTATGCACGTTGGTACACCCTGCACCGCTCAGCACTAAACCTTTAGGCTTTCAAAATTAAACATCCAAACAGCATCACAGATGTCACTATACTATACTTATATATGCTCACATTATTGCTAAAATTACGCTAAAATTCAAGACGTACCTGTATGAGTAAGATGTCCGCTGCAGCCTTCTGACTGATAGCGGTGGAACGCACAGCTGACGGAACGTCACTTCCGTTACCTAATCTGACAGGTTCACTATTCTGACAGAACACCAGCTTTAAGCCTTGTTTACATATATGCAAATTTAATGCGTTTTGAGCTGCATCCAATTCGCATGACAAGTGAACCTGCAGCCTTTTCAAAGCAGCTGGTTCACATATGTGCGGGACAGCTGCAGTGCATTTTTAAAAAGAGTCCGGTACGATGTGGAGCACAGTTCAGCACCTGAATCGTACCCGAACCGCTGACCAAAGTTGCACCAGAGGGGGCTGAAATCCTGCTGTCAAAACCAGACTGAACTTATGTGAACCTGGTGTTATGGAGAGAAACTGTCAGATGACACCAAAAAAAAAGTATCAGTAATTGGTATCGGCGAGTACTTGAAAAAAAGTGTCAGTACTTGGCCTTACAAAAATGGTATTGGTGCATCCCTATTTATTGCTATCACATCTCACATTTATTGCTTATTTCCATTCAAGTCAGTTGATTGGTGCTTTTTAGTATGCATATAAATGCACCATAGTGTGTACTTTCAGAGACTACGCCTTTTAACGTATTACTGTGCTATTCACCTAAACTTTTTTTTTCAATATTATTGCTTGATATTCCATATTTCAAGGTTGAAATCCCTCTAGTGGCTGTCTGTGTGGTTAGCAACCCTGCTGAACAGATGCTGAACGAATATTAAATAGCTGCATAGATAGAGAGTCCACTGTTTTCATGGGTTGTGTTTCATATATTAGATATGTGAGTTCTTCCTTTGGCCTGTATCTCTACGAGTGTTATTCGTTTGTCATTCATTTGTCATTATCCTTGCTGAACAATATAAAACAGCGGTCCTTGCTGAAATACTATCAAAAAGCCCCATAGAGAGTCCACTACTTTCATTATTGTATTTCACACATCGATGTGCAAGTGGCTGTCTGTCTATCTATCTATGAGTGTGGTTAGCATCCCTGCTGAAATAATATTAAATGGCCTCTGTTTTCGTGATTGCATTTCATAAACTGATGTGAAGATTCTGCCTCTAGTGGCTGTCTTTATATCTACAAGTGTTGTTAGCATCCCTGCTAAACAGCTGCTAAAATATAATCAAATAATCCAATAGGAAGTGTTTTTTTTTGTTTGTTTTTTTCAATCAGACCTATAGCTTGTTTACAAACAAGCAGTATATGATAAGGTAAATGCTGCAGCTGGATAGTTTCACGGTGCTGAAATCACAGTCCTCCACAAAACGGAACTGAATATAACTTTATAGAAGGGTTTTATTGTTCTCAGATAAACAGAGCTATGCTTGGCAGTGTTTTATTCCATGCAATACATGAAATAGAGACAGTCTGTTGTCAGTTGTAATGCTGATTGCACAGAGACTGCGGCTCACGCTAGTGAAGAATCTCATTAGAGTTAATTATTGCTGGACTGAGCCAAGCTGTAGGTTACAGAACATTTTGCTCAGAATTGGTTGACTGTGTACCAGACTTCAATCGTTCATCTGTTCTTCCCTATATGATGTAAGAGCAGCCAGTCCAGCCTGTATACCAAGCTGACAAGTAGCAATATGTCTCTGTTTTATAGACTTGTTGTGGCTGTTCTTCAGGCTTCCTGCTTGATTAATTCTTCAGCGTAATACTGACATATAATCACACACTTAGGTTGGACTTCATGGACTTGTGCCTTTTTTCTCACCTACTATGTAACTATGTAGCCTATCTACAAGGAAGTGATACTCTGCCACTTAAGCATACACGGAATTACCCTGTAGTCCATGACATCATCAAAGCGCACTATGCCATTTTCAGTTCAGCTGTGCGACCAAACCTCACAGGAAAGTCTATGGAACAAATGAAAATTGTTATTAGGAAAATAGGTGTGAAAGGAAAGCAATTTATTATATGCTTATTCATCAGAATTGTGTTTCCATTTTATTGGGAAGGAGCCTTATTATGTCTGGAGATATTTTATTTGTATTTCCTTGAATGGAACAAATATGCACCAATTGTTGTTTTCTTCAACTTCTACTTAGGCTGCAGAAGCTTTCCTAAAGTGTCGCTAAACCCACAACAGTAAAATCAGTCTGTATATGCAGTAAAGCATGCTTTTTATACACTGTGGAACCTAAGGGGTTAACCCTCTGCACTGGGTTAAAAGTCTGTTTTGATCCTGTCTTCTCTGATCCTCCTCTTCTTCCACAGTCCTCAAACCATCCCCTTATAGAACAGAGGCTAGAGAACAGAGGCTATGGGACACGCTACACATGCTCAGTTTGGTGTGTATTGCTAGAGAGTTATTTTTTTTTTTTTTTGGGAGAATGCATGTGATCAGCACAGGGCCAATCAGCACTGACCAGAGGGTCAGGGGGCCTGCAGTCTTATAGGACAGTCAGAGGAGAATGAAAATGCATCCTACAAGCTTTACCCAGATACTGATAGAAGTCACGAGACTGCTCTAACTGCTGATGAGAAAAGGGATTTAGCAGTTTATATTTACCAAAACTGTTACATTTCCATGTTCTGTGTACTGGGTTTAGTAACACTTTAAGCTGTTCTCCACTTTCCAATGCTTTGCAGTGGGGACAGGCCCTCTACAACCTTGTGTTCAATACGGGACAGTATCAGGAAAACCTGTGAGAATGAGGAATAAGTTAAGTTTAGCTGCTTTTTCCTCTAACCCCCTAGACAAAATTAGCATTTAGCATTTAGGTTGTTTAGACCAGATGCAGCCAAGCACACTTTTAAAGGCTTTTTTAAACAGTACAGACACACATAAATGCGTCTTTAGTACAGACACACATAACTGCGTCTTTAGTACAGACACACATAAATGCTCCAGAATGCAAATAAACATACATAGATGCGCCGCAAATGAATGTAAATATAATTGAGTAATAAAAAACATAATGGCGAAAATGCACCGCAAATTCATGTAAACATGCATACGGAACTGCACACTGAATGCGGGAATTGTGGTGTAAGAGCCCTTAATCTTTGCAATACAGAGAATGGGGGGTACTGGAAGGGTATTTTTTTTAAATTCAGAGTTCAGCTTTAAAGTGTTACTAAACCCACAACCGTAAAATCAGTCTGTATATGCAGAATAGCATGCTTGTTATACTCACTGTGCAACCTAAGGGGTTAATACTCTGCATTGTGTAAAAAGGCTGTTTGATTTTGTATGTACAGATCCTCCCCTTCTTGCATTGCCCCCAAAACATGTCCAAATAAGACATAGTTACTGGAGTCAGGCTGCACATGCTCAGTTTGGTGTGTATTGCTAGAGAGTTTTTTTTTTTCTTGCGAGAGTGCATGAGATCAGCACAGGGCCAATCAGGCCAAGTCAGGGGTCCTGCATCCTGATAGGACAGCCAGTGCAGTATGAAAACTCCTCTTACAATCTTTAACCAGAAACTGATAGAAGTCATAAGACTGCTATATACTGCTGATGAGAAAAGGTATTTAGCCGTTTATATTTAGTAAATAATTGCATTTCCATGTTCTGTGTACTGTGGGAGACCAAATATAGTGAATGCAGGTTCTGGGTTTTATAACACTTTAACCACTTCCCGCCTGCCCTATAGCGGATTGACGTCCGGGAAGTGGTTCAGTTATCCTGGCTGGGCGTCATATGACATCCAGCAGGATTACATGCTGCCGTGCCCCGCGGGGGCGCGCATCGCGGTGATCGGTGGATCGGTCTGTCAGTCTGACACACAGCTACACTGATCTTGGTAAAGAGCCTCCGGCGGAGGCTCTTTACCATGTGATCAGCCGTGTCCAATCACAGCTGATCACGCTGTCAATAGGAAGAGCCGTTGATCGGCTCTTCCTCTCTCGCGTCTAAAAGACGCGAGTAGAGGAGAGCCGATCGGCGGCTCTCCTGGCAGGGGGGGGGTCTGTGTTGATTGTTTATCAGCGCAGCCCCCCCCGCAGATCACCACACTGGACCACCAGGGATCGCCACTAGGACAACCAGGGAAGGGGCAACATGTGGATGGCCAGGTATGTACCCCATGGCCATCCACATGTGCCCAGTGTGCCCAATCTGTGCCAATCAGTGCCCACAAATGGGCACTGATTGGCACCATTATGTTGCAGTGATGCCCAGCAATGCCACCCTTAGGGGCATCACTGCAAACAACCAGTGTCATCAGTGCCACCCATCAGTGTCCATCAGTGCCACCTGTCAGTGCCCCTCCGTGCCCATCAGTGCCCACCTATCAGTGCCCATCTGTGCCAACTATCAGTGCCACCCATAAGTAACCATCAATGCCACCTACGAGTGCCCATCAATGCCACCTATGAGTGCCCATCAGTGCCACCTATGAGTGCCCATCAGTGCCGCATACCAGTGCCACCTATCAGTGCCCATCAGTGCCACCTATCAGTGCCCATCAGTGCCACCTCATCAGTGCCACCTCATCGGTGCCCATCAGTGCCACCGTATCAGTGCCTGTCATTGAAGAAGAAAACGTACTTATTTACAAAAAGTTTTAACAAAAACAAAGAAAAACGTGTTTTTTTTCAAAATTTTCGGTCTTTTTTTATTTGTTGCGCAAAAAATAAAAACCGCAGAGGTGATCAAATACCACCAAAAGAAAGCTCTATTTGTGGGAACAAAATGATAAAAAAAATTGTTTGGGTACAGTGTAGCATCACAGCGCAATTGTCATTCAAATTGCGACAGCGCTGAAAGCTGAAAATTGGCCTGGGCGGGGAGGTGTCGAAGTGCCTGGTATTGAAGTGGTTAAATACAATCCTTTGGAGCATAGATCCCTACAGGAGTACGTAGATTCAGATGTTCTAGCTCTATCATGCTTTGCCTTTAGTACTAAAACACCCATTGTCATTATCTGCCCTTGATCTTTACTGCCACTTGCACACATGCAGTTAATTTACCTATTCAGGAACACATTTGTCATCAAGTAGTACAGACCCAGGTCACCGCAGCCTCTAGAATCTAGACCCATAGTAATACAAATATATGATGTATAAACACCTGTTCACAAACGTCATTAATTTGCGTGCATAAATCAGTTGACTGTTATAAACCTGAAACCGTGGAACTTTTTTATATCCTCACCCTTACCCTAGTGCCTGGGTTTACCTTCATTATTTTAATCTCGCCAAAACAAATAGTTCTTCCTGTGCCAAAGGAGCAGTCTTGTATTTAAAAAAACTAAAACCAACAGTTACCATAAAAAAAAAAAAAAGATGCAAAAACACATCAAACATAGTGATGATTGTAAAAAAAAAATAAAAAAATAGTTGCATGGCTCACAGCAACCATATCCTGTTGAAGCTAGCATCAGATATATTTTGTATACATGCTAAGTAATTTGCCTGTGCAACATTTGCAGGTATAAAAAACAGCTGAAAATGCCTTCGCCTTTCTATCTAGAAGGCTGGCACCATGTTTGTATAGGTAAGGCCCCATACACACTATTAGATTTTCTGCAGAATTTTGTCTTCAGATTTACCAAAACCATGTAGTGCAAGGGCCTGCCAGATTGCATAACTCTTAAGGCTTGACCTCATAATATATGGTTTTGGTAAATCTGATCTGCAGAAAATCTAATAGTGTGTATGGGGTCTAACATCCAAAGCCTACATCCACATCTTGAGCTATGGGCATACTTGTACTGAGCACAGTTGCCTTGTACCATGCTTGAGCACCATTGTCCCCACTCCCTATTCCTCCACTGGCCTATGTTCACATTGTGCCACATCCAGGCATGCTTAGGTCATCACCTCTGCCTCACATAGATGCATACCATGGCGAGTCCAACGGTACCATGCCCAATCCTACCCCTTTAAGCGGGACAGAGCACAGCGCGTTAACTGTGCCCTAGCATGATTCGGAGCTATCGCACTAGTCAAATGAATTGGACTTTGGGGGTCTAAAGTGCTCAGGCACAGTTCGGATCACATAGTGGGAGTATGTCTTAAGATGCTGGTCCATTGATAACAGAATTGTGTAATTCCTGTGTATGTATACATTTCTCTCAAATATTATTCTCCTACTACTGTCTCTAACTTTGTACCTTGCTACAGTCTTCAAATATTGCAGTTTGATTGCTGGCAAGGGGGAGGGAAAAACTGAGAAAATGCCTCCTCCTGCCTGCAGCAGACTGTTGACCACATTCTCCCAGACTGCATATCTCTGCCTAGGCACAGCCTGAAGCTCAAGTTAGAAAATTGAAACAGTTGGAAAGGTTTCTATATTTTCTGTCTGAAGTGAAATATCACAATTATTTTTGCTCAGATGACAACAAAACTTTTAAAAGAGTTGTGGAGGAAAGAAAGATAGTAAAAATGGGTCCCGGTATGTCTCCCTTTTAGACGTACAACCTTCTAGTAATCCTAAACAATGGTGTCAAAACAGTGAAAATGTCTTCTTGTGCCACATACACACAAGCGGAATGTCCGACAGAAAAAGTCTGACGGAAGCTTTTCATGGTATATTCCGATCGTGTGTTATTAGAAAATTCTGACTGACCTAGAAATAGAACATGTTCTAAATATTTCCGACGGAGCCAATTCCTATCGGGAAAACCGCTCGTCTGTATGCTGTTCCGATGGACCAAAAACGATGCATGCTCTGAAGCAAGTAAGAAACAGAAGCTATTGGCTACTGGCTATTGAACTTCCTTTTTTCTAGTCCCATCGTACGTGTTGTACGTCACCACGTTCTGGACGGTCGGACTTTGGTTGGACTTTGGTTTGACCGTGTGTAGGCAAGACCGCTTGAATGGAATTCCGTCAGAGTTCCCTCGGAGAAATCGGAGTTTATTCCGACGGCAAAACCGGTCGTGTGTACAGGGCATAAAAAGTTTTGGGATCATCACACCTTCTCTGGCTATGACTTTTTCTATATATGGTTTATACAGAGCAATGTGGTTGTACGTACGAATAGCTGGAGTGCCCACATTGCTTAACGTAGAGTAGAAAAATTTTGGCTACACAGGTAGAGCTTAGATATCAAATGAGATTTTTTTTTTAGTTTGGATCTCAGTAACACATTAGTTGCTGTTCATTCACACCATTGCATTTCATTGCCTTTTTTTTACCTAATGAATTTTCATTTACTGATGTGTGCTTTCACTGTAGGTGATATTTACTGTTATAAGCAACCATTTTTTCTGAATGAAATCAATTTATTCAGTGTGTATTGTTTTGATTAGCTGTGATTGCCACAGCTAATCACATGGTACAGATGGGCTGTGATTGGCCCTGTCTATACCATGTGATCACTGTGACCAATCACAGCGAGCAGCACAATAGTACACAATGAATGGAAGCCATCCATTGTGTACAATTGTTATGTAATCTGCTTTGATTGGTCACAGCGATCACATGAAAAGAAAAACAAAAATGAAACAAAAACTGACAGCTAAAAACAAAGTTGAAATCAGTGTTAATTTCGTAGACTATAATATTTCCGTCTACTAAAATAATACTATTTTAGTAGACTAAAATACGACTAAAACAAAAATGACATTTTATTCAAAAGACTATGACTAAAACTAAACTGAATATATATGACGGCTAAATCTGTGTCTGCAGTGCATTTTCAAACCTTAATACCATAAATACTAATATGTTCGATTTTTACTCCAGGAGTATATAATGATTGTCGGTTCTAAAGAAATAATGCATTAAAATTTAACTAAACCCATTCGATGTTAGTCTACTAAAATGTACCGGAGAGTTTAGTCGACTAAAATATGACTAAAACTAAAATGGCATTTTAGTCAAAAGACTATAACTAAAACTAAATCGAAATTTGATGTCAAAATTGACACTGGTTGAAATACATATTGTCTACTATATTTCCTAAGGATTTTTTTGCACTCACATGTATTGATGTGTGCCGACATGTATCATGATGTGCAACCATGTATCAACACGTATTTCAACATGTTACAAATAGGGATGAGCCCGGTGTTCAGTGTAGAATCTATATTCAGGCAGTGGAGTATATATAATATAGTGTTTGAAGTGGTTAAGGGGAACTTGTACTTTAAGCTTAAAATCAATTAGAAGATGCAGTAAAGGAATTTGCCAATCTGACTATATGTTGGTCTAACTCGGGTGATGATTCAAGACAAGTCTGTAATCTTTCATGAAAGTTTAGAGGACTGGGTCTTCAAAATGCATCCAGTTGTTGACTTGTACAGATGAGCAGTTGGTTATCCAGTGGTACCTGAATGATGAACCTATACTCTGAAAGTGCCAGATGTGCATGACACATAAAGCTGAACTACAGTATCTCACAAAAGGGAATATACACCCCTCACATTTTTGTAAATATTTTATTATATCTTTTCATGTGACAACACTGAAGAAATGACACTTTGCTACAATGTAAAGTAGTGAGTGTACAGCTTGTATAACAGTGTAAATTTGATGTCCCCTCAAAATAACTCAACACACAGCCATTATTGTCTAAACCGCTCGCAACAAAAGTGAGTACACCCCTGAATGAAAATGTCCACATTAGGGCCAAATATTTTATGTGGCCACCATTATTTTCCAGCACTGCCTTAAACCTCTTGGGCATGGAGTTCATCAGAGCTTCACAGGTTGCCACTGGAGTCCTCTTCCACTCCTTCATGATGACATCACGGAGCTGGTGGATGTTAGAGACCTTGTGAGAGACCTCCACCTTCTGTTTAAGGATGCCCCACAGATGCTCAATAGGCTTTAATTCTGGAGACATGCTTGGCCAGTCCATCACCTTTACCCTCAGCTTCTTTAGCAAGGCAATGGTCGTCTTGAAGGTGTGTTTGGGGTCATTATCATGTTGGAATACTGCCATGAGACCCAGTCTCCAAAGGGAGGGGATCATGCTCTGCTTCAGTATGTCACAGTACATGTTGCCATTCATGGCTCCCTCAATGAACTGTAGCTCCCCAGTGCCGGCAGCACTCATGCAGCCCTAGACCATGACACTCCCACCACCATGATTGCATGTAAGCAAGAGCCACCTGTCTTTTTACTCCTCACTTGGTTGCCGCCACACACGCTTGACACCATCTGAACCAAATAAGTTTATCTTGGTCTCATCAGACCACAGGTAATGGTTCCAGTAATCCAAGTCCTTAGTCTGCTTGTCTTCAGCAAACTGTTTGCGGGCTTTCTTGTGCATCCTCCTTAGAAGAGGCTTTCTTCTGGGAAGACAGCCATGCAGACCAATTTGATGCAGTGTGTGGTGTATGGTCTGAGCGCTGACAGGCTGACCCCCACCCCTTCAATGCTGGCAGCACTCATACGTCTATTTCCCAAAGACAACCTCTGGATATGACGCTGAGCACATGCACTCAACTTCTTTGGTCAAGGCCTGTTCTGGGTGGAACCTGTCCTGCTAAACCACTGTATGGTCTTGGCCACTGTGTTGCAGCTCAGTTTCAGGGTCTTAGCAATCTTCTTCTAGCCTAGGCCATCTTTATGTAGAGCAACAGTTCTTTTTTTCAAATCCTCAGAGAGTTCAGTGACCAGTATGAGAGAGTGAGAGCGATAACACCAAATTTAACAGCTGCTCCCCATTCACACCTGAGACCTTGTAACACTAACGAGTCACATGACATCGAGGAGGGAAAATGGCCAATTGGGCCCAATTTGGATATTTTCACTTAGGGGTGTACTCACTTTTATTACCAACGGTTTAGACATTAATGGCTGTGTGTTGAGTTATTTTGAGGGGACATCAAATTTACACTATTATACAAGCTGTACACTCACTACTTTACATTGTAGAAAAGTGTCATTTCTTCAGTGTTGTCACATGAAAAGATATAATAAAATATTTACAAAAATGTGAGGAGTGTACTCACTTTTGTGAGATACTGTATGTACAAACAGCTAAAAACACATTTGAAATACATACTGTATATGGGAACTGGATTTCCCAAAGGATATGGGACTGTGTGATCTGGGCACTCCTACCAGACAGCACAACTAGATTCTCAACCACTCATTGCAACACAGCTTTTCCAGGAACGCACAACCATCCTGTTAAACGATGAGGAGGTGGCAAAACTAGTAAGCTCATACTTGTGCCCACTCTGCTCTCTTCTCCTGTACTGTTATGCCCCGTACACACGGCCGGATTTTCCGACGGAAAATGTGTGATAGGACCTTGTTGTCGGAAATTCCGACCGTGTGGGAGCTCCATCACACATTTTCCATCGGAATTTCCGACACCCAAAGTTTGAGAGCTTGCTATAAAATTTTCCGACAACAAAATCCGTTGCCGGAAATTCCGATCGTGTGTACACAAATCCAACGCACAAAGTGCCACGCATGCTCTGAATAAATTAAGAGACGAAAGCTATTGGCTACCGCCCCGTTTATAGTCCCGACGTACGTGTTTTACGTCACTGCGTTCAGAATGATCGGATTTTCCGATAACTTTGTGTGACCGTGTGTATGCAAGACAAGTTTGAGCCAACATCCGTCGGAAAAAAAACATGGATTTTGTTGTCGGAATGTCCGATCAATGTCCGACCGTGTCTACGGGGCATTAGTGTGTTCACCATCACCATGAGTGCATTCAACAAAGCCTGATCCTTGAACTGGTCCCATTTCCCTGTATAAGCACTGCTGTATGGGGCTGAAGGAGGAGAGCAAAACAATCTCAGATATTTACTACTAATTATATTTAAAAATGTTTTAATGAAAAATACTTTATTAATAATTTTATGTCTGTCTGGAGTTTAAAAATGTATGCAAAATCCAATGCACACAGATGGGTTTTTGAGACCTGTTAGCTAAACATTTTAAGCGTCAATATGACTTAAATAAAAATCTCTACAACCTTTAAGCAGCATTATACCATTTTACTTCGAAATAAATGCCTGAAGCTGCAAGTTGGCTTTTTGGTACTCAATGATGAGATGAAAATATTCATGCATATGTCGTCATCCATTGTACAATACAACTTGGAAGTTCTGTATTTGTATGTAAAGGAAGTCCAAAGACTTGTGACGGAGAAGGCCAGGCCCTTTAAAGTTAGACAAGACGTGAGGATTTTTGGAATTCTGAGAAAACCATGTGTCCTGTTTCCTATGAAGGAAAATAGACCTGCTGCTTTTTGTTTGATGTGAAAGGAGGAGGAATGAAGGGGAGGTGACTTTCTTTCTCCATCACAGTGCTGTATTAGATCCTGACATTTCAAATACATTGTCCAGAAAGGCTTTTCTCATCGTGACTGTGATGTTCATTTACCCTCTTCCTTTATTTTCACAGTAGACCAGCTCATGGCTGTACGACAATCCCCAGACTGGCCCTGGAGTTAAAGCAAATCATTCACTGCACGTCCCATTCCAAGCTGCCCCAAGTGAATCCCATACGGGTGATGATGCCTTTAGGACAGCTTATCAAAGGAGCCAGCTTGGATGAACTCATACAGATGTGTATCCAAACTTTTGGTGAGTTACCATGACCTTCTGTCATCTCCTTTTTATATTTTTTGCAAAATATTTCCCAAGCAACATGAAAGACCATAACCAATTATCTTCCGCATTATGATCCTGTTTTTATTCAAGTAGGGTCTGAATAAAACAGGAGAATATGCGTATCGTAGTAATCTCCTAAAATGTGTTGGTAGATCATTGTTGTGATGATGTTAATTATAATTTAATTAAATCACAACCTTTGTTAGAAAAAGGCAATTGAAATCTTCCAAACTGTTGCAGTAACCACAAACTTCACTTCCTTTTTTTTTTTTCTTAATTGACCTGGTAATTTGTTTAGAGCTCTCATGAATATTATACAATACAAGATCATTAGCCCCTGTTTTCAGTTGGAGCCATACACATTTATTTTTGGTTCTTTGTATTCTATTTGGGTTGTATTATGTCCCTCACAATTTCTTTTGTTTTCTCTTCCTGAACTCTGTAAAGACATTGATTGTTCATTTCTAAAAATACATGTGACAGTCAAAGGGATGGGGGTTAAATGCAGCAATGGGTTACCATAAACGGTACGAGATCAAATGGCTTAGCCAGGAGCTGGCTTTTCCATTGTCCTTGGTTTAATAGGCATGTTATAATTACAGCTGTAAGGAGTGATTGTTGGAAAATGTTTTGCCTGCATTGATGACATATTAACAATGTAATGGTTTTATTAGTCTGCTTTCTGATATATATTTTGGAAGTTCCGTGTTATTTACTAGAAACATTTCCATGCAAAACAAGGCCAATATTGCTTTATTAGCGGAGATCGTTAGGAAATCTCATGACATTTTTCAACCCTTCCTACTCTGATGGAAATTATTTTGTCTTCTGATATGAGTATTTGCATGGATCAAATATGTTCCATGTATGATGGCTTAATTGGCTTGGGATGCTTTTCAATGTAATTTCAAAAAGAATGTCTTTTTTATTTATTAAACTAGAAAAAAAAAATTGTGTCCTTGGATATTGGGTGATATGGAACTCTTGATAGCATTGCTAGTAATTTCTATTTACTGAGCTGGCCATTCATAGCCATGTTTTTTTTACTCTTTGTTGATTAATGAATGTTGACTTGAAACAGTCCTGAAGTCTGAATAAAACCCAGATAACATGGTGTGTACATTATCCCAAGTGATAAGAGTTATGTCTGGCTGGAGAGATTGCCATGGAGGATGTAATGGGATTTGTGGAGTACAGATAATGCCTCTACCTGATATCAGTAGTAGAGTGCAAGTCTACTTCCTCCTCACCATTGCCTTGGATTTTTCCAATAGCTGGAGTCATTTAGTTATATACAACTATAGCAGTGTTTCTCAACTCCAGTCCTCAAGGCGCACCAACAGGTCATGTTTTCAGGATTTCCACTATTTTGCACAGGTGATTTGATCAGTTTTCACTGCCTTAGTAATTACCACATCCGTTTTATCCGAGGGAAATCCTGAAAACATGACCTGTTGGTGCGCCTTGAGGACTGGAGTTGAGAAACACTGAACTATAGCCTTGATTATGCATTCTTCGCAGCACTTGAGTCAGGGGCTGAGCGTCACCAAAAAAGAAAGGTCCCATGATATCTGGTACATGACATCTTATATCTCGGTCCCCTTGAAGCCTAGGACAAGTGACCCCCTAGGACTGTTTCTTCTTTTGACAAGATATTCTTAGTTAAATGCGCAAGGAGTCTAAAGCCAGGTACACACTCTTCGTTTTTTTTTTCGTTCAACCCTACGGGTTGAATGAAAAAATACTGTCAGCTCTGGTCAGAGCCGCTCTCTACTGAGAGCGCTGATCAGGAGTCGGTTGGATGCTGGTTTTCCAGCATGCATGGCCGACAGAAGCCGGCCAAAATGGCCGTTTTTTGTTGTTGTAACCACCCATTGTCTCCCGACATTCGGCCTGTGTGTACGGGGCTTAAGGCTTGATGTAGACTACAGCTCCTAAACTTAGGTGTAGGAGCTTTTGGTGTTTTTTTTTTACCAAAGCTGCTAAACTCCACTCCATAAAAGCTGCTGCGGTTAGGGGAGCGTCAACCTCCCTCTCTTGAACGCGGTAGATTCGTGTTCAGGATAGGAACATTTTGATCACCGGCCGCAGAACACGGCAAAATCATTTTCCTATTTTGCTGCGTTTTCCCACGGCGTCGGTCAAAGTAGGCTGTGTATACATGAAGCCTAAAGCCAGCCATAGACTGTTCCAATCTTGGCCAGTTCAACAGGAACCGACCGAGGTTCAAACCCATGTATGGGCAGGCTGAATGTACCCAAGTTCAGATCAATCAGCTTGGGTACATCCAGCCTGCCGGATTTTACGTGTGATTATTGCTAGCGCCCCCCCCCCCCTCTTTCCCCCATCCCCCTCTCCTGGGAGAACACTGGTGGATTCCCCTATCAACACTGACTGTTGAATTTAGCAATTCTTTCCTGCAATCCAGGAAACCCAAAGAAAAATCGGCCAATCTATGGCTGGCCTTGCTGTGCTGAACTAAGCCGAAAGGAAACTAGAATCCCAAACAAAACTCAAGAACTTTCACCTCAGTTATAGTATTTTATCTCAAATTCTAAACATTTTATAAACACTCTTGATAGTATTTGTATTTACTCTCTTGAAATTCTATATAAATTCTTGAAACTTTATGAAATTCTCAAACTCATTTGTTATTGGCATGGACCTAATAAAATGTAACTCTAGGCAGACATAAGACACTAATAAATACAGCTCTGTAATTGTAATTACATCATTAATGTATTTTTTAAATGCAAGCAGTGTAAATACCTGAGTTTCACCCAGTATTGGCCTTTGTAGTCCCTGTACAGCAGGACTGGGAGGTGAGTGGAAGAAGCCAATCAATTCATGTGCTGATAGACAACATCCTGATAGTAGGAGAGAGCAGAGTGACAGAAAGATGATTCATCACTGTGCTGCTTCTCTTTTCACTGTCCAATCACAGGCTGGGGTGGGTTGAGGATGACCTGGGATAAGAGAAAGTGGGGTTAATGAGGCTGGCCATAAGACTAAGGACATCTAGCATCAGAAAAAAAGTACTGTGGGAAAAGTCTCTGGATTGCTCATGAGTGTATCAGCAAAAATGGTATTCATCTTTTAATGGGCTATTCATTTTTATCAAATTTTTGACTGAAGTTCTGGTCTAATGATTTCTGGTCCAAGAAGCCAGAGTTGTTTCTTTCAGTAAATACGACCAGGAAGGCAGCCTGGTATGTACGGTATATAAAGAATCCCAGCAATCTATGGATCTCTTTACTCCTACCTAGCCCCCCCCCCACCCACATTGTAGACATTATCCACCACCCATCTCTTAATTTCTTAAACAGTGAACTCGCTATGAGAACTTACCTGATTTCCTCAGATACTAAAGCTGGCCATACACATATAGATTTTTTTTGTTCAGCCTGGAGTTGCAGGCTCCACAGCGTGGATGGACAAATCTCCTGCTGTGGTCATTGTATTTTAAAAGCCAGCCCTTGTTTTGTTGAGGTTGACATTATTGGGCCTTCTCATAAGATCCTGGGAAAGTTGGTGTAAACTCCTGCACAATGCTGAAAGGTCTCCTCATGAGGTTTGGGACCTTTAGCTTTCCCACTGTGGGGACCAATGCAGTTACTTTTGCTACAGAAAGCAGACAGAAGCTGGGTAGCTTTGAAGTCGATTTCCAATTGGACCTTTTATTATTTTATTTTTTTTGGATAGAGTGGGGTAGGGTTAAAAGTTATGTTTTTTTATGTCCATACGTTTGTTAGGTAGCTTTTTCTTTACATGGTAACATTGTTGTCAGCAAAACTGGAAGTGTGGGGAAGTCTCCAGCAGGGACCCAGACTCAGTAGAGTAGGGAAAGGCTAGAACCCCTGTTAACTTTTTGTTAACAAAATAACAATAGAGGTACTAGACCTAATGCCTGGCTTTCTTCAAACCCAAGTTGAAAATGGTTCCTGTTCAGTGCATCCAGATTGCTCAAAAAACATGAAGTGAGGAATTGTCCCATGGAAGTGGAACACCCGACTTCAAAAGATTACGTAAACAGAAGAAACAGACCACTAAATGATGGAATTTTGAAATTCCATTTCAGGATTCATGACAATGATCTTACAGCTGTAGCCAACGTGTTTTTGGTGCCAAAACTCCCCTTCATCAGGGCTGAAATTGGATTTTGCCAGAAGCAGGTAAAGCTCACAGGCTGTGTGATGACATTGCCATTGAGCTCTGCATCCTTCCAGTTCAAGTGATCAAATATTCATTTGGGAGAGTTTTATAGAGTCCATGTCAGGAACTCCAGCAATCAAAACTCAGCCCTGAGAAAGGGGGATTTTTGGCCCCCCAAAAATGTTGGCTACTGACCGTCAATGTCAAGAATAATGGTTATATGGACTTTTGAGCTGAACATTTGGTTCCCTGTGTATTGTTCCCTGTTTGGGCAACTTTAAATTGTTGTCTGTACTTCCATTACAGATTTTTTTTTCTCACTTCGTGTCTGAGGGTAATGTTGTAATAGGAATTGGATGCAGGAGAAATTTTCCCCAGGAAGGCCTCACATAACAATATAAATCTCACATAGGTTTACCCACTGACCCACTCTCTCTCGGAAACTACGTTTTGGATGGAAATTCACTTTAGGATATGTAGTAAAAATTTGTAATAGGAGGTCTCTTGTCAGAATATCATACTTTTATTGACAGACTGGTATTTCCAGAAATTGCCTCCAGTTTTGAGTTGGGTGGTTGAGGGACTTGTGCCTAGAAATGTCCAGATATCAATGATTCAATCGATATTCAGTCTTGTCCCAGGCTTTATTCATGGAATGTTGGAAAGAATCCTTAAAGTGATTCTAAACACACACTGTTTTGTTTACATTGTCCCTTCTATTTCTGTATATGGATGATGACACTGTAATTATTTTAATCAAGGAAAAAAAAAAATCTAAGTATTCTTTTCCTAAATAATATACAGCTGTCACAGGATCTAGATCATGGCCTAGTTCTTTCCCAGCCCGTCTGTAGGGAAGCAGAAGCAGGAGAAGCTTCTAGTCCATTGCTGTTGGTCACATGTTCAAAAGAAAAAAGAAAACAGCCTTTGGAATACAGAGAAAAAATAAATAATATCAATCAGCTGTTTTAAATTGTCATACAAATATATATTTGAAATCAAATCTTTATTATTTTTGGCCATACCATGGTGTGGGCAGATTTCTGCCAGTCACAGGCTGTGTCATGCCCCTCCAGCCTGTATCTTAGAATAGAAGGGAGGTGAAGCCTCTATCAATCTACATGTAATATCCTGCCCTCATTTGTTTAGCGAGCATGGAGGAGGAGGAGGGAGCGGGCTGTCATTTACCACTGTGTATACGCCCACATGTGTGACTCTACTCTAGTCACAAGGGCTTCTTGGATGTGAAAGGGAGGAATTGGTAAGCATAGAAACTCACTGAGAACTGAGCATTTCCAGAGTTGCCAAAACTGCTCTGCAAAATCACTAGCTGCATTGGGGACATGGACAGACGTTGGGGGATATAAAAAAAAACAGCAGGATCAACCAGGTTTTTTTTGAAGAATACAGAAAAACGGATCTCAGTGACAGTGATTATGAACAGCATGTAATACAGCATTTATTGGTAGTTTTTTATGATGTGGATTTGGTGATACTTTAAAATGAGAGCTTTCATTCTGTCTGCCCTGCCTCAGAAGAAAAGCTCCACAAATATGTGTCCATATTTTTACAATCTGAGAATAAAATATCTTACAAAGCCGATCCACAAATAAGTTCCTGTCTGTTTGCTCTGCAGGTTTGATTTTGTGTGTGAATTTTTGGTTGTTTTGCCATTTGGCAGCAGTGAAAGGAGCCATGTCAGTTTTTGGCCTTTTTTTGTGGATCTCATTCTTCAGTCTCTACACACAGCTCCAGCGGAGCAGGCATAAACCCCAACATCAGGACAAAGTCTCCCCTCTTTCGGGTTTCATTCTTTCTTGGTAGATACAAAATAAGAATATATTGACCATGAGTTTTTACAAAGGACTGCATACAAAAGCCTGGTAGGGACCCCACAGAGAGAAATGAATTTTGAGAAGCAGTTCTATCATAGAAGTACAGGGCATGCATTAACTGAGCACTGCTTCAGCTCCAAGCCAAAATGTCACTGCTATACAACACCAATCAGAACAGTGTTTGATGTGAGAAACTCCAGCTGGGTCAAGTCAATAAAGGATTACATCAGGATACTGTGTTGCCCTTTGTTTGAAGTGTTTAACCATTTCTCTGTTAAAATTAATCAGTCTGACAAACAGCAAAATTTACATTTTAGAAAAAGAAAGCATAGTGGACTTTATTAGTGTACAATACTAACGGCTTATTGGTAGCAACATTTTTTCTAATTATTATTATTATTGGACATAAGTATTATTGGATATTGGAGTGTAGAAGGATTAACCTCTAAGGCTCGATTCACACCTATGCATGTTGCTTTTGAGCGTTTTTGGAGGTTTTTTTTTCATGCTTGCCACGTTTATGAGCAGCGTTTTTGCCGCGTTTTTGCAGCGATTTTGCTGCGATTTAGCCGCGATTTGCGTTTTGCGTTTTTTTTTTTTTTTTTACAGTCTTAAAAAAAAAAAAAAAAAAAAGGGCAAAACACATCAAAAATGCATCAAAAACGGTGCACTTACGTTTTTGATGCTTGTCCATTGAATTCTATTACATGCAAAACGCTGCATTTTGCATGAAAAAAAGTCCCTGACCCTTTCCAAAAATGCAGAGAAACAAAAAGGCATTGATGTGAACATGTTCCATAGGAACCCATGTTAAAAAATTCCCATGCATTTCTGCAAAATGCAAAATGCATAAAAAAAACGCGCTAGTGTGAATGGAGCCTAACAGAGTCTGATTGCTGTATTTGGCCCTGTTAGTGAGATTTCCTGCTCATCTGGACACACAGGAAGTGACAGGCATCTCTCCAATGGCTGACAGTTAAAAAAAATACATATTTAAAGTGGTATTAAACCCCAAAACAAAAATGTAGTATATTGCAGTTTACCAATTTTTAGATGTTGTTTCCACATTCGTTTTCTTTTTTTTGCACCTGGTGATCCTGCCATTAAGTCTGTTATTTTGCAACTTACTTTTACAGACAAAGCTGTCTAGCAAAATTAGCAGTTAGAGGGTTGAGACAAAT
The DNA here is from genome assembly GCA_037952925.1 of Lithobates clamitans. Lineage (NCBI taxonomy): Eukaryota > Metazoa > Chordata > Amphibia > Anura > Ranidae > Lithobates > Lithobates clamitans. The sequence continues at coordinate 3,997,035 of JBBGZY010001049.1, read as the reverse complement.
CATTTACATGGGTGCTTACAATGGTCAGCTTTTATTCATGAATGTAAAACCTTTGTCCAAAAAGGAAAAAAAAAAAAGTTGTCAATTTAGAATTTGTTACCCCAACATTTCATATTCCTGATACGTGCCTGCTGTACCATGTACTTGTATAAAATCGTATCCTGTTCTCTTGCTTCATTTTGATGAAATCCCTGGTGTTCTTGCCAGTCACCCCTGCTTTTCCTATTAAAAACTGACCATGCTAGGCACTAAATCACAGCATGGTCAGTTTTCTGGCTGCGCTGGAAGCTCAGCATGCTCTTCTCCAATGATTAGACTTGTGCTGACATGTCATCGCACCCCCACCCAGCCTGCACGGACACTTTATGATTGCTTGGCCATTTTTTTCAGAGAATATGAATGATGAACACAAAAACATTTTTCACTTATGATTAGTGTTTGGCGGAAGCCATTTATTATCAATCAACTGTGTTTTCACTCTTTTTTAAATCATAATGACAACAGAAACTACCCAAATTACCCTGATCAAAAGTTTACATACCCAGGAATGTTTGGCCTTGGTACAGACACAGAAGGTGGCACACACAGGTAAAAATGGCAATTAAAAGGTTCTTTTCCGATATTTGTGGCTTTTTAAATCACAATGAGTGTCTGTGTATAATAGTCAATGAGTTTGTTAGCTCTCACATGGATGCACTAAGCAGGCTAGACACTGAGCCATGAGGAGGTAGAAAAGAACAGTCAAAGATCTGCGTAACAAGGTAATGAAACTTTACAAAGATGGAAAAGGATATAAAAAGATATCCAAAGCCTTGAATATGCCAGTCAGTACTGTTCAATCACTTAATAAGAAGTGGAAAATTTGGGGATCTCTTGATACCAAGCCAAGGTCAGGTAGATCAAGAAAGGTTTCAGTCACAACTGCCACAGGAACTGTTCGGGATACAAAGAAAAACCCACCGGTAACCTCAGGAGAAATACAGGCTGCTCTGGAAAAAGATGGTGTGGTTGTTTTTAAGGAGCACAATACGATGATACTTGAACAAAAAAGAGCTGCATGGTCAAGTTGCCAGAATGAAGCCTTTACTGTACAAGTTCCACAAAAAAGCCTGGTTACAATATGCCCAACAACACCTTGACATGCCTCGTTAGCTTTTTTGTGGAACTGGCACAGTAAAGGCTTCCTTCTGGCAGCTCAACCATGCACCTCTTTTTTGTTCAAGTATCATTGAATTGTGCTCCTTAAAAACAACCACATCGTCTTTTTGGAGAGCAGCCTGTATTTCTCCTGAGGTTACCTCTGGGTTTTTCTTTGTATCCTGAGCAATTCTTCCGCCAGTTGTGGCTGCAATCTTTCTCGACCTACCTGTCCTTGGCTTGGTATCAAGAGATCCCCAAATTTTCCACTTCTTATTAAGTGATTGAACAGTACTGACTGGCATATTCAAGGCTTTGGGTATCTTTTTATATCCTTTTTCATCTTTGTAAAGTTGGATTACCTTGTTACGCAGATCGCTCAGTGTCTAGCCTGCTTAATGTATCCATGTGAAAGCTAACAAACTCATTGACTATTTATACACAGACACTAATTGTGATTTAAAAAGCCACAAACGTGGGAAATTAACCTTTTAATTGCCATTTTAACCTGTGTGTGCCACCTTCTGTGTTTGTACCAAGGCCAAACATTCCAGGGTATATAAACTTTTAATCAGGGTCATTTGGGTAGTTTGTTTACTCTTTTTAAATCATAATGACAACACAGTTGATTGATAATAAATGGTTTCAGCCAAATACTAATCATGAGTGAAAGAAAGGTTTTTGTTCTATCATTCATATTCTATGAAAAATGGCCAAGAAATCATAAATTCATAAGGGTATGTAAACTTATGAGCACAAGTGTGTGTGTGTGTGTGTGTGTGCGTATATAAATAAACACACACACACATATATTGTAAGGTACCTGTGATAGGCAGTGTCCAAAGTGGAGTTTGTGTGCTGAGGATTCAGGCGAAAACTTATTCAGGCAGATCAGGACGGCAACAGATCAGGCAAAGCGGTACACAATCAAAATCCAGAGATTGGTCAGACAGGTAAAGGTCATACACGAGCTGGCGTTGAAGTACAAAATCAACATGCTAGAGAGTAGTCAGGAATTCAGGCAGAAGTTCAAATACAGTATTCAGAGTCACAAAGCAGTCAAAACACCCAGGAAGCTAGTCCAAACAAATGGGCACTGAGAGATAGGAAGTGCTGCTGTTTATGGGCTGCTTTGATTGTAGATTGTCCACAGCTGGCAGCAGGTGGGGCTAGTGAGTCCAAGGTAATGCATCAAACTAAGAGAACATAGCTATAACTCCAGAGCTCCTCTGTGGCACAACAAGTAAGACTGCAGCTGTGGGACCAGGAACATCCCAGTACAAATACACCCAGGTACATGACATATATACACACATGCACATACATATACACACACACACGTTTTGACTTTAATTTGTATTAATAACTTAATGTGTTGTTTTACAAAATGAGTGCTCAGCATAAACGAGTACACCCCTTTTGAAAAGTACGATTTTAATCAATATCTCAATGAACACAAGAACGATTTCCAAAATTTTGACAAAACTGAGTTTTATAGAACATTTGTTTAGCTTATTGCATGAAAGTAAGGTTAATATTATAAGTTAGATTACAAAATCTTCAGTTTTACTCAAATTAGTTGATGCAAAAATGAACACACTCCACAAAAAAACTACTACATCTAGTTTGTAGTGTTTTATCTGACTAAGGTAGACACCTGGTGATTGACACCTCATCCCAAGAAGTCAAATATTCAAAGAGGGGGAGTTCGGGGGGGGGGGGGGATTAATATGGTGCTTACAGATAATAATGGAAACCGTACAAATGTATAAAAAAATTATTTACGTTTATTAGAGACACGGTTAAAAACCAAACATGGCAATTCTTTGAGTTTTGTTAAATATCTCCATTATGGTGGTCGTGTAAGGAAGGTTCCAGTGAAACAAAGATCTGATATACGTATACTATCCCGACATGTTTCGCCTTATGACTTCATCAGGAAATATACGAATCAACCAATGATTACAGAAAAACTATACAAAAATACAAAATATTACTGAATATTACTTATTGAGAACTTACATCAGAATAAACATAAATTGCAGAAAGAAAGTCAAAAACATGAATCATTTTCTAATGCCCACCAAAGAACAGGAGCTTACCACCTCGGAGCACCCAGGAAGGTCATCCGCAAAGGAAGGACCGCCAAGAGGAGGAGGCACTAATGCAGCCACAGAGAGCACAGAACGACCAGACTAACAAAAAGAAATGGAATTAATCCTAAATATGTGCAATTTGTATCAAGTAAACAATCGCACCGAGATGCAAATGGCAAAAGGGTGCATAAAGGATGAACCTTGATTGTCAATGGGGAAGAACCCAAGTACAATACTTACTTAAAAGAAAGTGTATCCAGAGAATATAAAGGAGGGCGCCTGTGTATAGAGTACCATATGTCCAAAAAGGGCAAAATAAATGATGAATGAATGACTACTACATCTAGTATTTTGTATGACCTCCGTGATTTGTAAGGATTTCACCAAGTCTTCTAGACATGGAATGAACAAGTTGGCAACTTATTGCAATATATATGTTTTTCCATTCTTCAAGAACGACCTCTTTTAGAGCTGGGATGCTGGATGGCGCAACTTGTCTCTGCAGAATTCCCCATAGGTGTTCGATTGGGTTCAGATCATGAGACATACTTGGCCACTGAATCACTTTCACCCTGTTGTTTTTCAGAAATGCAACAGTGGCCTTAGATGAGTGTTTTGGATCATTGTCATGTTGGAAAAGTGCACGATGACCAAGGGCACACAGAGATGGTGGCATCTTCTCTTTCAATATAGAGCAGTAGGTCTGTGAATTCATGATACCATCAATGAAATCTACCCAACACCAGCAGCACTCATGCAACCCCACAGAAGGACACTGCCACCACCATGGCTCACTGTAGGCACCATGCATTTTTCTTTGTACTCCTCACCTTTGCGACGCTATACAGGTTTGAAGCCATCAGTTCCAAAAACATTTATCTTGGTCCACAGTACAGAGTCCCTGTAGTCTTCTTCCTTTTCAGCATGGACCTGGCAGATTCTAGGTGGGCTTTTTTGTGCATGGGCTTTAGGAGAGGCTTCCTTCGTGGACGACACCCATGCATGCCATTCCTCTGCAGTGTACACCGTATTGTGTCACGGGAAATAATCACCCCGGTTTGGCTTTCTACTTCTTTTTGGCTAATTGCAGTGAACTTGCATGGCGACTTTCTTCAACCCTTTTCATCAGAAGACGCTCCTGTCGAGGTGTTAATTACCGTCGACGGCCAGGACGTCTCTGTGAGAAGGTTGAAGTTCCATCTTTGTATCATCTTTTATGCTACAGTATTCTGACTGATAAATAAAGCTTTACTGATCTTCTTGCAGCCTTCACCTTTCTTGTGTAAAAAAATACTTTTCTTTCTCAGGCCTTGTAACATTTCTCTTCCATGTGGTGCCATTGCTGACAGCCTGAAATGGGAAGGGGTTTTCTTTAAGTAACGCCCTTTTATAATCAACTGTCTGCTGGACACCTGTTTAATTAATAATTAGACTCCCCTGTTGTTGAATTCTTGTTATTTAGAATTTTGTTGTCTGAAATATAGGTTTGCTCCTAATACTTTCATTGGGGTGTATTCATTTTTGCCACAGACCCTGTCCAAAGTGTGTCAGAAGTTGAAGATTCTTAAAGTGGAACTTCATTCTTTCAATCAACATTGACTATTTTGAATCCTTATGCTGATAGTATTGGTAAATAGATAGGAAAGTATATCATATTAACCGCTTAGCGAACGCCCGCCGTCAAACGACAGAATGGTTCCCTGCGCGAATCACCGTAGCTGTACGGCGCCCGCTTTGAGTGGTAGCGAGGGCGTGCGCGCGGCCGCCGCGGTATTGAGGTGCCGATGCAGGTGCCCTGCGGCCGCGATGTCCTCTGGGCACCCACGATCCTAACAGAGCCAGAATGAGGATCTGTGTGTGTAAACACGCAAACCACGTTCTGGCAGAGGAGAGGAGACAGATTGTGTGTTCCTAGTATATAGGAACAATGATCTGTCTCCTCCCCAGGCAGCCCCATCCGCCCTACAGTTAGAACACGCTGACGGAACACATTTAACCCCTTGATCGCCCCCTGGTGTTAACCCCTTCCCTGCCAGTGACACTTATACAGTAATCAGTGGCTATTTTTGGCTCTGATCGCTGTATAAATGTCAGTGGTCCCAAAAAAAAGTCGAAAGTGTCCGATCTGTCCGCTGCAATGTCTCAGTCCCCACTAAAAATCGCAAATCGCCGCCATTACTGGTAAAAAAAATTAAATACTAAAAATGCCATAAATCTATCTCCTATTTTGTAGACTCTATAACTTTTGCGCAAATCAATATATGCTTATTGCGATTTTTTTTTTTTTTTTTTTTACCAAAAATATGTAGAAGAATATATATCGGCCTAAACTGAGGAACAAATTTTTTGTTTTTTAATTTGGGATATTTATTATAGCAAAAAGTAAAAAATGTTGTGTTGTTTTTCAAAAGTGACGCTCTTTTTTTGTTTATAGCGCAAAAAATAAAAACCGCAGAGGTGATCAAATACCACCAAAAGAAAGCTCTGTTTGTGGGGAAAAAAGGACGTCAATTTTGTTTGGGTACAGCGTCACACGACCGCACAATTGTCAGTTAAAGCGACGCAGTGCCGTATCTCAAAAATAACCCGGTCAGGAAGGGGGTAAATCCATCTGGGGCTGAAGTGGTTAAACAGTCTTTTACATTTCTTTAGTTACTTCCTCGTTTCCATGCCTAGGCAAATGATGTCATACATCAGCCTTCAGGAAGGAAGGAGGGGTTTAATCAGCTAAGCACACCCTCCTACCTGTATGCTTGAGCTAAGGGCAGATGGATTCCAGTAAGTAATTGCTACTTTACTCAAGGGCCAGAAATGCTAGGGGGGGGGGTTCAAAGGGATTTTTCAGCAAATAAAGCATGGAGACATGGATGGATGGGAGAGTTTGCTTTGAATATTAAAAATGAATTAAATAGCGCTTTTGGTTTGGGGTGCTCAGATACAGTGTAGTTCTGATTTAAGCTAGTGTAGTTCTGTAGATTTTTGGTGACAGCGTCACTTTAAGCTGACCCGTGGACAGGTAGAAGGTTAAACATTCCAGTCATACTGGGTAATGATTATTCCTTATCATCACTATTGCAGTATTGCAGTGATCGGTCAGTCATACTGGGTAATGATTATTCTTAATCATCACTATTGCAGTGATCGGTCAGTCATACTGGGTAATGATTATTCTTTATCATCACTATTGCAGTGATCGGTCAGTCATACTGGGTAATGATTATTCTTTATCATCACTATTGCAGTGATCGGTCAGTCATACTGGGTAATGATTATTCTTTATCATCACTATTGCAGTGATCGGTCAGTCATACTGGGTAATGATTATTCTTTATCATCACTATTGCAGTGATCGGTCAGTCATACTGGGTAATGATTATCACTATTGCAGTGATCGGTCATGCTGCAACAGTGATTTATGTGAGTATGACAAAGTTTATCTTTTTGTGGGGTGGCATACTTTTTGAGTCTGGACAGGAAACAAATGCAAGGAAGTCTGTCTCTAAGCAGCACTATACATCCTGTAAGTTGTGATAGTCAAAGACCAAAAGACAGATGAAAATGGTTTAAAAAGATCTCTTTCATCTGTGCATTAGCGATAATGCCATCCTTTAAAGTGGTTCTAAAGTCAAAATGTCAAAGTATTCCCTGCATTGAGGTTAAAGTGTTTGTTAACGCATATATAACAAACACTGCCAGAGCCTGGCATAGCACACTGCATTAGTCTTTTATAAAACCGAAGCTTGTAAATACCTATTTAGAACAATCTTTAGGCCGGTCACATGACTCACGGCCACTGTATAATTCAGATGGATGGCTTTTCCAGGAGGGGTAGAGATCTCCCTCTGACGTCAGCTGGGGAGATCACATGGCTGCTTAGCCCCTCCTGCAGTAGCCCTGGAAACTGGCCGAGAGTCACGTGACCGGCCTGAAGATCGCGCTAAATTGGTATTTACAATGCTCATTTTTATAAAAGACTACTACAGTGTGCTATATCAGGCTACAATAGAGGTGCTGGCGGGGACCATTTACAATTTTTTCATTTTACCAATGGCGGCGGGGGGGGGAGCAGAGATAGAGACACAGACACATAGCTGACAGGCAGGAGGGGGTGAGGGGGAGAGAGGAGAGCTGAGAGTAGGGCTACCGATGACGAAGGGACGTTTGCTGACCACGGTGGTCAGGGCTCAGTAGCCCTGATTTTCGTGGTCAGCGCAGAGAGGGGGATACAGGAAGTGGCAGGATTAGGGAGGTTTTTTACATTTTAGAGAGGGGCAGATTACATAGCAAAAGCACTGTGCTGTTTAATCTGCTTAAAGGGAGCAGGAAATCTATTTGGGGGGGTTAACAAACACCACACTAACTGTTCCCCCTCCCAACCATCCCTAAACATTTGCCTGTCTTCTCTCATCAATCCAGCACTGTCCCGGCTGCAGCACTGCTCTTCTCTCTTCCCGGTCTCACAGGAAACACTGAGGGCAGCGGAAGCCATAGGCTCCTGTTGCTGTCAATCAAATTCCTGTGAGGAGGGAGTGGGGTAATGACTTACCAGTGCTGTGTTTATCTATGGACTCACACAGCCTGGCTGAGGAGTGCGGCTACACGGGTGTCTCCATAGCACATCACATTGCTAAGGGGCACCTGAAGGAAGAAGGAATGGACAGCACCAATGGGGGACTGCCAAAGAGGAGGTAGGGGACTGCTCTGTACAATATCATTGCACAGAGAAGTTAAGTATAACCTCTTTAACCCTCGGCTCCTGCTACTATAGCTTTTTTGGCTTACTCTTATTAATCAGGCGCTCCCATTATAGAAATTGACATATGAAGCTAGGGGCTGCTTTTAGCAAATTCCATAAAATCTGGGATTTGTGGGTAAATTCCATCTGTACTATACCACCTGATACTTAAGGTACTGACTGGAGCTAGGGACTATTTGCTGATTTCGCCCCCCCCCTTTCAATTGTTACACGTACATGCCACGCTTTATTGATGATCTGTACCTTAACTACTACCGCCATTTTTTGCGATATGGCACTGCGTCGTTTTAACTGACAATTGCGCGTTAGTGCGACGTTGTACCCAAACAAAATTGACATCCTTTTTTTCCCACAAATAGAGCTTTCTTTTGGTGGCATTTGATCACCTCTGTGGTTTTTATTTTTTGCGCTCTAAACAAAGAGCGATAGTTTTGAAAAATAAATCAAAAAATGTTTTACTTTTTGCTATAATACATATCAAAAAAAAAACTGGGCTTCTGAGTGACAGAAGGTTTTTCACCTTAATGCATAGAATGCATTAAGGTGAAAAACCTTGAGGGTTTACAACCCCTTTAAGTCTTTATAGATGAGTTCATGATGTATAAACACTTTTCTTAATACTCACTGTACGTGTATAAAGTGGACACTCTGTTTACATTATGTTGTGATACTTGAGCAAGGTTTGCTCTGTTTTCTTTCTTTGGTACTTGCAAAATGTACAATAAAGTTGCCCAAAAAAAATGGGGGGGGGGGGGGGAGTATACCCTCCTTTTATTTTAGTTAAACAAAGTTAAAAATGTAATATCATTTTAGGTCAGGTATAGGCCCATGACCTTTCAGATGGTCTACAAAAGGTTGCCAAAATATGTTACGGACTTGCAGTTCCTCAGGAGATGCAGCTTCTACCAAATCATTATTAGTTTTATATCATTCCTATAGCAATTCCATAATACAAAGCTTCTAATGGAAGATATAGTACAATTCACACCAATCCCTTGTGAGATTGGGGTGATTAAACTCAAGCAGCAGGTGCATTTACGAAAAGTTGCGCCGGTCCAAACTGTCATTTTAGGGTGTGGCAACCCACTTTTATTGAATAAATGAAAAGTTCACTTGTACAGCAGTTGCCCACGCAGGGGTTTCTTCCACATAATCGTGCATAAACAAATACCGAGCCACCTGGTTCACTTGTTGGCAGCACTGCTGCTCCTCTTACCAGTCCTTTTGACTGTGTCATCCAGCTCTCCTGGAACATTTGGCTCTCCAGCCTTTGGTCACAGCGCCCTGCTGCACGGCCCACCTCCTGGCCTAAGGATTGGGGTTCTCCTGACACCCCCTATAGGAGCTGACCTGACTCCAGGAATTGAGACTTGCTGTCTCCTGGCTGGGCCCTCTGACCCCTCAAAGAGACCTCTGTCTCGTGGCTTCTGGCTGGGGCCCCCTGACCGCGGGTGAGACCTTTCATCTCCCACACTGGGAGCAGTCTCCAAACTTGGAGTTGTCTCCAAAATGGGAGCTTTGAGCAATTCTCAGACCCGAGTATATAATGAGCCTGCACACCTGTGTAGTCAGCCAGGTTGCAGGCATCTAACAAAATTTGGACACAGGATTGAATGTTCGGATTCAGAACTACAGAATTTGGAGAAAGACAAAAACACTGCTTTCTCCAGTCAGAAATGATAGCTCTGAACCTCGCATTAACCCTAAGACCCCTTTCACACTGAGGCGCATTTCAGGCGCTTTCATGCTAAAAAAAAGCAAAGGAAAAGCTCACGAAAACCTATTTCCATTAAAATCAATGAATACTTTCACACTGGGGCAGTGCGCTGGCAGGGCAATGAAAAAACACCCCTCTCCATTGAAATGAATGGAAAGCTCTTCAAAAGTTCCTGAAAAGCTCTTCAAAAGCGCCTGAAAAGCTCTTCAAAAGCGCTCAGTGTTTTACTGGCATTTTAGAAGCGCCTCAGTGTAAAAGGGGCCTTAATGCGAATCCTGTGTCACACTTTCCTATATTCTGACAGTACCAGAGCCTCCCTTTTTCACACCCTTTTAAAAGCACGTGCAATCCATTGTCCTTCTTAATCATCCAGACACACTCACACTAGGACCGAGGTGGTCAGAAGTCAATTGATCAATTTAGAGTTGTTGGAGGAAAGACAGCCTGTAAAGAAAACCAACACAAACAGGAAAGATCATAAAAATGAGCAACTAAACCCAACCCAATTCTATATGAAGAGCATGCTAAGAACCTATTTACTGTGTTGCTTGTTATTTGGACATCTATTGCTACCATAGACATGACATTAAGATGCAGCCTGGCTGAAAATGCCCGATTTGGGTGACTTGCATCACATAACTGTGCCGTAGGGTCCTCACTCTGCAACTACTTCCTCCAGACAGTTTAATCCTCTATTTGGGTCATCTGATTTAGTGATTGTAAAGGCTTTCTTGCCATTGTAGATGCTAGATCACATTTTGAGGTTAATGTGACTACTATTTGCAATCAGGGCACTGAATACAATGTTGTCTGATCCCTGATTTTCTGTGCTGATTCTGTGAATGAGGTGGAACACGGAGTAAGAAAAAGATATTTGTGTGATGGATAAATGATATGTAATAGTAGCTGTGTGCCTGAGATTAATCTGTCAGGGTGACCTGCTCTCTGCCCTCCACTTGCATTAGTAACACAAAGTTGTTGTTTTTTTTCTTTCAAGAAAATACTTGAAACATCAATACATTTAACATCTACAGCATTCTTTTTCTTTTCTAGCATGCCAATGGACTTTTAATGCACTTGGGAATAGTGTTGCCTTTGCTGGATAAACCAGTTCTTCTGTTTTGTGCGCTAGTACATTCCCACATTCAGGCCTGTTCATCAGCCTTCAGTCTAGTAACTCCCAAAGAAGTGGATACTGCTTAGAGCAGACTTTTTGAACCTTTTTATGATAGAGGAACCCTTGAACAAAAGTTAGAGATTTCAGGGAACCCCAAAATACATTGTACAGGAGAGTAGTTTGTATCATTCACACCAGCAGGTGCGTATTATGTATAATGTGCATCGGTGAGTGAGCACTGTGGAGGGGTAGCGCGATGCACTGTTAGACCGTTGTTAAATGCGTTGTCTTTTTATACCTTTCTAAAATGTCTCAAAATAACATTTCATTTATCTTTTTGCATTGTAGTATGTTGGAACATGCTGCGCTGTGTAAAAACACGTCTTTTGTTTTTCAGCATACATTAATGCAGTGCACTGGTGTGAACTGAAACAATAAGACATAAGGCAAATTGCCTTGTCTATGTATTGAGACTGCACTGGGAATGGCTACTCATTGCATGCTAAAACATATGATGTGACTGGGCCCTTAGGCTGGCCATACATGAGTACATTTTTTCACATGACCAGCTGGTTGAACGAAAGAAAATTGACTCAATTTCCCCCATCTACACATTTGATGCAGATGGGGTAATTCCTCCTGGTGAGCTATTGTATTGTGACAGTGGGTAGACTTCCCGGACGTGAGAATACATTTTATCAGGGCCTTCAGCTATAGGCTGGTGGTACACAAGTCAATCAATCGAACCGTCCAAATAGAGATCCATGTATGACCAGCTTTAGGCATTTGGCTTTCAGCGCAGGGGCTTAGAGCTGTTGCACTTGTAACTTGACCCACAGAAGCACATGTACAGGTATCACCTCCTCCCACTTCTTATTAAAGATCAGGCAGGTATTATAGAGGTTTCCTATTAAAGGAGAAGTACAGGTAAAGCTTGCTTGGCTGTACTTCTCCTGTAGATCACAGAAGTGTAGTTCGTTCTGCGCTGCTTTGACCCATTTTCAGCTGACAGTGGGCTGAAGTCACAGAGTCCAGGCTGGGGAATAATCACAACCATATGGTCGGAATCCACCCAGAATTGGCACCTGGTTTACCGTCTCAGTGAGCAACTGAGAGCCTGAGCCAGCCGCTCCCGCCCCTCCACAGCTCAGAGCTCCAGAAGGGGCAGAGCAGACATAGTTACATATAGTTACATAGTTAGTCAGGTTAAAAAAAGACACAAGTCCATCTAGTTCAACCAAAAAAAAAAAAAATCATACAATCCCAAGGAGACAGCAATCACTGAGCGATCAGCTGTGTTTAATCGCTCAGTTCTCAGTGTTAGAGCCAGGTGGGGGACAGGTGCAGCATTGGACCAAGGCTGCATCCACCTAGGTAAGCATGATTCTTAAGAAAAAAAATCCAAAACTTCTCTTTTACGTATTTATCTGAAACCAGGTGCACTACCCTAATCTTGCGCCTGTATGATGACATTAGCAGCTGGAACTTTAATGGTACTGTCGGCAGATATCAATGTAGTCAGTAGTGTTCAACAATGACTCTGCTTTGAAACCACTGCTGAGTAGATATAAATCCATTGCAGCAGTGGTCTGTGGTTGAACCTTCGTTTAGAAACCCTATGGCTAGAGCAGTGTTTCTCAACTCCAGTCCTCAAGGTGCCCCAACAGGTCATGTTTTCAGGTTTTCCATTATTTTGCACAGGTGAATTGATCAGTTTCACTGCCTAAGTAATGACCACAGCTGTTTCATCTGAGGGAAATCCTGAAAACATGACCTGTTGGGGCGCCTTGAGGACTGGAGTTGAGAAACACTGGGCTAGAGTACCCTCATTTGCGGTGAAGCGGGGCTGTCTCTCTTTGCTAGCTTTAACGGAAAAGACATGCATAGAATAGAGAATGGCCTGGAAGGTAGATGCAGAACTTTATTTTGAAAAGAGGTATTAAAAGAGTCATCTTTCCATAAATGATACTGGTTGGTTTCCTCAAGAAGCAGTGCATGTACACCATTCATTCATCTTAAGAATTGGTTACTTATGTTTCAACCTTGAACCACTTGCTGACCGCCTCACGTCGATATACATTGGCAGAATGGCTCTCCTGCGCAAAATGACGTACCTGTACGTTAGTCAGTAAGAGCAGGATAGACTCAATGTCCGCCGGCGGCCCGCAATTGCGACAAGGAAAGGCAGAACGGGGAACAAGGCATTCCCCCGTTCTGACAGGGATTTACTGTTCCTAGTGATTGGGAGCAGTGATCTCTGTCATGTTAAGCCCTCCTCCCCCTACAGTTAGAACACGCTGAGAGAACACACTTGACCCCTTGATTGCCCCCTGGTGTTATTCCCTTCCCTGCCAGTGTCATTTTTACATTGATCAGTGCATTTTTATAGCACTGATCAATGTAATAATGTCACTGGTCCCCAAAAAGTGTCATTTGGGGTCAAATTTGTTCGCCGCAATGTCGCAGTCCCGCTAAAAATCGCAGATCGCCGCCATTACAAGTAAAAACAATAGAAAAAAAATAAAGGTCCCTAAATCGATCGCGTAGTTTGTAGACGCGATAACTTTTGCGCAAACCAATCAATATACACCTATTGCAATTTTTTTTTTACCAAAAATATGTAGAAGAATATATATCTGCCTATAAAAAAAAGGAAAATTGTGTTTTCTATTTTTTAATGACAGTTGTTTAGGATACATAGTGCTTTAGCAAATAAATGTCATTCAGTTCAACAGGAGAGCTGCTAACTTGATAGTCACAGTAGAAGATAGGTGTGTGACGGTGACTCCACTAGTAGCTGATGGCTGGACAATGTAAGAAATTGTTTCATTCAGCTGTGTTTATGGATTTGTATGTTTCAGAAATGTACTGTGTTTGAGTGCTGCCTCTGGGCAGGGGGCTGCTCTGTGTGTTACCTGGATTGAGTTGGAGCGAGTTTGAAATCCCCAGGGACTTATTCTGTGCCGAGAAATGTGGGAGGAACATTGACAAAAGAAACTCTATTGTTTGTCACTCTGGAGGAAAATGGAGGAAAATTGCAATCACATTAGCATTAATACAACAACTTTCCCTAAATGGAAACACGGCAGGAAATCTTCTGCAAACCTGCAAGAATATAAGAAGTGAAATGGAGAAATGCTCTCCTTTATTTTGTTTTATTTTCCATGACGTGATCCTCTGTGCAAATGACAGATTATGTGCCAAATTGGTGTCATATGCTCTCAAATGCCTCCTAGAAAACAACTTGCTGCACTGTATGCTAGTGCTGAGCATCGCCACATGGTATTCCTTATGTAACTAGGGCAGAGTAATGGTCTAGTCTAACAACATAGCATGCTGGGGGTTTAATAAGCTGTTAACTCTAGGCTGGCAGGCAGGATTGAGGAAACAGGTGAACGGAGCTCTTGTATACTGGGTTAGGTATACAGTATCTCACAAAAGTGAGTACACCCCTCACATTTTTGCAAATATTTTATTATATCTTTTCATGTGACAACACTGAAGAAATGACACTTTGCTAAAATGTAAAGTAGTGAGTGTACAGCTTGTATAACAGTGTAAATTTGCTGTCCCCTCAAAAAAACAACACACAGCCATTAATGTCTAAACCGCTGGCAACAAAGGTGAGTACACCCCAAAGTGGAAATGTCCAAATTGGGTCCAATTAGCCATTTTCCCTCCCCGGTGTCATGTGACTCGTTAGTGTTACAAGGTTTCAGGTGTGAGTGGGGAGCAGGTGTGTTTAATTTGGTGTTATTGCTCTCACTCTCTCATACTGGTCACTGGAAGTTCAACATGGCACCTAAAGATGGCCTAGGCTATAAGAAGATTGCCTAGACCCTGAAACTGAGCTGCAGCACGGTGGCCAAGACCATACAGCGGCTTAACAGGACAGGTTCCACTCAGAACAGGCCTCGCCATGGTTGACCAAAGCAGTTGAGTGCACGTGCTCAGTGTCATATCCAGAGGTTGTCTTTGACAAACAGACATATGAGTGCTGCCAGCATTGCTGCAGAGGTTGAAGGGGTGGAGGTCAGCTTGTCAGTGCTCAGACCATACGCCGCACACTGCATCAAATTGGTCTGCATGGCTGTCATCCCAGAAGGAAGCCTCTTCTAAAGATGATGCACAAGAAAGCCCGCAAACAGTTTGCTGAAGACATGTGTCAGAAACCATGAATCAGACCGAGACAGAAGTACAGTTAATCACACTTGTTTAATAATAATAATAATAATAAAAAGCTAAACTGAGCAATCGTAGTCAATACATAGCTAGAGTTCAATAACCAGATCGGGTAGTCAGCCAATGCCAATGTCAGAGAGCCAGAGATCAACGTAGTAGTACAGCAAGCAGGATCAGGAGCCAGAAGGCAAGTCAGCCGAGCAAGTCTTCAACAAGAATGCAGGAGAAAGTCTCTGAGATGTGACCAGAGGCGAAGGCAGAGATGAAGTGAGCTGGACGGCTTTAACCACTTGCCGACCGCCGCACGCCGATGTATGTCTAAAGTTTGGCGGTGGATATCGTTGCTAGCTGCTGCCATAACCCCGGTATCACTGTTTTTGTGCGGCGGTTGGCTTTCAGATAAAAGTGGTCTCTGCGGCGGATTTGCCGCAAGATCACTTTTATCGGTGGCGGGGGAGGGCCCCCCTCCCGCCGTGATCTGGTGCCCTCTACCGCTTACCGGAGCCGTCAGTAGCGGCGGAGGCGATTGCGTCTGTCTCCCTGCTGTGCCTGGAGACGAGTGAGGCTAAGATGGCGCCCACTCGTCTCTATGACACTGCTGGGCGGAAGCAACGTCAAAACGTCACTTCCGCCCATACGTCTTAAAGGCACATTTTTTTCAATGTCATTTTTTTAAATGACTTTTTTTTTTTATTGCATTTTAGTGTAAATATGAGATCTGAGGTCTTTTTGACCCCAGATCTCATATTTAAGAGGTCCTGTCATGCTTTTTTCTATTACAAGGCATGTTTACATTCCTTGTAATAGGAATAAAAGTGACACATTTTTTTTTTTTAAAACAGTGAAAATAAATAAAATCATGTAAAATAAATGATAAAAATAAATAGTTTTTTTTTTTTAAAAACCCCCGTCCCGACGAGCTTGCGCGCAGAAGCGAACGCATACGTGAGTAGCGCCCGTAATCGTTAGAGCGAGTGCAATAATTCTAGCCCTAGACCTCCTCTGTAACACAAAACATGCAACCTGTAGAATTTTTTAAACGTCATTACCTTGCACAATATAAAAAAAATTGGGCTAACTTTACTGTTGTCTTATTTTTTTTTATTCAAAAAAGTTAATTTTTTTCCAAACAAGCTCGCTTGTAAGAGCGCTGCACAAATACGGTGTGAAAAAAAGTTTTGCACTGACTGCCATTTTATTCTCTAGGGTGTTCGAAAAAAACAATATATAATGTTTGGGGGTTCTAAGTAATTTTCTAGCAAAAAAAACTGTTTTAAACATGTAAACACCTAAGTTCCAAAACGAGGCTGGTCCTTAAGTGGTAGCCAGGACTGACGAGCAGATCATCAACAGCTGAGTCACTGTGCAGTGAAAGGAGCTGGCAATTAGCCGACAGCTGAGCAGCCAGCTCAGAGTAGGAAGGGCAGAGCCCAGCCCTGACAACAAGCACACTAAGGACACAGATTACTGTAACCATGTCCTGTGGTCTGATGAGACCAAGTTAAACTTATTTGATTCAGATGGTGTCAAGCGTGTGTGGTGTCAACCAGGTGAGGAGTACAAAGACAAGTGTGTCTTGCCTACAGTCAAGCATGGTTGTGGGAGTGTCATAGTCTGGGGCTGCATGAGTGCTGCTGGCATTGGGGAGCTGCAGTTCATCGAGGGAGCTATGAATGCCAGCATGTATTGTGACATACTGAGACTTTGCCGCAGGGCAGTATTCCAACATGATAACGACCCCAAACACACCTGCAAGACGACTACTGCCTTGCTAAAGAAGCTAAAGGTTAAGGTGATGGACTGGCCAAGCATGCCTCCAGACCTAAACCCTATTTAGCATCTGAGGGGCATCCTGAAACGAATGGTAGAGGAGCGCAAGGTCTCTAACATCCACCATCTCTGTGATGTCATCATGAAGGAGTGGAAGAGGACTCCAGTGGCAACCTGTGAAGCTCTGGTGAACTCCATGCCCAAGAGGATTATGGCAGTGCTGGAAAATAATGGTGGCCACACAAAATATTGACACTTTGGGCACAATTTGGACATTTTCACTTAGGGATGTACTCACCTTTGTTGCCAGCGGTTTAGACATTAATGGCTGTGTGTTGAGTTATTTTGAGGGGACAGCAAATTTACACTGTACACTCACTACTTTACATTGTAATTTTGTGTAATTTCTTCAGTGTTGTCACATGAAAAGATATACTCAAACTTTTACAAAAATGTGAGGGGTGTATTCACTTTTGTGAAATACTGTATATAGGCTTGTAATTGTCACAAATATCTCCCAAAACCACTTCTGGTAAACTGAGAATAGAAAGCTCTAAAAAGGAAGTGTGGAGCTGGGTGTGAAGCACGAACATACCAGTTACTTCCTGGGGCGTATCTTCAATTATGAGTGTAAATCCTGAACCGAAAATTAACCTTTAAATCAATGTTAACCCAAAATGGGAAAGTTATAAGCATTTTAAACCATAAAAGCTTAATGCTGCTCAAGAGTTACTGCTCTTCTCATCTAGTCACCAAGAAATATTCTTTGACATCGTGTTGTGATTGGTAAAGAAGCCTTTTCCTTTGCCAATATCTGCAGAAAATATTGCAAAACCATTCAGCTTTTAAACACAAGACCAGTGTGTAATCAGTGAACAAAGCTCCTATCTGTCCCCAGAGATCATCTTATTCCCTTGCTGGTTGCCATCATCTTTCTCCTTCCACAGTAAAACCAAAGTTAAACCAGAATGTCAATCAAAGACAGCATGTCAAAGTCAGCTCTGCCCTTCCTAGGACTATCACGTGTCACTGATTTTTGCAAAACAGTAGGCATACATCAATGGCCCAGGGAGTGGTTATTAGTGGTTGGGGAGGGGGAAGCTGCTCGAATAGCATCACTGTAGCTCTGACAAGACAGGGGGTGGATAAGACCGCTGTAAAGAGGCTGTTTCTCTCACACAGAGTTTACTGCAGGGCTGTCCAACCTGTGACCCACAGGCCGCATGCAGCCCAAAATCGCTATGAATGCGGCCTAACACAAAATCGTAAACCTACTTAAAAATGTACATTTTTTGGTAAAAATGCATTTACCCTTTGCAAACACATGCGGACAAAGAAAAATTTGACAGTGTCTCTTTACTGGACTTTTATAAATTGTCATGGTTATGCAATAGAGTTTCTCTGTCAGCTTACCTGTCTCCATGTGTTCATCTCTAAAGACCAGCTGCCTCTCACCTGACTGGTTTTATAACCTCTCCTCTAAGCATGGCCCCACCCCAGGCCCTATCAGGGAACCCTATATTAACCTGTGCACTGCAAGCCAGCAGGGCTGATCAACCATTGTGTGTTAGCCTCCGTGTGTACTTGCTGTGTTTCCTACATCTGATTCTTGTTACCGACTTTGGCCTGTTCTCGACTCTCCTTGTTACCCTGACCTTTGGCGTGTTATCTTTATCCCTGTCTGCTAGTCGCCCTGACCTTTGGCTTACCCCTTACTTCCCTGTCGTTCCAGCCTGCTGCGTCCTTCCTCTTCTCCTGTAGTCTACTGTGAGTGTGAGACCCTGGCGGCCACGACCTGGAGCCAGACTGCAGCGCAGTCCATCCTTACCACTAGAGGCTCTGGTGAACACCCGCTGGCTCTTAGACTCCGCGCCCTTGGGAATCTATGCTCTAGCTCCCACTGGGATCCATGTTAGTTATCCTGTATCCTGAACCTTCCAGGGTTCAATCTGCAGCAGTCAGTCCTAGGGTCCACTACCTTAGCGGTGCACTTCTGACTCCTACAGAGTGCATCTGTCACCTGGTCCCAGGTGACCTGACATAAGTTTTATCTTCCCAAAGACAAATCTCCCACTCTTCAGAACTCCACTCTTCACACTTCATGCATGTCCCTTTCGGCACTTATATTTGTGAGCAACTATTTTCAATGTTGAAGCACACAAAGGGCAAAGTTAGAACCAAAATATCTGATCAGTACCTTGAGAATTCATTGAGAATTGCTACTATATCCATCGAACCAGATATTGATGTGTTTGTTTATCAAAAACAGTGTCAAATAAGCCTGCCAGTATCCCAGACAAGTGAAACTAACCTTAGTGACACTACCAGCAGGTCCCAGTCAATGCCTTTCATGTTCTAAACCTTGGCTATGTGTACCCCCGGAGTCTCTGAAACACATAAACGCCCCAGTACTCAACATCCGATTGCATTCCACTATGTAATGCAATGCAGGACATCTTTAAATATGCTGAGTCAGGCCCGCCATTGGGGGGGAGGCAATACACATGTAGGGGGCCTGGGCCCCCAAACCAACGACTTGTTAGCTTACTGTATAGTAAAAGCCAGGGCTTTGTTTCATGACGGCACTTCCCGGCACCTCTGCCAGAGAACGTGAGAGAGAAGCACTCTCAGTATACTATTGCTTTAGCAGGGTGGCTGAGGAGTAAACCAATGCTGCTCACTTAGTTCCGGCTGCAACCTGAGAGAGGGGAAGGTGGAGTGATATCATCTGCACTCCACCTCTCCTGTAGGCCGAACGATGGTTTGGGCGCCACTCGCAGCTCAGCTAGAAGAGCTGAGCTGTGTGTAGCCTGCCTGACTGACTGCTCACTGTGGATTGAAGACAAGTTGTTAGATATCACATTTTTGGAAAATGTATTGACAAGGTTTCTGCATGTGGGCCTTTGCAGTGACTGTCTCTTTGTTGGATTGGGCTGTGCCTGTCATTTTGTTGGATTGGACTGTCTCTTTGCTTGATGGTGATGTCTCTTTGCTGGATTGGGCTGTCTCTTTTCTATATGAGGATGACTCTGCTAGATTAGGCTGTCTCTTTGCTGGATTGGGATGTCTCTTTGCTGAATATATGGGGATGCCTCTTTGCTGGATGGGGATGTCTCTCTGCTGGATTGGGCTGTCTCTTTGCTATATGGTGGTGTCTCTTTGCTGGATTGGGCTGTCATTTTGCTGGACTGGGATTTCTCTTTTTTGAATATATGGGCATGTCTCTTTACTGACACAACAGTCGTACCACTTTGGATCCGACTTTGCCCTGCGACTTTAAGTCTAACATGTGTCCGACTTCAATGAACAAGGATCCGACTTTGATCCCCGACAATACCAGGCACTGTGTGCTATGAATCTTTAGGTGAAACTCCACACATGTAAAAAAAACTATATGGGTTCCCCGTCCAAGAGCATACCAGGCCCTTCGGTCTGGTATGTATTTTCAAGGGAACCACCACGCCGAAAAAACGGCATGGGGGTCCCCCCAAAATCCATACCAGACCCTTATCTGAGCACACAGCCCGGCAGGTCAGGAAAGGGGGTGGGGACGAGCAAGCGCCCCCCCTCCTGAACTGTACCAGGCCGCATGCCCTCAACATGGGCTGGTGGGTGCTGTGGGGCAGGAGGGGCCCTGTGCCCCCCACCCCAAAGCATCTTGTCCCCATGTTGATGAAGACAAGGGCCTCTTCCCAACAACCCTGGCCGTTGGTTGTCAGGGTCTGCAGGCGGGGGGCTTATCAGAATCTGTAAGCCCCCTTTAACAAGGGGGCCCCCAGATTCTGGACCCCCACCCTATGTGAATGAGTATGGGGTACATTGTATCCCTACCCATTCACCTAAAAAAAATGTCAAAAATAAAACACATTACACAGGTTTTTAAAACGGTCATTTTTTCAGGAGCAGTAATGTTAAGAATGCTTAAAGTGAAACAATAAAAATGAAATATTCCTTTAAATATCGTGCCTGGGGGGGGTCCCCTTAGTCTGCCTGTAAAATAGCACATTTTCCCCATGTTTAGAAAAGTATGCTGAAGTAGGATCAAAGTCAGACCAAAGTAGTGCAGGGAGCATTTTCAAAGTCGGACAGACTTGTGTCGGACCACTTAAGATGGCTCCCATGGGGAAACATTGATTTTCACACATAATGCAACATGAGCTCCCAACAATGTCGGAGCGTTTGTCGTACCAGTGTGAACCCAGCCTCATACCTATTTTTTCTTTTAATTGGTAGTGACAAGTCAACACTTTGACTTGCCTTGAAATGCTTAGAGGGAGCAGTAGCCAGCATCCCTGTAATCTGGAGATCCCTGAATCCACTTGCTGGTGCGGCTGGAGCACCTACCTTGCTCATTCTCAAATAAGGAAAAACTTATATAAAAAGAAAAAAGTTTTTTAATGCCACCAAACATATTTAACCCTGCCTTGGAAATCTGAATGTGATTGGTGATTAGGGATGAGCCAAACACCCCCCGGTTCGGTTCGCACCAGAACTTGCAAATTTGTGCGAACATGCGAACACCATTAAAGTCTATAAGACACGAACGTGAAAAATCAAAAGTGCTCATTTTAAAGGCGTATATGCATGTTATTGCCATAAAAAGTGTTTGGGGGCCCGGGTACTGCCCCAGGGGACATGTATCAATGCAAAAAAAAGTTTTTAGAATAACGTTTTTTTCAGGAGCAGTGATTTTAAGAATGCTTAAAGTGAAACAATAAAAATGAAATATTCCTTTAAATATCGTGCCGGGGGGGGGTCCCTTTGGTCTGCCTGTAAAGTAGCACATTTTTCCCATGTTTAGAAAAGTACTGCGGCAAAATGACATTTCTGAAGGAAAAAATGTCATCTAAAATTGCTCACGGCTGTAATGTATTGCCAAATCCCAGCAATATACATAAAAAAATCATTTAAAAAAACAGTGTGGGTCGATGGTTCGAATCCCAACCATAGCACTACCTGCCTGGAGTTTGCATGTACTCCTTGTTCCTGCATGGGTTTCCATCCACAACCCAAAGAAATTGGCCCTAGTATGTGTAGTTATGAATGTGAGTTAAGGACCATAGATTGTAAGTTCTTTGAGGGCAGGGACTGATGTGAGTACAATATACAGTATATATGTGAAGTGCTGCGTAAATTGACAGCACTATATAAGTACCTGTAATAATAATAAATGTGCAATAAATCAGTGCATCTCTAATAAGTAACTCCAAGGAGATAATATTTGGTCATAGCTGGATATGTCCAGAGAATAGACAATTTCCCCCCAAGATTAGTAGTGATGCTAATGTCTGCAGGTCACATACACAACATACACAACAAACTTATAAAACTTCTGTTCCTTTCAGGCTAGGAAGTATTTTTCACCTGATGACTGATCACCATTTATATAAATATATGATTAATGTACTGTATGTCCTGTTGAAAGTTGAACTTAAAGGGTTTGTTACCCCAAGACTTCATATTCCTGATATGTGCCTGCTGTACCATCTACAGTACTTGTATGAGAAAGTATCCTGTTCTCTTTGTATTGCTGCCTTTATGTGAAATCCCTGGTGATTCTGCTAGTCCCTCTGCTTTCCTATTAAAAACTGACCTCGCTAAGCAGGAGAGCACACAGTGGTCAGTTCTCTGGCTATGCTGGGAACTCAGTGTGCTCTCCTCCAATGATCAGACTTATCCTGACACGCCCCTGCTGCACAGCCATTCACTGGAAAGCTCAGTGTGCTGCTGCTTCTCCTCCCCCTCCCCAGCTCTTATGCAGCTGAGAACAGAGGGAATGTGATCATTTATAAAAAAAAGGGGGAAAAATATATATATATATATATATTTTTTTTTTTTTTTAACTATGCACAAATGTTTTGCCTTTCATTGCTATTTTAAACTGAATCAGTTGTTTTACAATTTGCAGTCACTTTAACTGGTCATTCATGAAGCCTGTAATATTGATGATTACAAAGAAAACTGTTAACTTTGTTTTCTTAACTGTGGCGTGGCACATACTGCCAATTTGAATACTGTAGAGGTAAGACATTGGAGCTTATGTTTTACTGTCCTTCCTGGCCAGCCAGCAGTAACTTGGACATGAAGTGAGGGAAAACCACCTTTATACACCAAAATGTTTTTATAGCAGTTGGTGTCGGTTTTGGGGAGATAATCCCTTACTTCCTGTCCTGTCCTGATGGCACCAGTAACCAGAACAGGAAATAAAGGACAATCTTCCATACAGGGACAAAAACCGCAGTAAAATGCCAACAGATGTTCAAACCCTTCCCCACTCTATCTAAAATTTAAAAAAAAATGTTTTAGCTAGTGTTACACTTTAAATGCCTAAAGCACCTCAAGTCAAGTTTGAATGTTATTCATAAGCCAAAATGTTCACTGCACTATACTGTAAATACTAGTAGAATAACCATTTTGTCAAATTTGCATGGATGCAAATATCACAGCATTGCATGTAGAGATGTAGATTAGAAAAAGGTTGATTGCATAGAATTACTAGCAAGAGTTTATAATATTACCCAGAGTCCTTTGAGAAAGCCCTACTGAATCTGGGAGTAAGTAAAAAGGCAAAGGGAATGAAAATCTTTCTTAGATACCCACTCCTGCAGTAATATGTGTGACTTACAGGTGGTGAACCCTTCTATTCATATTTGTATATTTATATTTTTAAAATTTTTGGTTCAACTTGATGGATACGGTGGCTTGAAAAAGTATTTATACCCCGTTGAAATGTTTCACATTTTGTCATGTTACAACCAAAACGTAAATGTATTTTATTAGGATTTTATGTGATAGACCAACACAAAGTGGCACATAATTGTGACATGGAAGGAAAATGATAAATGATTTTCAAAATGTTTTATAAATAAATATGTGAAAAGTGTGGCGTGCATTTGTATTCAGTCCCCCTGAGTCAATACTTTGTAGAACCACCTTTCACTGCAATTACAGCTCCAAGTCCTTTTGGAGATGTCTCTACCAGCTTTGCACATCTAGAGAGTGAAATTTTTGCCCATTCTTCTGTGCAAAATAGCTCAAGCTTTGTCAGATTGGATAGAGAGCTATTTTCAAGTCTTGCCAGAGATTCTCAATTGGATTTAGGTCTGGACTTTGACTGGGCCATTCTAACACATGAATATGCTTTGATCTAAACCATTCCATTGTTGCTCTGGCTGTATGTTTAGGGTTGATGTCCTGCTGGAAGGTGAACCTCCACCCCAGTCTCAAGTCTTTTGGAGACTCTAACAGGTTTTCTTCTAAGATTGCCCTGTATTTGGCTCCATCCATCTTCCCATCAACTCTGACCAGCTTCCCTGTCCCTGCTGAAGAAAAACATCCCCACAAGATGATGCTGCCACCACCATGTTTCACGGTGGGGATGGTGTGTTCAGGATGATGTGCAGTGTTCGTTTTCCACCACACATAGTGTTTTGCTTTTAGGCCAAAAAGTTAAATGTTGGTCTCATCTGACCAGAGCACCTTCTTCCACATGTTTGCTGTGTCCCCCACATGGCTTCTCGCACACTGCAAACAGGACTTCTTATGGCTTTCTTTCAACAATGGCTTTCTTCTTGCCACTCTTCCATAAAGGCCAGATTTGTGGAGTGCATGAATAATAGTTGTCCTGTGGACAGATTCTCCCACCTACGCTGTGGATCACTGCAGCTCCTCCAGAGTTACCATGGGCCTCTCGGCTGCTTCTCTAATTAGTGCTCTCTTTATCAGTTTAGGTGGACAACCATGTCTTGGTAGGTTTGCAGTTGTGCCATACTCTTTCCATTTTCGGATGATGGATTGAACAGTGCTCCATGAGAGGTCAAAAGCTTGGGATATTTTTTTTTTAGCCTAACCCTGCTTTAAACTTTTCCACATTTTTTCCCTGACCTGTCTGGTGTGTTCCTTGGGCTTCATGATGCTGTTTGCTCACTGAGGTTCTCTAACAAACCTCTGAGGGCTTCACAGAACAGCTATATTTATACTGAGATTAAATTACACACAGGTAGACTCTATTTACTAATTAGGTGACTTCTGAAGGCAATTGGTTTCACTAGATTTTAGTTAGGGGTATCAGAGTAAAGGGGCCTAAATTCAAATGCACGCCACACTTCACATATTTATTTGTAAAAAAAAAAATTGAAAACCATTTATCATTTTCCTTCCACTTCACAATTATGTGCCACCTTATGTTGGTCTATCACATAAAATCCCAACAAAATACATTTACATTTTTGGTTGTAACATGACAAAATTTGGAAAATTTCAAGGGGTATGATTACTTTATCAAGGCACTGTATGTGTCTTATTTAACCTAACTATTAATAGTCAGTCTTCAAAGTGTGTGTAACATTGCAATGTGGAGACATAAAACATGGGAGTTTTTATGTTTTATAGTGATCTACTGCTTGATTGAAGCTTGTACCTCAGTAATCTGGACTATCTGATGTGGTTTATACATAAACTGACTTAACCTATACAATATTTTTTTATTTGTATTTTCAGATTCTGAAGGGAATGTTTGCCAGAGCAGCGAGCTAGTACAGATTATGTTGACAATGCATGGATTCCTGATCCCATCTGCAGACCTGCTCAGCAAGCTCAGGGCATTATATCCTTTATTGTGTAGCACATATACCTTTGCTTGGATGCCCCTCACTGTTCAGGGAACATTCAAACCCAATAGTGAATGAGTACTGTAGTCTATTCTGAAACTTTTAGTATATACTTGTTTATCAATACCAGACATTTCTCCAATGCCACCACTATTGTCTCACCCATATCAGGCTAAGGCATAGCTCCATCTCTAGTGTGTGTTGGGGGTTTCATAACCTCCTTCCATGGATCATTTCCCATTATGGTTCTGTAATTTGTCCTCATTATGAGTGGTGGGAGCTCTAAACCAGTGGTCATCAACTCCTGTCTTCAGGGCCCACTAACAGGCCAGGTTTTATGTATTACCTTGGGGAGATGCAGACTAGAATACTGCAATCACTGAGGAGCAAATTATATCACCTGTGATGTATTTCAGTTATCCTGCAAACCTGGCCTGTTAAGTGGGCCCTGAGGACAGGGTTAATGACCACTGCTCTAAACAGTTAAAGCAGTGGTTCTCAACCTGGGGGTCGAATGACGATTTGCCAGGGGTCTCCAAATCCCGATCTTCAGACACGACTCCCAAAGGTGACATCAGCAGCCAGCGAGACGTCACTTCTGGGAGAGGAGAGACCGCAGCGGATTAACTAGTAAGGTAAGTAGGCTTTTATGATTTGGATATAAACAGCTTGTATATCATACTCTCGCTGTCTGGGAACTTGGTGTGGTCGGCTATGATGTAAATGTATTTACAGAGCTATGTGGCTGAGCACATTTCTTTTTGATAGGGAATTTAGCTTATTTAATTCTGTCTGTAAATGTGTAAGGCAAGAGATGTGGGTGAGATCTTGGGCTGGGGGAGTCTTAAGTTTTATTAATATTACATTACATGTGCCTAATGCTGGAATGAACAGTAAGTAGGGATAGAGTGGTCAAAGCCACCTTGGATTTGAGGTGGATGTGACTTGGTGCAACTCCAGAATTTGTGGCCATAAATTTCCACCTGAACCCATAATGCCCTGCATAACCATTATCCTTGGTCAGATAGGTCCCTAAGAGCCAGTAATCATAGAAAATGGACAAGGGTGGGCTCCCAGTAACTATATAGTTCTCAACATACATACAGTGGGGACGGAAAGTATTCAGCCCCTTTTAAATTTTTCACTCTTTGTTATATTGCAGCCATTTGCTAAAATCATTTAAGTTCATTTTTTCCTCATTAATGTACACACAGCACCCCATATTGACAGAAAAACACAGAATTGTTGACATTTTTGCAGATTTATTAAAAAAGAAAAACTGAAACATCACATGGTTCTAAGTATTCAGACTCTTTGCTCAGTTTTTAGTATTTAGCTCTGGCTGGCCCATTCAAGAACAGTCATGGAGTTGTTGTGAAGCCACTCCTTCATTATTTTAGCTGTGTGCTTAGGGTCATTGCCTTGTTGAAAGGTAAACCTTCGGCCCAGTCTGAGGTCCTAAGCACTCTGGAGAAGGTTTTCGTCCAGGAGATCCCTGTACTTGGCCGCATTCATCTTTCCCCTGTCATCCTGTCCCTGCAGCTGAAAAACACCCCCACAGTATGATGCTGCCACCACCATGCTTCACTGTTGGGACTGTATTGGACAGGTGATGAGCAGTGCCTGGTTTTCTCCACACATACCGCTTAGAATTAAGGCCAAAAAGTTCTATCTTGGTCTCATCAGACCAAAGAATCTTATTTCTCACCATCTTGGAGTCCTTCAGCTGTTTTTTAGCAAACTCGATGTGGGCTTTCATGTGTCTTGCACTGAGGAGAGGCTTCCGTCAGGCCACTCTGCCATAAAGCCCCGACTGGTGGAGGGCTGCAGTGATGGTTGACTTTCTACAACTTTCTCCCATCTCCCGACTGCATCTCTGGAGCTCAGCCACAGTGATCTTTGGGTTCTTCTTTACCTCTCTCACCAAGGCTCTTCTCCCCAGATAGCTCAGTTTCCACATTGTGTATAAAGGCTGTTTAAACCTGACTTCAGAGTCTATAGAGTCAGGCTGCACATGCTCAGTTTGGTATGTATTGCTAGAGAGGTTTTTCTTTCAAGGGAGTATGCATGTGATCAGCACAGGGCCAATCAGCACTGTCCAGACAGAGGGTCAGGGGACTTGCAGTCTCATAGGTCAGTCAGAAAACTCCTGCTATATACTGCTGATGAGAAAGGGTATTTAGCAGTTTATATTTAATAAAATATTTGCATTTCCATGTTCTGTGTACTGTGGGAGACCAGATATAGTGAATGCAGGTTCTGGGTTTAGTAACACTTTAATTATGTTAAATTTGTAAGAATGAAAATACATTCTGCATATCAGATATTTATATTTCGATTCATAACAGTAGCAAAATTATAGCAATGAAGGAACAAGAAAATAATTTTACTGTTAGGGGTCCCCACAACTTAGGAAATTTTATCAAGGGGTCACGGCACTAGGAAGGTTGAGAACCACTGAGCTAAAGCATCACGTAGGTTATCATGGGAAAATCATGTGCAGATGACCATACGAGGTTTTCCTCGCACATTTAATGAGCCAATTTGCTGTTTGACGTCTGCAATCCCTGCCTGGTATCTCATGTATGAAGGACCATAAAGTTAGGGCACACCAGCTATAGCACTAAATGTCAGTATCACAAGCATAAGGAATTTTTTTTTTGTGTTTCTGCCTGGAGATAAGGAAACTGGGTACATCTAAATGATGATGTTTTTCATTACAGATAAATTAGAAACAAACTGATAATCTAAGCACAGAGAGCCAGAAGTTGTTTACAGCTTATTAAAGAGACAATGAGCCTTTTTAGTGAGTCTTCTTCTAGAAGGCAATGCATTCCATATGGCTCTGCACAAAAAGACTTTAGCATGTGTGTCATTAATGACAGGCATGTGCTGCTGAGGAGGCTGGGAGCAGGTAACGAGGCCTCCCGTGGGAGAAGGGGAGCCTGGCAACAGAAAATTACACTCAATCTTTGTTTATTATCACCCTTCTTACGTCTCATCTTTTCAATGGGAGTAGGTGCAAGAGATACATTCTGCTTTACGCTTTTCATATGAGATGCTTTATATAATTATACTATACAAGCAGAGTCCCTTAAAACATAAAAGCTAGATACAAGCCATTGTGTAGGCTAAGCAAAAGGTATTTTTGGTTCTCAAGAGCAATGCTACATTCACATTGTATTATAATTCGCTCTCAATAGACTTCGCTGCTGTTTTTCTTTGACTGATATTAACATATGAGGAAGCTCTGCAAAAGAGGTCTTTGCTACTCTGCCTTAAGATCTGCTACTTTGTAAGGTACGTTTCTTATAATAATGACTAAGCTTTTCTGTTGTGGTCCAGCATTTTTGGTCAATCCTTCAACTTTTTTTCTCTTTTTAGATATTGGATTACAGAACTCTGGACTATGTTCAAAGTGGACTCCCGTCTCACTGAGACCATGGAGGAGTTCCAAGAGTTGGTGCGAGCACAGGGGGAAGAATTACATTGGCAACTTCTTGACACTGCTCAGATGTGAGTTCTCAGGAAATGTAAATATCTTTTGGCACATTGTTGATTTATGCTGGAATGTAATTCTTTATCTTATAATATAGTAACTCTCGGGAATGGTCTAGAAAACTGACACAGAGAATAAAACCAAACTGTAGTAAGAAGAGGAAAGTGTCACTTCTGTTTGACCACCTGGAGCCACAGGAACTGGCAGAACACTTAACCTACCTAGAATTCAAATCATTTCGCAGAATTTCTGTAAGTAAACAAAGCAGAGAAGGATATGTTTATCATCTTAATGGCGTTTTACTTGGTTTTATAATATACTTCTCTATGTCATAACTGTCAAACAAGGAAACTGATACCATGACAGACAGCAATTAATGTGTTAGTGCAGAGGTTCTTGTACACAGACCTCAACAACAATATGTGGATCTTCTCACAAGAAAACACATACATATAACTAGTTAGTGTATTCAGTGAATGCTCTGCCTGTGTTTCAGAAAGGAAAAACAAAAATATGGATTGAGTTTGAAAACCTATGAATTGGGTCCAAAAATAATTTGAAGCAGTCATGAAGTCTTTATATAACTTATCTTCTAACCTGAAAGATCCTTTGTGTATAGCTGAACATTACCCAAATTAACTTATCCTTAAATTGCCTGGTTACATTTCTAAGTACCACAGAATATAGAATAATGCACATGCCTATATTTTCAACACTCTTGTTATACTTTCCCTTTAGTTTTCGGACTATCAGAACTACATTGTAAACGGTTGTGTGAAAGATAATCCTACTATGGAACGTTCAATTGCACTCTGCAATGGGATTTCTCAGTGGGTTCAACTGATGGTCTTAAGCCGGCCAACCCCTCAGCTCCGAGCTGAGGTTCTCACCAAGTTCATTCATGTGGCTCAGGTGAGCGTTAACATCTTGCATATCTTTTAATAAACAAAATAACACAATCCAATTATAGCGGTAAAATCTATCTTATGACTTATCCCCACAGAAACTTCATCAGCTGCAAAACTTCAACACTCTGATGGCTGTTATTGGAGGGCTGTGTCATAGTTCCATCTCTAGACTCAAGGAGACCAGTTCTCATGTGTCTCATGATGTCAGCAAGGTAAATATCTCTACTAACATAAT
Source organism: Lithobates clamitans (assembly GCA_037952925.1). NCBI lineage: Eukaryota > Metazoa > Chordata > Amphibia > Anura > Ranidae > Lithobates > Lithobates clamitans. The sequence goes on along the minus strand of JBBGZY010001049.1, from coordinate 3,967,009 downwards.
ATGTGTATTGTATCAGAGTAAAAATATTACTGGCAAACAAAAGGAAGATCCTCTGCGTGCTAAGTTAACCTTAACTGATAAGAGACCGCCATCTCTATCTATCGAACTGCACTAATGTATCATATTTATTTTCATTACATTCACTCACTCAGGGTTTGGTGTAGTTCCTACTATTATTTCATGTTAATTTATTGCCACTTCCCTTAGTTTTTGTACTATGCTATTAACAGCCTTTGACACTAGATACTGGGTACTCTACTCCTCAGAGTGTGCTTCAGAAGTGTATTGGGTCTACGTCAAATACAGTAACAATATGACACTAAGGGGTTTATTTATTAAGGTTTACTTGTCACCTAAGATTTGCACAACTTTCAAGCAACATTCACACCTTTTTCACATAAGATTCAATTAGAAAAAAGTGTGGCTCTTGGATGAAAGTTGTGTAAATCTTTGGTGACAATATTAATAAATACACCTCTAAGGGTTTTATAAATCAGGTAGATCAATTTATGTTTTATCCTATTCATTTTACTTGAGTTTGTTTTTATTGCAGGTCCTTAATGAGATGACAGAGCTGCTGGCCTCCTGCAGAAATTATGATAATTACAGACGAGCTTATAATGAATGCAGTAATTTCAAGATACCTATTCTTGGGGTACACCTGAAAGACCTTATCTCTCTATATGCAGCCATGCCAGACTTTCTGGATGAAAAGAAAATTAACGTACCCAAACTGCACTCCATGTACAACCATATTAATGAGCTAATTCAGCTACAAAACATAGCTCCACCATTAGATGCCAATATGGATCTTGTACATCTGCTCACCGTGAGTTCTGATTTTCAGTGTTTGCTTGTTTAGAGAAAACCATTATATATTTTCCCTGATTGTTTACTGTAGAAGGTAACTTGAATATACTGGGAATGTTTTGAACAACCATACTTAAACCTTATTTTGACAAAAACAGTGCTGCTTGTCCCCACCTTCACTCCCTACTCACAGAATTTGATTGACAGCAACAGGAGCCATTGGCTCCTGTTGCTGCCTTCATGCTCAGTGAGGAGGGAGAGAGAGGAGAGAGCTGCTGCTCTCGGGCACAGCTCTGGATCAAGATCGGGTTCAGGTAAATATTTTTGTAAAGCTCTGACCTTCAGTTATGAGGTTACTAGATATAAACCAATAGCTGTAGAAGCCCATTTTCCTGATTGGCCCCTGTACCATACATATATTTCAACAGAATTATTGTAACATTTTCCTCACCCCAGATTCAGGATTAATGCCTCTGGAATGAACTATAGCTAAGTTACTCTCATAGGCGTGTGCACAGGATGTGCCAGGTGTGCCTGAGCACACCCTAATCATGTTGTGCTGCACAGATTTCCCCAGCTGTTTGACTGCAGAAGAAAGGGGAATCTCTGTCTTAAAAGTGAGATATCAGGGGTCTGTTTAGACTTCTGATATCAAACCAAAGCCCCCCAATAGAGCTCCTAAAAAATGTATAATAATAATAATAATAATAATAAATTATTAAATAAAACTGTAAAAAAAAAGTTATGATAAAAAAAATAATTAAAAAAGAATATAAATAAAAAATATAAATAATTAAAAAAATTATTAAAATATTTTTTTTATAAAAATAATAATAAAAAAAAAAAAATATATATATATATATATATATATATATATATATATATATATATATATATATATATATATATATATATATATATACATACATACACATACACACATGTGTTTGGGCTTTGGGTGCACACCCTAATGCCATGGTCTGCGCACGCCTATGGTTACTCTAATAAAATGGGCCTCCAAGTATTTGATATGGCTATTTACCTGTTGATCCTTGCTAGCACCAGAAGTGGCTGCTTACTGCAATCTCTTTATAGTGATAGCATTGTAGGGCCCCCTTCGGCTATCTTGGCATACAGACTGCAGCAGCTGACAGCAGGAGATTTTACTGTCTGTCATACAAATGACATATTTATTTGCTCTAATATGTGTAAGGAACATTCTACACCGTATTATATATTTGTACATCAATGTATTTGCAGCTTTCTCTCGACTTGTATTACACAGAGGATGAAATGTATGAGCTGTCATATGCACGGGAGCCAAAGAATCATCGGGCACCAGTAAGTTACCTAAAATGACAGTATTAATATAATAGGCATAATTCACTTTGTTCCAATCACTGGCAGCTGAAGAAGGGTTAGGGAAGGGAAACAAATCAGTTCATCCTATTTTTACCTATCCTTTCTTAAGTGTCCATCTTTGACTGTCAGCTATTGGTTCCATTCTGGAAGACAGACTGTTTCTGGTGCTGGATATAAAGCGGAGCAGAAGAGGGACAGGATATAAGACACTCTTGCAGGTAGCTTGAGGCCAGCTATACACAGACAGATCTTACACCATCAATGGAGGTGAACTCAGGGAGCCACCAAGACATATGCAAGTTAGTTAACATTTAGATATGATGCATGTGCATTGAAAGATCAGTTCTCTTTTCTATGGAAAAAGGAAACAGTCAGCGATTTTTCAATGTGGTTCCATTGCCTTAAGAGATGGTTGAATTATAGGATGAGTGGCAAATGTAAAGCAGGCCATACATGTCAAAAAAAAAAAAACTGTCTGATTTTGGCATAATTAATGTGCCCACAGCAACAGACGACGTGCGGGCATGACCGATCAAAACATGCTGGAAATTTTTAACAGAACAAACGATTTTCTAATCGTATATAGGGTTCTCGTTCAAAAAAATAAAACTGAAATGTAGTGTAGTGTTTGTGTTTTTCTACTATAGGAAATAAACAATTTTCTGCAGTCGGAGCTGGCTGTAGGGGACAAGCGAAATAAACATTTTATGTATTGCAGCCTTGTAATCACAGCAAGGAATCCAGACAAATGGGGCTGGAAGTTTGTGAAGCAAAGCTATTTAACATAATAAACCCAGTTTAGCCAAGAGCTCAAAATACATTGCATCACTTCCGAAGATGAAGTAAAAAAAAAAATGTTTTTCGCAGGGAAAATTCTGACACAATGATAGCACAATTGTATGAAAACTTGAGCGTCAATTTTGATTTTTGTTCGAGGGATTCTTAAAGGATTTAAGTTCACCTTTTCAGCATAAAAAAGTAAAAAAATGTGCATTTATTATTTTTTGCCTGTAAAGCATTGCACCAGCGATCAGCAGATCGCTGATGCCATGCAGGTCCTCTGCAGACCTTTCAGTGTAACTGCTTCCTTGTAACTGGTACGAGGAAGCCGATACATGCTAACAGGAAGAATGAATGAACTACCATAGAGCTCACAGCGTAGTTCATTGAAAACTACAAGCCATAAGCCGCAAAGGACCTTGTAGTTTTACATTGACAGAGCGCTGTGAATGAGTGACGCGGCCAGGTGGGCGAAACCCCGCACGGCCATGTTTTTTCATTTTGACAGCTAGCGGGTGGAGAAGATCCCCCGCTAGCTGGCACAGTGGGGATCGGGGAGGTGCGGTGGCCAGTGTATTCATAACATATTACATGTTACACCCGGATTATGGGTGTAACATGTAACATGTTATGAAAGGTGAACTTATCCTTTAAGGCGGTGTGTCTTTAATGACAGTGAGAGAGGGAGAATCACAAACATTGCAAGAAAGTAATTATATGGGTATCTACCAAATCCAGATTGCAGTTGGGACCTTCCAGCACACATCTGTTTGGTCTATTGTCCCAATCTGCAATGTGATATTGTTAGATAACCATTTCTTTTTGAGGTCAGCTAGCAATTAGGATATGAGCTTCTCTGTCACTGCATGCATTCAAACTGCTACTTATACAACACTCATTACTTGCATAAGCAATTATGGTAGTTCTAATATTTTTAAGAACAGAACTGTTTAGCTTACATATTCATTGGCGAGTGTAGGTATAAATATATAGAAGGACATGTTTGTATCAGATTCTGTGTGCAGAGAGACAAACTGGCAGCACAATTACGGTACATCTTTCTGCTTCCTTCGATTTTGCCATTAACTACCCTTTAAGAACTTAAAACACTCAGCTTACTTGCTGGCTGTGACCTAGAACACAATTCCATATGTGGTGGGAACGGTTTCTGTGAAAGCTGAAAATTAAGTCTAGTCAGAGTGTAAAAGAAGACGTATAAATAGCAGCGCCACCTCACCTACAAACACATGTATTATCTGAGAATACTAGATGCGGATTGCAGTCGTGACACTAGCTGTGAAGAGCAAAGTGTTCTGTGAAATAGCTCCCACACTTACAGCTCAGTCCGAATGTTAATCACTGCCTCCACATAATGGTAGGGATAGGTATTGTGCTCCATCCACTGGTGGGCATAGAACACAGGCAGCACTTGCTTAGGAAATATTGTCAGGGTACCCCTGGAAATGCAGAGCCCTGTCCATCGTATCCAGGAGCTCAGTGGGTCCACTATTTCTTGATTTTCTCTGCATGGCTATCTTACCCTTCTGCTCTCTATTATTTGTTCCAGCCATATGGCTTCTGGCAGAACAGGGCCTCAGAATAGGGTAGGGTTGCCACTTTTTCTTCAAGCCAAACCCAAACACTTTAGCGGCACGCAACATTTTTTTTTTTTTTTTACGGGGGAACACTGTGGACTGGGGTATAAAATGGAACTCTGATGTAAGGGGGTTTCTGCTTACCAAAGCCCCCACTTACATCAGAATTCCCAGCATTCCCCATTAAATCAGGGTTCCCAAAGCTCCCCCTTACATCAGAGTCCACAGAGTACCCCTTACATCTGAGTCCCCCTTACCTTAGTGTACTCCCTTGCTCAGGGGCAAGACAGAGAAGGGAGGGAGGGGGTCTATGCACTGGGTGGTTGTGGTACTTGGTCAATGGGGAGCATAGGTGGGTGCAACCCAGGCAACAGAGGGAATCTGCGCCACACTGCCCTGGCATGCCTAAGTTGGAGGGGGGTTGCAGACCCATCTGAATAATGTGTCCGGGTTTCAGACAGTCTGAAACCTGGACATATAATTCAGAACCTGGACTGTCCAGGTGAATCGTAGACAGGTGGCAACCCTAAAATAGGGATTTACCTGCTCTAAAGAGAGGCATTGATGATCCATACTGAAATGGGAGCCCACTGTTAGGCCTACCTCATCCCAGGGCCATGCCCTTTTTTTTTGTAACGCTAACAGTAGGCCATTGTAGCAGCAGCACCCCGACTGCACATGCAATCTGCCTGACAGTTGTTTTGGAATTCAGGCGTTGTAGGAATTGGTGTTTTTCTGCATTGGTATTCTTGTCTTAGAATATCAGTGTACTCACTGTCAGTTGCTTTGGATCTAGACATAATTATTTTACTTTGCATTATTAGTTATTAATATTACAGTGCCAGTTTCACAATATGGGCTAGGTTAATGTTGTACAAAAACTGATGAAACCTTGTCTGTTTGTTTTTTTTCTGGGTTTTTTTGTGTACAGCCTGTTACACCCTGTAAGCCTCCAGTTGTTGCAGATTGGGCATCTGGTGTCTCTCCTAAACCGGACCCAAAAACCATCAGCAAACATGTGCAAAGGATGGTGGATGTAAGTAAGATTTCTAAATATTTGTCCGGTTTTAATTCCTGTTTCAGAAGAGTTTTCTGATCAGGTCCACCTGTCCGTTTTTCAGGTGGACCTGATCAGAAGTTCCATGCAGGTCTATAGGCAGGTGGATGTAAACAGTCTTCTGTCCCTTCACATTTAGCTACCTCCAAGTCCATCCTGGTCTAGAACAAAAAACTGGAAAAGGACTGCTTTTTTTTTCTTTCATTTTTCTGGACCTAAATGTTACAGATCAGAGGTAATCTGATGTAAACAGACACAAATCCATTTACATCTGGCTGTCCATAGCGCTATCACAGATTCGCAACTGTCTGCTGTCAAAATGCAGCAAAAACTGACATTTGTCCTATTCTGCTCTGATTTAGAAGGGGATCTGCTCTTAGAGCAGAGCGTTTCTGTATGGAAGGGGCCCAACTGTGTTTTTGTAATCTATATTTATCCAGCACAGCGTACTTACAATGTGTGGATTTGAACATCTGATATTTGTGGTTATTTTACATTCACAATGAGTTTCTTCTAAATGAGCTTTGGATAATGGATATTCTTTGCCTTTCAGTCGGTTTTTAAGAATTATGATCTGGATCAAGATGGATATATATCCCAAGAGGAGTTTGAGAAAATAGCAGCCAGCTTCCCATTCTCTTTCTGTGTGTTGGATAAAGACAGGTGAGCAGTGCAAAGGAACATCTAGAAACATCTTATAAGCAAATAAAGACACACAAAAGTTCTACCATGTGTGCTATGCACTTTGTCGTTGTTGAAATATCACACCAACTCACTAACCAACTCACATTGAAAGTTCACAGTTATATATAAATCTTTAAAAAATAAACTGAAGGTTCAGTTGTGTAGAAAAGCCGCTTTCTATAGGGCACTTATGCTGGCTCGCTCCTGAGCCTTGCCGCCTGCGACTATAAACACAGACAACGGCACTAGCTTTAATTGGCTTTGATTGACAGCAGTGGGATCCAATGGCTCCTGCTGCAAAGCCAGTGAGACCAGGAATTGAGAGCAGCGAAGAGCTGCAGATGGGCACATCACTGGATCGAATGAGGGCTCAGGTAAGTAATAAGGAGGGGGATACTGGTGCCTAAAAATGTTTTCCCTTAATGCAAGGAATGCATTAGGGTAAAACATGTTTAGGCTTTATAACCACTTTAACGTTAGGAGATTTTCCAAATAAAATCCAGGGACATCCTACTGACCATCCCCACAACACCACACTCTCAATTGTAGCCACATCCTTAAACCTATACCCCCAACTAGCATCATTTTTGAGTTGCTAGAGCACACACATTACAAACTTTACACTCTGGGGATATTTGTTTCCCGGGGCCTAGACCCCTCACCACAGGGGCTGTCCCCAGGAAAGGGGGACAAATGGCAAGCTTAATTAACCTATAAAAACGTTTCCTAATTGGTTGCTGCACATTTCATACCATCACTGGTCTCTTCACTTCCATGTTCACTAATGTAAGCACTGAATTAGATCTAACCACCCTCAAATTATATTTTACACTGTGTGTTTTTTTTGGCATAACAAAGAAGCAGCCTGAACATTACTATTCATTTTTTGTAATGTGATGTGGTTTTTGTGAAGGCTTATAATGCTCCTACATAATTGCTCTCTTTCGTTTGGTACTGCCATTTCTAACCCTGCTGCCTAGGCACTGGCCCACCAGTATGATTATAGTATCTATAGTCCTTAAAAAAGTATTCTCACTGCAGGGCACTGTAATACAGATGTCAGGCTTTGGGGGGTGGGCTTCCTGTCCACACCTTGGCTCTAATGTGCTCCCCAAACCTCCACATATCTGTGCTTGAGCTTCTGCATCCCAGGAAGGATCTTCTAGAAAATAGTACAAGGCCTGGCACTAGGCCAGGGAATTAGTACACGGCCTCACTATTTACACCTTTGGTGGCTGGTCATTTTTTGAAATGATAATCAATTTAATGCTTTTCTTTTTTTACCTACAGGGATGGACAGATCAGCAGACAAGAAATCACTGCATACTTTATGAGGGCAAGCTCCATCTGCTCCAAACTTGGCTTGGGATTTCTTCACAACTTCCAAGAGACCACCTACCTGCGCCCAACTTTCTGTGACAACTGTGCTGGCTTTGTGAGTAGTGAAATCATAAAGACTCAACAGATCACACTGGCTAAGAAATTAGCATGCCCACCTTGAAACTTCAAGTTCAGTTCCCACCAGAGGCTATCTTTATGGAAAATGTATGTGTGGGTTTCCTGATAGTGCTCCAGTTTCCTGCCTAGACCCAAATATAGGTCTTCGACAAAACGAGGCCCTATTGTGTGCAGGTGTGTATGACTGTGGTTGAACTTTAGGTTGTAAGCTATTCTTGGGCAATGACTGAGATGAATGGTTATGTGTAAAATGTATAATATGATGGCTCTTGTGCAATTCATTCTAGACCATATAGATTTCAGGCAGAAAGTAGATGCTTTTTAAATATTGTTGATATTGTTAGCTGCCGGACAGTGTCACAGCTGGCATTTCCAGCAAGAGTGGCAGCAAAGGCAACCTCTGTCTCTCATGGGACAAGTTTCCTATAAAATAGAATGTCTCTACCATGCAGTCTTTGGATTATTTGAGCGGAAAATCACTTAATGTGTGTGTGTGTTATGGAGGGGCAGAACACCCAAAAATCCCTACTTACAAGTCCAAACTTTGTGTCAGGGTAGTCCCAGTTATATACTGAACCTTCACATCCCGAAGCTACAAGGTCTGAGTACATCAACTGCATCAACATGAATGTCTGAAGATGTACTGTATCACATTACCCATTGAATGCCCTACTAATTCACTCATTACTAAAGTGGCGATAGGCTGGGCTTTTGTAAATTCCATTTAATGATAGAAGAGTAAAAGGATTTTCCATAGTAAATGTTTTCAGACAAAATACCTGTTAATATTTGTAAGTCAATAAATAACACTATTTAATTGATGCCTGTACTGAAGTGTGGTATTTGCTTTATTTTTCAGCTCTGGGGTGTGATCAAGCAAGGATATCGCTGCAAAGGTAAATACTATATAACAAGAATTATCACAGAAGCCCATACAAGGGGGGATAACAGTGCACCTCATTTCTCAGTAGTCTCTATTATCACTAGCAGCTGGTTGAATTATTTAGCGTATACACAGGGTACCTCCTGCCCACTGCTCATCAGCTTCACTGAATCCTATCTGCAGTGGTCCTTTGGTGTGCACAACTATTTGTCTGTTTTGACAGTGCAAAACATTTGAATATGAGATGCTTTAGGAAAAAGCAAAGTGCTTGTCCACATTTTAGGACTACTCCTCATAGGGATCCATGAATCCTAAACTGAACAGTTGGGGAAGGGGGCACTTTGGCTGCATTGAGTGCAGGTGTGGTCTTTTAAATATTCATTTACACTTGACCTAACCTGCATATTTATTTTCTGCAATTTTGTGCACAGACTGTGGGATGAATTGCCATAAACAATGTAAGGAGCTGGTGGTGTTTGAATGTAAGAAGAGAACTAAAAGCTCCACTGAAGACTGCAGTCTATCTCAGGATGCTGCCGCTTCTGACATTTCATCAGCCAGTGGCAAAGAGTCAACCAATGGTAAGTAAGTAATTGCTATAATGCATTCAAGATGATGTACAAACTGTTACTGTGAGCAGCTGTGCTTTGTGCGGGTTAGGTAGCACACAATTGGGTAAACACAGGGTAACCAAAGGAAGCAATCAGATTACATAGCTGATCAATGAGAAATTATTGTATTCACACCTGCTAGATGTAAATACATATTGCACACCATTATTGCTCTTTACTCTTCCTTACTAATTAAATGTGACAAACTTCCAGAATTGTAGCGTTCGTGTAAGCACAATTGTTTTCTATGCTTGCCCTCTAGTGGCTTTATCGGTTTAGCACACCAAGGAAGTGTTGCAGATAAAGGTATAGAGAGCTAGACTGTTTTGTGAAAGTTGATCTTTGTAACCTTGCTCTCAATATACTAATTACTGCATTTTCTAACCTTTAAAGTCTCTAAAGATTAGAGCAGAGGCACACACTGTACAGAGTTGGCTTTACACTCGCATGCACAGTACCTTCCCCAGCACAAATTGAAAACTGAGACTTCTTTTTGTTTTTTTGTTTTTTTTTTGTAAATATTAAAAGCAGGTGGTTTTAATTGGTTCTTGGTCCATTTATGTTGCTAATTTGGGGTTTTACCTTCCAAAATTGTGCAGCTGAAGAGAACCCTTTCCCTTTCACAAATGGTGAAGACAGTGAGCACACAGAGGTCGGCAAAGACAGGACAATCATGCTGATGGGAAGCTCCAGTCATAAAATCTCTTTACGGTTGCAACCAACAATGAGGCACCGGAGCACGCAGACAGAAGACGTTCCTTCCAGTCCCTCCGTACAGGTTACCTCTCCTCATAAGAGTCGAACACCAGATGGCGGTCCTAGTCCGCTTTTAATTAGGAAGCGGGCATATGCCAAGTGGGAAAATAAGGATTCTGTCCGCAAAGCCAGAGAGGAGAGACGAGCATCTAAACAAACAACACAAGAACTGGAAAAGGTAACCAGTATACATTGATAACACCTTATTAATAACTTTATAATCTTATTCTATGAATGCTGTTATACTGTTATGATTACTTATTTTGGTAATAAACATTTAATTTATACAGTACTGTGTAAACATTTTAGGCAGGTGTGACGAATTGCTGTAAAGTAAGAATGCTTTCAAATATAATTTTTTACATTTTTTTTATTTATACCAGTTTACAAAATGCAAAGTGAGCGAAAGAAAAATCAAATCAATATTTGGTTTGGGTACCCTTTGGCTTCAAACTAGCATAAATTCTAAAGCCGCGTACACACGAGCAGAATGTCCAACAGAAAAAGTCAGACGGAAAGTTTTCATCGTCTATTCCGATCGTGTATATGCCTCATCGGACCTTCTTTTTCGAAAATTCTGACGGACCTAGAAATGGAACATGTTCTAAATATTTCCGACAGAACCAATTCTTATAAACCCACTCGTCTGTATGCTGTTCCGGACCAAAAACGACGCATGCTCTGAAGCAAATACGAGACGGAAGCTATTGGCTACTGGCTATATTGGACTTCCTTTTTTTAGTCCCGTCGTACGTGTTGTGCATCACCGCGTTCTGGACGGTCGGACTTTGGTGACCGTGTGTAGGCAAGACCGCTTGATCGGAATTTCGTCAGGGAAACCTTCAGAGTTTATTCCAACGGCAAAACCAGTTGCATGTACAGGGCATTACACTTGCACAAAGTCAGGGATTTTGTAGGATTAGATTGAGTTGTATGATTAACCAATTATACCAAGAAGGTTCTAATGATCATCAATTTCATATGTAGGTTTAAACACAGTCATTAACTGAAACAGAAAGAGCTGTGTAGGAGGTTTAAAATTGGGTAAGGTACACCAAAACTCTGTTATTAAGGTGAAGTTGTGGTAGCTTGTTTCATGTCACAAGTCATACACCATGGCTAGACTGAGCACACAAGGTAGTTATACTGCATCAGCAAGGTCGCTCCCAGGCAAATATTTCAAAGCAGACTGGGGTTTCAAGATGCGCTGTTTAAGCTCTTTTGAAGAAGCACAAAGAAACGGGCAAAATTGAGGGCAGTAGACACAGTGGTCGGCAAAGAAAACAATGCAGCAGATAAAAGACACATCATGCTTACTTCCCTTCGACATCGGCAGATGTCCAGCAGTGCCATCAGCACAGAACTGTCGGAAACCAGTAAGACCTATTTACACCTATCTACTGTACAAAGAGGTCTTGCCAGTAGTCTTCATGGAAGAATTGCGGCCAAGAAGCCATACGTTCGACATAGAAATGAGGCTAAACCACACAACTATGGATTGAAAACATAGGAACTGGAGTGCAGAAAAATAGGAAAAGCAGGTTCTCTGGATTGATGAGTCAAAATTTTAAATATTTGGCTGTAGCAGGAGGCAGTTTGTTTGTCGAAGGGCTGGAGAGCAACAGTGAAGCATGGTGGAGGTTCCTTGCAAGTTTGGGACTGCATTTCCTCAAATGGAGTTGGAGATCTGGTCTGGATCAATGGTGTCCTCAATGCTGAGAAATACAGTCATATAATTATCCATCACGCCATACCATCAGGGAGGCATGTGATTAGCCCCAAATTTATTCTGCAGCAGCGTAACAACCCCAAACATACAGCCAATGTCATTAAGAACTATCTTCAGCGTAAAGAAAAACAAGGAGTCCTAGAAGTGATAGTTTGGCCCCACAGAGCCCTGATCTTAACATTATCGAGTCTGTCTGAGATTATGTGAGACAGAAGAATTCAAGGCAGTTTGGAACAACCTACCTGCCGAGTTCCTTCAAGAACTGTGTGCAAGTGTACCTAGAAGAACTTATATTTTTTTTGAAGGCAAAAGGTGGTCACACCAAATATTGATTTGATTTGGACTTCTCTTTTGTTTATTTACTTTCTAATTTGTTAATTGTTAAAAAATAAGCGATTAACACTTCTGTTTCTGAAAGCATTCATTTACAGCATTTTTTCACACTTACCTAAAACTTTTGCACTGTAGTGTATATTCCAGTAACATAGCTGCTTAATTTCCCTCTTTTGACAGGATTGTTCCTCTCTTTGGTCTGCTCTAATCCCAAGGTTACGAACAAAATAGGTTCTGTAGGTTTGTTCTTAAATTGAATTTGTATGCAAGTTGGAACAGGTACATTTTTTAAGTGTAACTCCAGCTAAAAAATTATTATTAAGTTGTGGATAGCATAGGGAAGGGTTAACAGGCCATGTGGTTATGTGAGATTGCTGACAGGTCCGCTGGACAGTAGGTGGCAGCATGCAGTGAGCAACAAGATGACGTCACACTGACTCGGTTCTGAAGTATGTAAGACGGATGTTTGTAATTCAGGGGGCTGCTTGTATTTAAGTGTTATACTCCATCCAACTTCTAAATGATTTAATTTGTTTTTCGAAAGGCCATTAAAAAGGAAAAGTAGTGGTTGAAAAAAAAAACGTAATTTTGGCATTTTAATTCTTCATGGTTTGCATACCAGGGAAGGTGACAGGGGTGTCCTTAGCCTATATACCGTACTTTTTATTAAAAGATGTCTCTCTTCCTGATCTCAGAAAGTTGGAGAGAGTGTGCAACCTAAAAGATCGGCAGACACAGGCAAAATGGGTTTCTGCAGCCCTTCTGGAACTAAACACTGCCAGTTCATACATTTGGGCTGTCCCTGTCCTCCGAGGAATGCTGGGATTTGCAGTTGCCCAAAAGCTGGAGTTCTCTAGCTTGCTAATCACTGTTGTGATTGTCTATTTTAAAAAATCAGCACATGCCTAACAGTTCTTTCTAAAATCTGACCATGTCACCAAGTGATCTAGGCCAGTGGTTCTCAACCTCAGTCCTCAAGTACCCCCAACAGGCCATGTTTTCAGGCTTTCCTTTATCTTGCACAGGTGATTTGAAGCGGGATTCCGGCCAGCTAAAAAAAAATTTTAAAGTCAGCAGCTACAAATACTGTAGCTGCTGACTTTAAATAAGTAGACTTACCTGTCCTGGGTGCCCGCGATGTCGGCAGCCGGAGGCCGAACTGTCCCTCGGCTCTAGGGTCCCGGCACCGCCATCCTATGTAAGGGAAACAGGCAGTGGAGCCTTGTGGCTTCACTGCCAGTTTCCTACTGCGCTTGCGCGAGTGGCGCAGTGATCTGTGAATGGCCTCGTGGTGTTCTGGGAACACACACAGTTCCCAGAAGACAACGGGGCCGCTCACCAAGGAGAAGAACACGCCGCGGAATAGGAAGAGGCAGATTAGGAAGATTGCCTAGCAACAAGGGTTTAGGTAAGTATAACATTTTTTTTTTTTCCAAATGTTTTTTTTTTTTAAATTTTTTAGGAATTTTGGTGGCATTGTTTTTTTACGAGTGGCCCTCCGCTTTAAATCAGAGTCAATGGTTTGGTATTTTGGACAGCTATTTTATCTAAGAGAAATTCCCAAAACATGGCCTGTTGGGGGTACTTGAGGACTTAGGTTGAGAACCACTGATCTAGGCCAATCCTAGTTTATTGTTCATGGTATCAATTTTGTTTTTTTCTGAGACCAATCAATACCAGAATCAATGTCACATGAAATGCAAAGTAAACAGTAGTGCTGTAGAGATTCGGAAATATGTCCCTAGGATGTGGTTTGCAAGACTAATGTTCTATTTTTGCTCTTCACAACAGGAAAAATCCCTGTTAAAGGAGGAGAACACAAACCTGAAGACCCAGCTTAAAGATGCCCAGAGAAAAATGGAGGCCTTGCGAGCAGAGCTTAGAAAGTATGTCATAAACAATGAGACTGTTGGAAAAGGATCATAGGTACAGGGACTGCTGGAAAGCCTATTGCCACGGACTGTACAGATACAGGCCATTATTCTGCTACTGAGCATTATGGACTCGAAGTCCACAGCCGGAGGGTAGAAACTGGGTGCTCGCCAGTTGCACAGTGAAACACACCAGGGATTCCGCAGGTTGAAGAAATACGGTGTACACCTTACTTCCATGAAGGTTAATTATATGTATACCTGTTCTAAGACTCTACTACATGCAATCTTAAGGATCCTCCCCTTAATACATCACATTTCATGGTGTAGTTATGGAGTGTCTATCGGTAGTTGAAGGTGTGTAAATATAACCTTTGTCTAGCCAGTTTATTTAGTAAGGATGAGCACATTGGTGATGTCAGTGTACAATGTATGTAGTGTTCTCCTTTCCTTACCTGACTGGCATGTCGAAACAGAACACACCTGCAGCAATGAACATAGAATGTAATTATGGTTCAGAACTGAAGGCTAAACAAAGCAGCTTGGTTTTATATTGGCTGCTTTGCTTCTGTTGTTTTTCAAGACCAAATGCAATTCTACATGGTAAGATGTCGCAAGCTATGCTGTGACAATGACACATTTCTAAAGATACTTGGAAGAAAACAAATGTGGCCGTAGTTATGATCGCTGCAGCTCCACTAAACAAGTAAGCATAAATCACAGGTTGAAGTATGCAAAAGATCTTAAAGTGTGGAGGGGCTAACCCGTCGGATTTGTAGTGCTGTCCAGGGTTCCAATAAAGAAAATTTCTCCATACTTCCTCTTCTGCTGACAATGTTTTACCCGACAGGAAGTGAGGGGAGCCTTCAATAGCAACACAAACAGAAATATATATGCTTTTGTTAGTAGAGTAGGAGAAGCTAGAACCAATGTTATTTTTTATAGCTTTCAATATTCCTGTTATAAAAAGTTTCCCTTAGTTCCTGTCTGGTAAAAATTGTTGTCAGCAGGGCATGAAATGAGGTTTAATCGCTCTAACAGAGCCTGGGATAGCAGTAAAAACATGACCGGAGATCTAAACATCCTAAACATCCCAAACAAGGTGTTGGCTTGACACAATACCATTTACAGACAAATAGGAAAAGCGGCAGAAATTAAAATAATGGTTTTAAAGCAAAGATCATATTGTCAGTAACCCAATACAGTACTTGCAAGTGCTGCTTTATGCCTTTTTTTGGCTATAAATGGCTAATAACACAGAACAATCCAAAGGACAGCAAAACAATGTCAAATATCTGTCTTTGTACAATATGGGAACTTTTTAAGTTCATTATTTGTGAATACTACTGGTGGCTCTTTTACATAAAGTAACTATTTAGGTTTAATAGCCTTTTATAAAAGGAACATTTATTGAGAAAAACTTGGAATCTAGTGGCCATTGCTGATGACTGAAAATTATATTTGCTTTGCTCATGCTGACTTATCAGCTTTAATACCTTGGTCACTGACCAAACTCAGAAATTACTGAAGCCAGCAGGTCAGTATAACAGTCAGACACCCAGATTCATCAATGAAAGCATTTTTCTCCCAGGAAAGATTTACTTTAGGTTTATGATATCTGTTTGACATCATTCTGAGATGTGTCTAAGATCATTCAGAATGAATAGACCGGTGCAATTGACCTCCTTCTGACCTGCTTTAAGCAGAATTTGCATTCCCATAGATTGTATAGGAATGCAAAACCAGCTTAAAGCCAACAAAAGCCTATTCCATTGGCTCCTAAGCTGAGGTCTACTAAAAAAAAAAAAAAACTGTTGTATAGAACTATAAGTTACTTGTGCTCCACCAGGGCTTTGAATGGGAGATCCATCAGCTGGTCTCTTGGACACATTTTCTAATCAAGTCTATTACTATTGTATTTAGGCTTTCTTCCTGCCTGGCCAAATTTTCCACTATGTGGGGAATACGAAGAGCAGACGTTTGACTACCTCGTTTGGCAACTTGGGTATGGAGATGGTGTTTAGCACAGGAACTACAGCAGATGACCCTCTCCTCTAAGACAACAATGTTAAAGTGACTCATAAGAGAAGTACAGGAGTTGCCATTGTTTGCCCCTTTTAAATATGCTGGTTGCCAGGTTGTATCTGACTTGTCAGTGTCAGAATTTTTTGTTATTTCTATACTTGTTGTAGATTAGTGGTTCAGCCTGCATTGAAGCCAAAGCAAACTGGGAAACTAGCATTTTTAAAAGGAACGTTGAGTATTGCCCGCCTCTATAATCTCTTGTGACAGAATCACTTTTAGAAAAGACTTTCAGTATGTTTTAATACACTGTCTTCCATCTAGCAGTGGTGTTACCCTATTGTGTGGGATTAACCTTTAAATTATAAATTACCATAGTGCAGAAAAAACATGGGTAGCTGTAGAATACATGACGGTGCAGGGTTCTTTTTGACCTTTTGGCTGGACTACGATGGTTTGGAAGAAAGGCAGGAAAAGTTTCGTTTCCTAGCTGCCATGTTTCTACAACCTGAATGGATTGCTTTTAAGGATTTCATCTTAGTTGTTGAGAACTTTCTGTTTCCACCAATACATGTCCTGTTTAAAAAAGATTTGCCGAAAGCTCTTAAAAGACTTTAACCAAATGTCTGGCCTCATATGAGAAAGCAACGGTTCTTGATAAGAGCAAAATCAGTTAAGCAATGATCTGCAGCACCTTGCTCCAAGATCCCTTTTGTACAAATGATTGTTACTGTTCTTGGATAAATGGACCTGCCATTTATAGGCAAACTGAGGCCCTGGATCTTCATTAGCAATTACAAATGTTTGAGCCTTCTCATACATCTCGTACAGAATTGAATGCAGCCTGTCGTTTTTTTTTTTTTTTACACAGGAAGCTAAAAAAAGTGAGTGTTTTTTTTGAATGATGATATTTATGTCTCATCTGTACAAGCCTATGAACATTATTATGAAGCAATAACATAATTCAAAAGGATAAGCCATATAACACATTTTTAAAATACATCTTAAATTCATCCATCTCATTTTGGGCATATAAATTTGCAAACTTGGTGTTACGCTGTTTGGTCAAGTACGTTAATATATTTAGTCTTTTCTATGTAAAGGATTAAAACCAACTGGAATTGTCTCTTGATTTTTAACTAAATTGTGTCCTAAAAGAGATGTCTGTTGCTCTAAAGTTTTCACAGTAGATTTGTCATAACTCCTCTCCTGTTTTCTGATTGGCTTTTGCATATCTGTTTAATGCAAAACAATACTGGTAAAAAATGGTTTCTTGGCGCAAGATTGAAGCCGATATACAGTGCCTTGCAAAAGTATTCACCCCCCTTGGCTTTTTACCTATTTTGTTACATTACAGCCTTTAGTTCAATGTTTTTTTAATCTGAATTATATGTGATGGATCAGAACACAATAGTCTAAGTTGGTGAAGTAAAATTAGAAAAATATATACAAAAAACTATTTTTCAGAAATAAAAAACTGATAATTGCCATGTGCGTATGTATTCACCCCCTTTGTTATGAAGCCCATAAAAAGCTCTGGTGCAACTGATTACCTTCAGAAGTCACATAATTAGTGAAATGATGTCCACCTGTGTGCAATCTAAGTGTCACATGATCTGTCATTACATATACACACCTTTTTGAAAGGCCCCAGAGGCTGCAACACCTAAGCAAGAGGCACCACTAACCAAACACTGCCATGAAGACCAAGGAACTCTCCAAACAAGTAAGGGACAATGTTGTTGAGAAGTACAAGTCAGGGTTAGGTTATAAAAAAAATATACAAATCTTTGATGATCCCTAGGAGCACCATCAAATCTGTCATAACCAAATGGAAAGAGCATGGCACAACAGCAAACCTGCCAAGAGACGGCCGCACACCAAAACTCGCAGACCAGGCAAGAAGGGCATTAATCAGAGAGGCAGCAAAGAGACCTAAGGTAACCCTGGAGGAGCTGTAGAGTTCCACAGCAGAGACTGGAGTATCTGTACATAGGAAGACAATAAGCCGTACGCTCCATAGAGTTGGGCTTTATGGCAGAGTGGCCAGAAGAAAGCCATTACTTTCAGCAAAAAACAAAATGGCACGTTTTGAGTTAGCGAAAAGGCATGTGGGAGACTCCCAAAATGTATGGAGGAAGGTGCTCTGGTCTGATGAGACTAAAATTGAACTTTTTGGCCATCAAAGAAAATGCTATGTCTGGCGCAAACCCAACACATCACATCACCCAAAGAACACCAACCCCACAGTGAAACATGGTGGTGGCAGCATCATGCTGTAGGAATATTTTTCAGCAGTCAGGACTGGGAAACTGGTCAGAGTTGAGGGAAAGATGGATGGTGCTAAATACAGGGATATTGTTGAGCAAAACCTGTACCACTCTGTGTGTGATTTGAGGCTAGGACGGAGGTTCACCTTCCAGCAGGACAATGACCCCAAACACACTGCTAAAACAACACTTCAGTGGTTTAAGGGGAAACATGTAAATGTGTTGGAATGGCCTAGTCAAAGCTCAGACCTCAATCCAATAGAAAATCTGTGGTCAGACTTAAAGATTGCTGTTCACAAGCGCAAACCATCCAACTTGAAGGAGCTGGAACAGATTTGCAAGGAGCAATTGGCAAAAATCGCAGTGGTAAGATGTGGCAAGCTCATAGAGACTTATCCAAAGCGACTTGGAGCTGTGATAGCCGCAGAAGGTGGTACAAAGTATTGACATTAGGGGGGTGAATAGTTATGCACATTGACTTTTTCTTTTATTTTGTCCTATTTGTTGTTTGCTTCACAATAAAAATAAAAAAAATCTTCAAAGTTGTGGCCATGTTCTGTAAATTAAATGATGCAAATCCTCAAACAATCCATATTAATTTCAGGTTGTGAGGCAACAAAACACGAAAAATGCCAAGGGGGTGAATACTTTTGCAAGGCACTGTAGAAAACAATGCGAGTGGAGAAGGAGGTAAAATAAACTGACTTTAAAAGTCATAGTATTTTAAAGTGACTTCAGTGTCTACAGACAGAGTTGCGCTCACTCTTGTACTGTACAAATGTGATCACGTTATTGATGTAAATAGCTATAGAAGAGATTTGCTGTGTAACTAGAGGACCAGCCCAGTGTTTTTTTATTTTTAGTCTCCGAAACTGTTTCAGTGGTAACAGTGCTGCTAATCTGCATTAGGTGCTTGTGCCAACAGCTAGAATGTTTGCTACATATAGATGACCTTATGTAAATGTTGTATAGATTTTCATATATGTTAATATGGTAGGATTTCATTGTCCAGTATTTATATAAAACTATAGACCTAGTTTTACCTCATGTTCTAGAAGGTCTTCAAGCTTTAAAGAGCTTCATTTTATGGTTTCAAAATTTCAGTGAAGGTTATTTTGTTAATGGTGGGGAGGGGATGATGGTGAAATAAACTATTAAAACCCTAAAATATCTGTTTAATCTGTCCTAAATCAAGAGACTTTCCTTTGCTGCTGTTTATGGATATTAAAGAGCAACCTCAGTCCCCCGATACTTTGGTTCAGCCCCTCCTATTCTGCACTGCCAACTTTGAGAATTTCACTCATGAACAGATGTGCAGAAGGTACCAAAGCCTGAGGCACATCTGCACACTTGTGGGGGTTTCTGATCATGCATGCACACACAACTCTGGTGCCCAAGAAATCCCCCACATGTCCACAGATCTGTCACAGGTGTCTGGCGTGACCCATAGTTTGTTAGCCTACTTTTCATACTTAGGGGTTTACGTATGAAAAGTGAGTTGGCAATAGATTTGTATAACACTTAGCTTTACATTTAACAAATGACAGATGAAGCTTATTGGGCAATAAGAAATGTCCTCAATAGCACAATTTTCAAGCACATGGCCTTACATGCTTATTTTATTTTCATAACTAATGATGTTTTGGATAGAGTGAGTAAGAGTCAGAACCTTTGTCAAGTGTTTATTGCTGTACTGGGGAGGTTTCCTCTTCCGTCCCATCCTAATGTCATCCTATGTGTCAGGCTATGATAGGGCATCATCCAGAGTTGAAAGTTAGGGAAATATTACCAACAGGGACACGTCAACAATGCCACCTGACACTGGGGCGAAACACATTGGGGCTGATTTACTAAAATTGGAGAATGATGCACCAGATTTTGCTTTCTCCAGTTTTAGTAAATCAAACCCATAGTATCCTCCCCGCACACTGACTCCCAGTGTGACCACAGTCAACAAATTGTTCACAAATAAAAAGGTCACAGACAACAAGCAGCTTTGCTACAAATATTTTGTTTAAAGCAGAATACTCCTTTAACCATAGTGGTGTGTCACACACATAGAGACAGAGCTCAAGAGCAATGGGGTACAGTATCCTTTTTTAGACCTCCTACACAGGGGCGTAACTAGAAATCACAGGGCCCCATAGCAAAATGTTATATGGGCCCCCCCCCCCACAAAAAAATGGCGGGGCTTAAATTAAATAGTGGGCATGGCTCAAAGGGGGTGTGGTTCAAGTCTGAGATGAATGAGGGATGGAAGAAGGAAAGGAAGGAAAGGAAGGAAAGAAGGAAGGAAAGAAAGAAAGGCCCAGATCCTACACCACAATAGCAATATATGTATTCCAGAAAGTTTAACAATCAACAGATAAAGATCCTCCAAACACCTGGTGTTGGCGCTTCAATCACCCTCACCTGTGCCCAATGCAGTGTGACCAGTGCCCAATGTGGCCTGTGTGTCCCCAATGCAGTGTGGCCTGCCCGTGTCCAATACTGCCTCACCTGTGCCCACCTGTGCCCAATGCGTGTCCAGTGCCCAATGCAGCCTCACCTGTGCCCAATGCAGCATGGCCAGTGCCCAATGCAGCATGGCCAGTGCCCAATGTAGCGTGACCTGCCTGTGCCCAATGCAGCTTGTCCAGTGCCCAATGCAGCCTCACCTGTGCCCAATGCAGCGTGGCCTGCCCGTGCCCAATACAGCCTCACCTGTGCCCAATACTGCCTCACCTTGCCCACCTGTGGCCAATGCAGCATGACCTGTGCCCATTGCAGCGTGACCTGCCTGTGCTTAATGCAGCGTGACCTGCCTGTGCCCAATGCCCAATGCAGCCTCACCTGTGCCCATTGTGGCCTGCCTGATCCCAATGCAGCGTGGCCTGCCTGTGCCAAATACAGCCTCACCTGTGCCCAATGCAGCCACACCTGTGCCCAATGCAGCGTGACCCGTGCCCAATGCAGCCTCACCTGTGCCCAATGCAGCCTCACCTGTGCCCAATACTGCCTCACCTGTGCCCAATGCAGCCTCACCTGTGCCCAATGCAGCCTCACCTGTGCCCAATACAGCTTCACTTGTGCCCAATACAGCCTCACCTGTGCCCAATGCAGCCTCACCTGTGCCCAATGCAGCCTCACCTGTGCCCAATACTGCGTGACCTGCCTGTGCCCAATGCAGCGTGTCCAGTGCTCAATGCAGCCTCACCTGTGCCCAATGTGGCCTGCCTGTTCCTAATTCAGCGTGGCTTGCCCGTGCCCAATACACCCTCACCTGTGCCCAATGCAGCCTCACCAGTGCCCAATACTGCCTCACCTGTGCCCAATGTAGCCTCACCTGTGCCCAATGCAGTGTGACCCGTGCCCAATGCAGCCCCAACTGTGCCCAATGCAGCCTCACCTGTGCCCAATACTGCCTCATCTGTGCCCAATGCAGCCTCACCTGTGCCCAATGCAGCCTCACCTGTGCCCAATGCAGCCTCACCTGTGCCCAATACTGCCTCACCCGTGCACAATACAGCTTCACCTGTGCAGAGAAAGAGGCGAGCCAGTTGCAGAACTACCGGGGAGGATAAGGAATGCATACTGCAGCCCTCAAATGGCTGTTGGTGAGCGTTGGGCTGCCCCAGAGTGGGGGGCGAGCACCGCTCGCATGGTCCCCCAGCCAAGGGAAGTGAGGAGAGGAAGAGGCAAGCTGTAAGAGCTTTCATTAGAATTTCCTGTGTTCCCGGGGCTCCCTGTCACATGGCCCAGCGCCTTTGATGATGTCACATGTCCCCCATTAGTCCGGCGTTCTGTCTATCAAAGGTGCCGGGCCAAGAGGTGGGGCTATGTGACGGTGAGCCCCGGGAACACAGGAAATTCTAATGAAAGCTCTTACAGCTGAGCTCTCTGCTCGTATGGACAGCTTGCCTCTTCCTCTCCTCACTTGCCCTGGCTGGGGCACCGTGCGGGCGGTGCTCGCCACCCCGCAGTATGCATTCCTCATCCTCCCCATGGGCCCCTCTCAGCTGTGGGCCCCTTAGCGGCCGCGTGACTCGCTATGGCGGTAGTTCCGCCACTGCTCTTACATCAAAAAGCCCTCATCCCAAGTTTGACAAAACTTTATTCTATATTTAAAAACACAATAGTTACTGTATGCTGATGCTGCACTTGGCTCATCACTGATGGTGCAATTTACTTGCACTGACACTATATAACAGACTAAAATCAAATAATGACTGACAATTGAAGTCATCGTCCTATAGCACAGGCATTCTTAACTTTTTTATAATTAAAGTCCCCTAAAATATTGCCCAATATGTCCTCCATACGCATTTTGCCAGACTCTTGAAATCACCAGTCCCATTAGATACCAGTATGTCTTCAATAAAATGTCAACAAGTTGATTTTAGGTTTTATATAGATAGCTATATATTGACAGCTGAACAAAAATCATAAGGATTTTATATTTATTTATAGATATGCCAAATCACAAATCACTATAACTAGTCTGATTTTGCATTTTTAGGCCTTGTTCACACAGGTTTCAAATTGTATAATAACAATGTACAGTAAACTTTTGGCAAAGCATTTGTGGAGCTTTGGTAAAGTAAGTTTCAGCACTACTTGAAGCTTGTTGAAAGTCTGTTGAACCCAGGTAACAGCTTGTATAATTTAAAAGGCAGCAGCTACATTAGGATCTGTGCCTAATATTCTCAAACTGGAACTGAATAGGATTTTAAAAGTTAAGACCACTTTCACACTGAGGCAGTTTTCAGGCGTTTTAGCGCTAAACATAGCGCCTGTAAAGTGCCTGAAAACTGGCTCCCATGTGTGAAAGCCCGAGTACTTTCACACTGGGGTGGTGCGATTGCGGGACGGGAAAAAAAGTTCTGCAAGCAGCATCTTTGGGGCGGTTTGGGAGCGCTGTAAACAAAGCTCTTACACCACCCCTGCCCATTGGAATGAATGGGCAGAGCTTCTAATTCCTGTGCTTTTAGATCCTTCTTAACCCCTTCTTGGGGGTTTAAAGCGCCCAGCTAGCAGCCGAAAAGCGCCGCTTACACAGTGGAAAAGCGCCACTAAAACTAGCATCGCTTTCCCGCTAAAGGGACCCACCGCCCCAGTGTGAAAGTAGCCTAAAGTAGTGTTACGGTTGTTGTTTTTTTTTTGTTTGTTTTTTTTAAATAAATGCATTCTAAGGATGTAATGAAAGATAACACAGTACATTTTACTTTATATGTGTGTCCAAAGACTTAGCTGTTTACCACCACTAGCTCAAGGTTGCATTACTGCCACTTCCCTGAATGTCTGGCCAGCTAAGTGTGTGCCCTGAGCGCTTACAGTGCACGTTTTAGTGCTAGCAACCACTTGCAGGGAGAAGGAGGCAGCAGGGGAGTGGCTTACCTATGCTTTTATGTGTACACAAAGATGGTTCCAGTGCACACTGCAAAAGAAAGGAGCCACTCAGCAACTGGAAACTGGGGGAGGGGGGGGGGGGGGGTTGCAGCAATCATGGGACAGTATTGTAACTAGACAAACGGCAAATATTTCATAGAGGAAGTGGAACTGTACCAAGTCTAACAACCTGAACTTGAACTGGGTTAAAAAAGGGATCCGCAACTCCATACATGCTCTTCAGTCTTTTCAAATGTATTAATACTCCATAAGAAGAGGTAAGTACAGCAGATGTTAATGCGTTTCAGCCATGACGGCCTTGTTCAAACCTTAAAAGTGTCCTTTTGTGTGGATAGGCATTGACTTCCCTCCAATTGTACTTTGATTAGAACAGAGGTGAGAGAGGGCTGAGTCTCTCTCTCTCAGGTGCTCTAATTACAGAGCACAAATGGCCAGGCAATAGATGCCTTTGCAATTCAGGCATGCAGAGAGACAGCATCTCATTCTGAGGAACAGTCAATGACAGGTAAGTCTTGCTATCCTAGTAATGGGGATTGAAGGGGGGAGCAAGGAGCAATGTATTACTAGGGGATGCGGAGGGGGGGGGGGGGGTTGTACAGATTTCTTTTATTTAGATTTGTTACTTTTTGCCAAAAAAAAGGAGGCTAACTTTGTGTAAGTAAGAAGGGAAAAAGAGTGCGTTCTGCTCTGACGAGCATGTCTTCCTGTCTATTGCAGTCCCGGCCACTCACACTCCCGTTCTAGGAGGTCCAGAGGCCCTCTGGATTGTCAGGATTTTTCCAGGGCGGAAAGTGACTCCTCCAGTCCTGGCAGACCCCAGTACAAAGGACGCAAATGTACGCTTAAAAGAACGCACACAGCTTCTCCTCCGATGGCTCAGCGCCCGACAGGCAAATGTTGGTCATGTGGAGATGACCCTATGCCTGGAAAGCTACTTTGCAGCAACTGCTTCAGGCAGTTTGCCAGAAACCAGGAGTATGAGAGTCAGCAGGTGTCAACTCGGGCAACCAGGGACAGAAGAGGATGAACAGTGTGGGCCCTGCACCAGGTCTAAACCAAGCCATTCAACCCTCTCTAACTAGAGGGGTACCATGCACTTCAGGGGTGACTCCAGCCCAGCAGATTAGGCAGGCTGATTCCCCAGACCCAGTATTACAGCCAACCTTCCAGGCAGAGGGAGAAGATATCGCCTCCTCCTCGGCAGAGGATCCTGAAGGTTCAGGCTTTGATTTTGCGCTAATACCTCAGTTCTGGCAAGACCACTGCCAAAAAACGTCAGATTCAGTCCACAGTGGCGCAAGGCTATTATTGGCTGTTCAAGCGGCAGCCTCCAGAACTACCTCAAGAGGCTGAATCAATTTTATTCAAATTTATTACAATACAATTTTCCATTTTTCTGTTTAGATACAATATTGAAGCCCAAACTTTAGGTTATACTGCCATCTAGAGGAGGATTCAACATTGGAAAACAAAAAAAAATTGTAGGCCAGCCTATGATTATTCCAAAAACAAGTTAGCCACAGCACTTTTCCTGACTAAGGTCATACTCTGTGTGGAGTGTCAACAAAAACATACAAATTAAAAGTGCTCAGGTGCTTTAGTGAAAAGTGCAACGGTGCTCTAAAACTTTTGAATCAGTGAAGCGGCTCCCCCGTTGATGTCCCCACTCACCAAAATTATTGGATCCTCAGCTTCGCAGTCTGGGATCAAAAAGGCATTGATCAAATGATCTGGGGATATGCTGGAGACGTTTTAAGACAGGAAGGCTATACCACACTCCATAGATGGGGAAGTGAAATAACGTTTGCGCAACTTACAGGATTTTTGGCAAAAACAGGCATCAGTAAAAAAGTCACCTGAGTTCGCCGCTGTATGGCGTGCATTCCATGGAGACGGAAATTTGCGTCAATGGTTAACATAAACTGGAAGAGTACGTTGACGCGTTTCACCCCCTCCTCCAGGTTGTCATCAAGGACATCACGTCATGTTCCATTACAATCTATTTATACCCTAGGGAAGATAGAACCTCCCTCTATGCAGTAAAAAATGACCAATTACGATCTGTGTATGGAAGACAGACACTTGCTTCCTCCTTTTACACAATTCCCTGTTGCCAAGTATAAAACTTTAATAACAAACACTTTAAAAGAACAATTTATCTGTTTAGCTATATGACAACAATGAAAGCAACTAATGCGATAGACATATGCAAAAGATTTCCAATATATAAAGAACAATGAATAAACATTATTTGAATAAAAAATGAAATAAAATAAAAATAAATATGAAAAAAAAAATTTAAAATAAAATAAAATAAAATACAATTAAGAATAAAAATAAGAATAAAAATAAAAATAAAAATGAAATAAAATAAAATCTCTCAAATCATATTACCAATTGGACAAAAAACAATTGAGATCTAATTCAATGTTAAGGCCATGGGGACTCAAAGTCCGGAGCCTATGGATCCATTGGGTCTCATTCTGTGAGATAGCTCTCTTGAGATTGGAACCCCTCTAATGTTGCTCCACCCTATCTATCCCACAGAATGTGAGGCCCCCTGGATCTCTGTTGTGAAACAATCTGAAATGATTGGACAGGCCATGATGTTTATAGCCCTTTTTGATTCTATGGACATGCTCCCTAAGCCTTACGCCTAAATTTCTCATGGTCCTGCCCATGTATTGTAGACCACAGGGACATGACAAGAGGTAGGTAACATGTGTGGTCCCACAAGTGATACATTTTTTTATTTCAAAAAAGGAGCTGAAGTGGGTAGTTTTCCTTTTCCTATGTCTGGAGGTTTTACACATCACACATTTACTACAACTAAAAAAAACAAACAGTTCGATCCAAAAAAGTAAATAACTTCTTAGGAGGATTAATAACATTGTGTGCCAATTTAAGCCTGAGTGTTGGAGGTTTCGTATAAATAAACCTGGGATGTGCGGGCAATACTTTTTTAAGCTCTCTGTCTTCCAATAACAGAGGCCAGTGTTCCCTAATTATTTTTTAAAACTGTTTATATTGTCGGTTATATCCAGTTAAGAAAGCCACACCATAATCTTTCTGCTTTTTAGCTTTCTTTTGAAACAAATTTTCCCTATCTAACTCTTTATATTGTACCCCTTTTAATGAAATCGCTCCAAAATCAGTTCCGCTTGTGTGTCATAATCTTCTTTTTTATTGCAATTCCTTCTTGCTCTCAACATCTGGCTTTTAGGGATGCCATCCAGCCATCTAGATGGTGGCAAGTACCTAAAAGGATGTAGCCATCTCTATCTACATCTTGGTAAATAAAAAAAATTACATTATGATGACTATAGGTTTCTGAGAAAGAGATGCCATAGGGGTTATTTCCCATCTTCTCCAGAAACCCACAGAGCGATTCCTGCGATCCTGCCCATACTATTATAATGTCATCTATGTATCTCTTCTATATACCAGAAATATACCAGAGTCTAAGCTCTGGTATATTTCTATCATAGATGGCCTCCTTTTCCCACAAACTTGTGAAGAGATTCGTAAATGATGGGGCATACTAAGCCCCCATGGCCACACCCCTCTTCTGTCTATAGTAGTTTTTCTTGTGCCAAAAGAAATTGTGGCTCATTGCCAGATCCAGAGCCTCTAAAAGAAAAGACTTCTGTTTCTGTTTGTTATTCGTCCTTCCCAATGCCCACTCAACAGCCTTTAATGCATGGTGCTCCTGGATATTGGTATAAAGGGAGTACACTAGCTAAAATATGATCTTCATCTATAGTCATGGGCTTGATCAATTCAATTAAATCTTTACTATCTTTTAAATATGCAGGACATTTTTGAGTAAGCGTTTGCAAAAAAAAATTCAAATATTCCCCCAGTGTGTGTATTAGGATGTATATTGCTTGATATAGGCTGCTAGCCCTGTTTTATATATTTTCCATTATCTTAAGGTTGTAGCACCTTTGTGCAGCAGCTGTGGTCTTCCTATTAATTTTCATAAATTTTTGTTTATTCATATTTCACTATTTGAGTTAACTCTCCAGCGCAAGTTTTTAAATTAGGTATATTGTGTGGAGTGTCGCTTTCTTTCCTGCCATACAGCATTGAGGAACTAGAGACTTTCAAGGTTTTCCAGAGGATTGAAAATAAGAAAAGATGCCCTCAATACCTCCTAATTACTTGCTAGAAAAGTTACTGTTTTGGAGGGATTTTGTCAAATAGTGGTCTACCCCACTGTGGATTTGTCAGTAGCCCACCTCAACAAGTAAACCGCTAGGGTACTGGAGGGCAGTCCTGTATTCAAGAATCCTACCAATTGGCAGTTGGAAACCTAAAACTCTGTTCTCAATATAGATAGATAGAAATCTTGCAAGCTACCATTAGAGACGACCAGCCTAGGTTACAACTACCCTGTTTCCCCGAAAATAAGACCTAGCGTGATTGTCGGTGATGGCTGCAATATAAGCCCTATCCCCCAAATAAGCCCTAGTCCTTGTAGGTCTTATTTTCAGGGTCAGGCTTATTTTCGGAGAAACAGGGTAGGGCTTATTTGGGGGGTAGGGCTTATATTGCAGCCATCACCGACAATCACGCTAGGTCTTATTTTCAGGGAAACAGGGTACCATCAGGTGTAGTGTTGAAAAATAAAAATTATAAATGTAGATAAAGAGCCAATACACAGCAGCTTAGCATTAATCACATTCCCATAATCTGTGAAAAAAGTATATAAATAAAAGAAAATGCAGTGCTATATAATATTAACCTTACTGGTGTAAATATAAATACCAAGAATTGATGGCGTGAACAATTACAACCAAGTTAAAGTGATTGTAAAGGTTCGTTATTTTTTTTTTTTAAATAACAAACATATCATACCTACCTCCACTGTGCAGCTCATTTTGCACAGAGTGGCCCCAAACCTCATCTTCTGGGGCCCCCCGGTGGCTCTCGCGGCTCCTCCCCGCATCAGATAACCACCTAGGAGAATCGCTCTCCCGGGGGGGTTACCTTGCGGGCACGCTCCCGAGTCCAGCATTTGCATCCATAGACACGAATGCCGGACTTCGCCCCACCCCCCCACGCTCGTTTGATTGACAGCAGCATGAGCCAATGGCTGCTCTGCTATCAATCTACCCAATCGAGAGCCGGGACCCCGTAAAGAGAGGGAGAGCACGTCTCCGCCGACAGAAATACGGGGCTCGGATAAGCAAAACGGGGGGGCTGGGGGGCCGGTCACTACCAGGTGTTTTTTCACCTTAATGCATGGGATGCATTAAGGTGAAAAAATACAAGGGTTTACAACCCCTTTTAAGAGAAAAAACAATAATATATTAAAAAATAAAAATCTTTGTGTCAAGCAAGTTCACAGTGAAATATTGAAGTATCATAAAATATCAGAAAATTCTCAATTTTCAGCAAGTCTACAGTGAAAAAGATATATATTAAAAAAATATATATAATAATGTCCCATAAGGTGACTCTTGTGATGATGATTCAGGTAATAAGATCAGTGACTTCACACATGTGCCCCCCCCCCTGCCGTGTGACTGTGCTTACCTCAAGGTGTGTAGCCGCACAAACAAGTTTGGTCTACAAAAACAGCTGAACCACTTGTGGGCTCTAAGTGTAATGGGCTTTGTCGGATCCGCCAAGTATTGTTAGGAAACGCTGGCTGGGAACAGTGGTTCTTCTCCTGTCTGTGGGTGTTTGCGGGCGCCTGGGCGCATGCGCGTGCGGGCGCACGTTTACCGGCACTAGGCGGGCTATTTAAACACAGCTACTACCCTCAGTCGTTGCTGCCTGATCTACAGCGTTCCTGAGCCTTATCTGTTGACCTGATCTGATCTCGTGTATACCCGGCTTGACCTGTGACCTCCTCTGACTTCTGCCTGCCTCTGACCTCCGGCTTATCTACGACTCTGCATCTGCCTCATCCTCTGATTCATCCGTGCCTGCCTGTTACCGACTCGGCCTGTCCTGTGACTCCGTACCTGTCTCCTGCATTGGTTGCTGGTCCTACTGTCTGTGTTTGACCTGGCTTGCCTGACTTCCTGTGCACCTATACTCAAGTGCTACTTATCTGTTCCAGTGTGTGATCCCTGGTTCCAGCTGGTTCCTGTCTTCTGCCAAGTCTGCTGATCCGGCTAGAGCTCCTCTGGAAACTTCCTGATCCTCCTACAGGCTCTTGATCCTGCCAGGCACTCATGCTACCTTGTACTCCCGCGCCACCTGTCTCCACTACCAGGGCCTGCGAGTCAGGGATGCAAGAGAGGTCTCCTTCTGCATTCTGGGCTCGCCATTAGGTACGTGACAGGTATAATCCAGAGATGTTGTCCTCAATTTAAAGTAAGAAAGAGGCTAGATAATGCATTATCGTTTGAGTATAAATGTATTATAGGTAAAAAAAATCAGGGTACTCACATTTCACAGGTGCTTTCAGCGTACCAAACTATAGAAAACATTCAGTATAAAAATCCTCTTCAAACAGCTTGCAAACTTGTGTGTATCAGCAGCTTGCTCAGAGAGCATGTAACTGTGTCCTCCACCGTCCTGGCCCCTCCTCTATGTGTGACAACTCAGGGCATCACGTGCCTTCCTTAGGGGAGATCTGATTGCATGGTGGAAGCTGCTGGAATATATACTGTGTCGGCGGCCATTAAAGTGGAGTCGTGATATGCGCCATTTTGTTGTGGGTCTGTCTGAACAATAAACTGCAACCGCGGCCATGTTAATGGAGCCGTGGACCGCCAATAGTGTTGCTGGCTACAAACTCAGTAGAAAAACTATGGCGGCCATGATATTGAAGCCTCAACATGCGCCATATGATTGTGGGATAGCTCAGTACCCCAAGATCAATCCTTTATTCATTCCCTCACTAAATACAGGATGGGGAGAGCACACAAGAACGAAGCCCCTTAGAGAGGAACAACAATGTATATAACATTCCCTACTTCATTACTATAACACTGATCCACTATTAACCTTAATGATACAGTATGTAGATAGCCGGATAATACACTGTTAACCAAACAATGAGGCATTATATGGGTTGCTGGATAATAACATACAGCTGTATAATTTGCAGCCTAACATCTAATATTCATCAATAGAAACAACGTGGGAATCTATATCAAATAAAGTTAATAAAAAATATAAATATAAAAATAGCCCAACTTAGCAAACCCAAAAAACAGGGAATTAATCTTTCCCCTAAAAGAGAGGGGGGGACCAACATAACACTCCCCCAATAATGGCAATAATATCACCATAAATTATCATACAACCAGAAGCATGGAGCGAATAAACAAACACAGAGTCACCTCACTTTAATGATTACTTAGAAAGCACTGGAGGACAAACCTCCCGGCGATAAAGGTCCCATTTTGTATATCCACCAGGACTCCCTCTTACTGATTCCTCTAATATAATTACATCCTCTCCAATGGTGTTTGGGGGCCTCTATCCCCCAAAATTGCATCCCTTCCAAATTCTTATTGTGCTTATCCCTAAAGTGAATGGACAGATAATGTTTATCAAATCCGTTTCTTATATTCCTCAGGTGTTCTTCCATTCTAACTTTAAAAGCCCTCTTTGTTCTACCGATGTAAATTAAGTTACAGGGACATTTGATGACATAAACTACTCCCTTGGTTTCACAGGAAATGAAATCCCTAATGGTATATACGTGGTCATTTTTAGGATTGGTAAAGGTCTTAATATTTTTTGGGACCCTGATGCAACTATAGCAACGACCACATACATGAAAGCCCTTGATGTCCCAGAACATCAGTGGCCTGGATGAGGGTTCTACCACGCTGTGTACAATCCTGTCCCTCAAATTAGGGGCCCTTTTATAAAAATATCTTTGGTTTAGCAGACACACATAATAATGTATCCTGCTTTAACACATACATAATGTATCCTGCCAATACTTAGTAATATTCCTTTCTACATTCTTATTTTGTAGGTTATAATCCAAAACCAAACAAGTATCATTACTTAGATTCCTCTCTCTACCAATAGTGTCCTCCAGTAACCTTTCTCTATCCATATCCCTAATTTTGATCCTTTCTCTCTCAGGAAAGTTGGCTTCATACCCTTTATCCCTGAACATCTTGGTTAATTAGCCTGTTAGCTTATCACAATCTCCAACCCTTGTGCAATTCCTCTTTATTCGCATATACTGTCCCCTGGGGATATTAATTATCCAGGGTTTAAAATGGGAACTCATCGTGGGGATAAAAGAATTTCGATCTGTATTCTTAAAGTATGTGATCGTCTCTATGCCTTGTTGGGTGTTCCTTATCTCCAGGTCCAGAAAATGTATCTTTTGTTCACTAATTTCCCATGTCAGACTTATATTATGATCATTATGATTCATTGTTAAGAACAGAGATTCTATATAGGGATGCACCGATACCATTTTTTTTACAATGAGTACAAGTACTGATACTTTTTTTTTAGTACTCGCCGATACCAATTAACACCTACCGCAACTGTTTTGTTTTAACTTCAGCTGTCAGCAATGGTACAAAGCATTGAAAAGTTATTTACAAATTAAATAAATTGATTTTTTTTTTAAATTTAGTGCTTTTTCAATGTGAAAATATATGTTAATATACAGTGGGGATGGAAAGTATTCAGACCCCCTTACATTTTCACTCTTTGTTATATTGCAGCCATTTGCTAAAATCATTTAAGTTAATTTTTTTCCTCATTAATGTACACACAGCACCCCATATTGACAGAAAAACACAGAATTGTTGACATTTTTGCAGAATTATTAAAAAAGAAAAACTGAAATATCACATGGTCCTAAGTATTCAGACCCCATTTCTTCTGGTCATCCTTGAGATGGTTCTACACCTTCATTTGAGTCCAGCTGTGTTTGATTATACTGATTGCACTTGATTAGGAAAGCCACACACCTGTCTATATAAGACCTTACAGCTCACAGTGCATGTCAGAGCAAATGAGAATCATGAGGTCAAAGGAACTGCCTGAAGAGCTCAGAGACAGAATTGTGGCAAGGCACAGATCTGGCCAAGGTTACAAAAAAATCTGCTGCACTTAAGGTTCCTAAGAGCACAGTGGCCTCCATAATCCTTAAATAGAAGACATTTGGGATGACCAGAACCCTTCCTAGAGCTGGCCGTCCTGCCAAACTGAGCTACAGTATAGGGGGAGAAGAGCCTTGGTGAGAGAGGTAAAGAAGAACCCAAAGATCACTGTGGCTGAGCTCCAGAGATGCAGTCGGGAGATGGGAGAACTGCAGCCCTTCACCAGTCGGGGCTTTATGGCAGAGTGGCCCGACGGAAGCCTCTCCTCAGTGCAAGACACATGAAAGCCCGCATGGAGTTTTCTAAAAAAAACACCCGAAGGACTCCTAGATGGTGAGAAATAAGATTCTCTGGTCTGATGAGACCAAGATAGAACTTTTTGGCCTTAATTCTAAGCCAGTGGTTCTCAACTCCAGTCCTCAGGACCCACCAACAGGCCAGGTTTGCAAGATAACTGAAATACATCACAGGTGATATCACTTGCTGCTCAGTGATTGCAGTATTCTAGTCTGCAACTCCCCAAGGTAATACTTAAAATCTGACCTGTTGGTGGGTCCCGAGGACTGGAGTTGAGAACCACTGTTCTAAGCGGTATGTGTGGAGAAAACCAGGCACTGCCACATTAATGAGGAAAAAAATGAACTTAAATGATTTTAGCAAATGGCTGTAATATAACAAAGAGTGAAAAATTTAAGGGGGTCTGAATACTTTCCATCCCCACTGTATATGTGTAAAAATATTCACTAACAAAAAAAAGTTTTAATTGTTTATCGTTTATAAAATAGACTTGAACAAAAGAAAAAAAAAGCAGGAAAATAATAATTAAATGGAGGAGAATAGGGAGTTAATTAATGCTGATTAGAGTAAATTAAGGGTTATTAAGGGGTTAAACAGAGGAACATTGTTCATCCCTTTGATCTACAGATGAAGAAACAGACATATACAAAAAGAAACCAGGTTTCTTTTTATTTTGGTGTTTCAGGGCTGAGCAATGTTGGTAATAAATATTGCCAGCGGCTTTTTTTTTTTGACAGCTCCAATTACCGGACTTCTTTAACCCTGGGAAGACCCACTGACAGCTCAAAGAACCGAGCATGAAAGTATCGGTTTCAGGTGTCGGTGCATTTGCACAAGTACCGTTACTTGTGCAAATAGTCGGTATCGGCACCGATACCGATACTAGTATCGGTGCAACCCTAATTCTATATCTTTTTCCTCTCCTTCCCAAACAATAATCAGATCATCAATCAAACATTTGTATAATAAAATTCTAGGGTCTGGGTTTAATAGGACACCCTCCTCCTCCCACTTTGCCTTATACAAGTTAGCAAAGCTGGGTGCAAACTTTGCCCCCATTGCCCGTTGCCAATATTATACTACCTCCTGCAGTTTAATACCTTTTTTCATGTCCCTATGTTCATATACTTTATTAATCGGTAATTCCTCTAAGTCTGCTGTGAGCAAATGTTTAAACATGTCCACATATTTATTATTCAAAATCTTAGGATTAAAAACAGACTTATTTCTAAGCCCTGTATGGCTACCCTCCGATACTGCTCTCTCAATGGGATTTTGGGCATAATACTTTTTAACATTCAGTTTCCTAATGAATTTCTGGATCCCTACATATGTATCAAACTTATTCAGGCCTTTTTAGGGGAATATTTAATCCCCTTATCAAGAGTGATCAATTCTTCCCTTGTTAGACTTGTCCCACTCAAATTATATATCCCCTCACCTAATTCTCCCACCTTCTTTTTCTGTTGTACCCTTCTGCCTGCTCTTCCTCTTCTTTTTCTACATTTCTTCCTCCATGGGTGGATTCCACCCAACCCTTCTCAAAAAAAGAGTCTCCATACATAGTATCCTGGTCTTCTTCATAAAGTGCGGGTAGCCACTTCATAAACGCCCTGTGGAGGTCTATTCGGCCTCAATCTTTGGGGTTTTGGTGAATAATATGGATAATCACCCAGCGGGGGACCACTATGGGATGGAGATCCTCCATAGGAATGATAATCACCCTGCGGGGGCCCCTAAAAGAAAGGGGACCACCTTGCTGGGGAATCCTATTCAGGTACCCTTATTGGTGCTCCCCCCGATTCTGTCCCCTATAATAGGGAGCTCCCTCATGGGGATTCCCTCTCATTTGATAGTTGTTTCCTTGATGACCTCTATTCCAGGGGCCCCTATTGGGAGCATGGCCCTGCTGGAAAGGAGGTCTACCTCCATTATGGTAATTACCTCTATAATCATAATGATAGGGTTGATTTGGTCTCTTATTGTAGGGTGGAGGTGCATGACCACCCTGTTCCCTATCAGGAGGATTCCCAGATATCATCCCTACCATAAGGGACTGACCCTTGATGTGAGTTATCCTGCTGTCGTGATGTACGTTCGTTTGGGGTTTTGAATCCCACACTTCTATCTCCTGTACTTTGACCAGCTCTATCGGGAGAAGAATGGGATGTGGTGGTGTTATTAGTAGTCAAATTGGCCTGCCATTTGAACACCTGCTTTTTCTGATAGTCATCCAAATCCCAAAGATACTTCTTTTTCTTTATATTTTTGTTTTCTTGTTCTCAGTCTTTCTTTTGCATACTTTTGTGGAGTTCCCCATGTTTTTTAATGTATTCAGCCAACTCTTTCAGGGGCTCAATCTTATCTCTCAATTCTTTTATCTGAGCCTCTACAAATCTCATCTTTCTCTGTTTTCTTTTTATTAAAAATTCCATAACCTCTTTGCCCCTTACCATTAAAGAATGTATACTACTCTTCAATGTCATCTTCCCCCATTATACCATCAATGATGGGAATATCCCATCTTAATTTCCTAGGTACCATATTATCCTTTAAATATTTCTCCATGGTTGACATATCCCACCATATGTTGCTCTTTTTATCCATAAGGTGACCCAGTTTCCTAAATAGATGTATGATATCATTGTCCTTTACTTGCATTTTCAGAAAAAAATGTTATTCCTTTCTAAGGGGCTTCGTTCTTGTGTGCTCTCCCCGTCCTGTATTTAGTGAGGGAATGAATATTAGATTGATCTTGGGGGTACTTAGCTATCCCGCAATCATATGGCACATGTTGAGGCTTCAATATCATGGCCGCCGTAGTGTTTCTATGGAGTTTGTAGCCAGCAACACTATTGGCAGTCCGCAGCTCCATTAACACGGCCGTGGTTGTAGTTTATTGTTCAGACAGACCCACATCAAAATGGCGCATATCACGGCTCCACTTTAATGGCTGTCGACACAGTATATATTCCAGCAGCTTCCACCATCCAATCAGATCCCCCTGAGGAATACAGGCAATTAGCCCTGTGCCGTCATGCGTAGGGGAGGGGCCAGGGCGGTGGCGCAGACAGTTACATACTCTCTGAGCAAGCTGCTGATACACACAAGTTTGCAAGCTGTTTGAAGAGGATTTTTATACTGAATGTTTTCTATACTTTGGTGCGCTGAAAGCACCTGTGAAATGTGAGTACCCTGATGTTTTTTTACCTATAATAAATTTATACTCAAACGATAATGCCCTAACCTCTTTCTTACTTTAAATTGAGGACAACATCTCTGGATTATACCTGGGGGATCCTGCAAAGCCTGTTACACTTAGAGCCCAGAGGTGGTTCAGCTGCTTTTGTAGACCAAACTTGATTGTGCAGTCACACACCTTGAGGTGAGCACAGTCACACGGGGGTGTGAAGTCACTGATCTTATTACCTGGATCATCATCACAAGAGTCACCTTATGGGACATTATTATATATATTTTTTCAATATATATCTTTTTCACTGTGGACTAGCTGAAAATTGAGAATTTTTTTATATTTTCTGATACTTCAATACTTCACTGTGAACTTGCTTGAAACAATATTTTTTTTTTACATATATTATTGTTTTTTTTTCTCTTAACTTGGATGTAATTGTTCATGCCATCAATTCTTGGTATTTATATTTACACCAGTAAGGTTAATATTATATAGTGCTGCATTTTCTTTTATTTATAAAACTCTGTTCTCGCTGGTGAGCACTGCCCTTTTTCCCCCATTTTGCTTAGGACTTTAACTTGTCAGACCGGGGAAGAATGGTCAAAATTCCCT
The DNA here is from genome assembly GCA_037952925.1 of Lithobates clamitans. Classification (NCBI taxonomy): domain Eukaryota; kingdom Metazoa; phylum Chordata; class Amphibia; order Anura; family Ranidae; genus Lithobates; species Lithobates clamitans. Next base: position 3,930,251 of record JBBGZY010001049.1, on the reverse strand, counting down.
AAAGAGAGTCCCTCCACTGTGGCTGTGGATCCTTTACTGATAGAACATGTTCAGCGGTTAACTGAAGCCACTTTCTCTAGTCTGCTGTTTTTTCTCTGTACTCATGGAGTATGCACGACTAGACTAACCCTCCAAAACTTGGTTCTCCAGCCACTCACAAAGACTGGGGTAACAAGCTTGCAAAACCTCTTAAGAAAAGCGTTCATTAGCATCATCTTTAGATAATCTTTGTGGACTCTTGGATAGTCCAGGCAGAGTGATTTTTCAGGGAAGTAGACTGAACTTTACCTCTAGCTGCCTCTTTAACCTTTGTGTCAAGTGCATCTCTATCGTGGGGTACTTAGGAGGACCCCCCTGTGGAAGAAACAGTCAGCATGGGATCTGTTAAAAAAATTGTTTAATTGTCTAGATGTCTCAACAAATCTGTTAGATTCTGAATGCTTGGAAATCAGTGCTGGAATTCTTCAGCGCCTGCTGGTAGCTTAGACTAGAAGATCTCTTCCACAGGAAAATCTTCAGTGTATCCACTTTGTTGTTACTTCATTGTCTTTCAGTTCAGGGGTTGCCCGAAAGAAGTGGTCTGTGAGGTAACTCCTTTTTGTGGCAGCCTTTTTTTCCCCCAGTCTCTTCCTAGACTGTCACAACAGTACACTTTGATGTCGTGGGACAAGTTGCCTGAGTTTTTGAGCAAACTGAGTTGTCTGAAATAAAAAGAAAATCTCTGCGCAAAGGACTGGGTGCTAAATAAAGAGTTGGAGGAGGTTAATAGAACTGCTGCCTCTACTAATTACTACCACTAGGTGGAGCAGTATCATATGATAGGAAAACAAAGTAGATATGGCGCTGTTCTACTGCTAACACATAGTGGTATGAAATTACTTAAGCTGCTTCCTTTGGAAAAATCCTAAAGACTAAGAAGATATTACACTGTGAAAATTATGAGTGTTGCCCATGTGTATAAAGCAAAATAAACTTAAACCAAAAATTACTTATGCAGTATTGAAACTAAAATCAAAGTGTGTGATCCTTGGTGTAGAAAGTCAATGTATATGATAACCGTTATGATGAAAATAAAAAATACTATAAAAACTGTTGTACGTGCTAAACAATCTAAGGCGCAATTGTAATTAATATGCTTATATCTGATACCCATTAGGAAAAAAGTAAATTAAAACGCTAACACACTAAATAAATTGTTGTGCATACTAAAACAATTTAAGGTGCAATATAATTAATACGCTTGCATGAAACTTACTAAAGTGCTATTAGTGCCCTCTGTCCAGAACTGTGCTGCTCTCCATGCTCCTGCTGTGTACACAGAGATCTCCGCACAATCCCCCTTGCCCACCGCTGGGGGAACCTATCTGGGCGTCTTGATACCGCACATGATCACCTATCTATAGGCTTGGTCCTCTTGAGGAAGCGGTAATACCGCGAAACTAGTCGAGACCCAGACCATTCTATATCTTGTAATAACAGATACTCCTTGGGGAAATCCTGAGCTTCTGCTTTTTCAATTTTAATAAGTATACTACCTACTAGGGACGGTCTTCTTCCTGTATTGCTACACAGTGGCACATACTGTGGATGCTTTTAACCCCAGGAGGGGGAGAAGGATCTGGTGAGTGCAGCCGCAATAGGAACACGAACTAAGATATGCACGGTGTGTTCATTCACTGAAAAGTCCATCAGACTAGAAAGAGGATTTTCTTCACGGGCACAAGAGAACTTTATAATTCATAAATTATTCATCTTTTTTTTATTAATTTGTTTTTTTGATGATTTTTATTAGTTTATTTGAAATGGACAATATGGAAATTTGGACATAGAAAATCTGCTTTTTGTAGGTTCAATAACACTAATAGCCCTTTAGTAAGTTTCATGCAAGCATATTAATTATATTGCACCTTAAATTGTTTTAGTATGCACAACAATTTATTTAGTGTGTTAGTGTTTTAATTTACTTTTTTGCTAACGGGTATCAGATATAAGCATAATAATTACAATTGCACCTTAGATTGTTTAGCACGTACAACAGTTTTTATAGTATTTTTTATTTTCATCATAACGGTTATCATATACATTGACTTTCTACACCAATGATCACACACTTTGTTTGATTTTAGTTTCAATACTGCATAAGTAATTTTTGGTTTAAGTTTATTTTGCTTTATACACATGGGCAACACTCATAATTTTCACAGTGTAATATCTTCTTAGTCTTTAGGATTTTTCCAAAGGAAGCAGCTTAAGTAATTTTATACCACTATGTGTTAGCAGTAGAACAGCGCCATATCTACTTTGTTTTCCTAAACTGAGTTGTCTGTCCATGAGGATCAGGTAGTTCCTGGTCTGATGGATCAGTCTTCTGGCTCAGAATAAAAATATCCAGAAAAACGCATTTCAAAAAAGTTATAAATTGATTTGCATTTTAATGAGTGAAATAAGTATTAGATCCCCTATCAATCAGCAAGATTTCTGGCTCCCAGGGGTCTTCTATACAGGTAACGAGCTGAGATTAGGAGCACTCCCCTAAAGGGGAGTGCTCCTAATCTCAGCTTGTTACCTGTATAGAAGACACCTGTAAACAGGGCCGGATTTACCACAAGGCCACCGAGGCCAGGCCTCGGGGCGGCAGTGGTGTAGGGGCGGCGCCGCTCCTGCAGCGACTTCACGCCCGCCCCCCCTTTCGTGCTGGCCATTAATGTCTATTATGGGCACCAGTGCCCATAGAAAAGATGGCCGCGAGCCGACCACGCAACTGCGTTCCGAAGCCGGCCGGGCTCGGGAAAACTCGTAAGCGCTCGGCCGGGCGGCGCATGCGCAGTAGCGTGATTGCGCCGCTCGGCGCCATTTTTAAAAAATTTGAGAGTAGCTTGTAGTGTCAGCGGTGCGGCGGCGTGGGAGAAAGATGACATCTCTCATTGCCCGCACCGCTGTTCCGCCCTCCTCCTTCTGATGGCAGGCAGCATGACAAGGGACATCCCAATCTGGTGGCAAGTGACATCCCCATCTGGTGGCAAGTGACATCCCCATCTGGTGGCAAGGAACATCCCCATGTGGTGGCAGGCATGGTGGCAAGTGACATCCCCATCTGGTGGCAAGTGACATCCCCATCTGGTGGCAAGTGACATCCCCATCTGGTGGCAGGCAGCGTGGCAAGTGACATCCCCATCTGGTGGCAGGCAGCGTGGCAAGTGACATCCCCATCTGGTGGCAGGCAGCGTGGCAAGTGACATCCCCATCTGGTGGCAGGCATGGTGGCAAGTGACATCCCCATCTGGTGGCAGGCAGTGTGGCAAGTGACATCCCCATCTGGTGGCAAGGGACATCCCCATGTGGTGGCAGGCAGCGTGGCAAGTGACATCCCCATCTGGTGGCAGGCAGCGTGGCAAGTGACATCCCCATCTGGTGGCAGGCAGCGTGGCAAGTGACATCCCCATCTGGTGGCAGGCAGCGTGGCAAGGGACATCCTCATCTGGTGGCAGGCAGCGTGGCAAGTGACATCCCCATCTGGTGGCAGGCAGCGTGGCAAGGGACATCCTCATCTGGTGGCAGGCAGCGTGGCAAGTGACATCCCCATCTGGTGGCAGGCAGCGTGGCAAGTGACATCCCCATGTGGTGGCAGGCAGCGTGGCAAGTGACATCCCCATCTGGTGGCAGGCATGGTGGCAAGTGACATCCCCATCTGGTGGCAGGCAGCATGGCAAGTGACATCCCCATCTGGTGGCAGGCAGCGTGGCAAGTGACAAGAGATGGTGGCAAGTGACACGCTCAGGGCTCCCAATGATTCTGCATTATGGTGAGTTGAACTATTTCAGTTTATATTACAATGTAATAATAGAAGTAATGTGTTTCAATCATCCTGACACCATAACAACCATGGTGCCGGGGATGATTGAAGCACTAACACCAGCCATTGCCTTGAAAATTTGCCTGCGAAAAATCCTTACCCCTCGCGCGCTTACCCTGAAGTATTTTTAGTCTGTACAATTAAAGCCAGTTATTTTCAGTGTTTTCGTGTATGGAGATATGTTTTTAATTGATCTATTGTAGAAGTCATCGATAAAGGACGTGGTGTGTGTGTGTGTGTGTGTGTGTGTGTGTGTGTGTGGGGGGGCGGCGTTGAAGGACCCGGCCTTGGGGCGGCAAAGGGAGTAAATCCGGGCCTGCCTGTAAACAGAAGCAATCAATCAGATTCCAATCTTTCCACCATGACCAAGACCAAAGAGCTGTACAAGAATGTCAGGGACAAGATTGAGGACCTACACAAGGCTGGAATGAGTTACAAGACCATTGCCAAGCAGCTTGGTGAGAGGGCGACAGTTGGTGCAATAATTTGCAAATGGAAGAAACACAAAATAACTGTCAATCTTCCTCGGTCTGGGGTTCCATTCAAGATCTCACCACGTGGAGTTTCCATGATCATGAGATCAGTGAGGAATCAGCCCAGAACTACACGGGATAATCTTGTCATTGATCTCATGGCAGCTGGGACCATAGTCACCAAGAAAACATCTGGTAGCACACTACATGTGAAGGACTGAAATCCTGCAGTGCCTGCATGGTCCCCATGCAGAAGAAAGCACATGTACAGGCCCATCTGAAGCTTGCTAATGAACATCGGAATGATTCAGAGGAGAACAAGGGTGAAAATGTTGTGGTCAGCTGAGACCAAAATCGAGCTCTTTGGCATCAACTCAACTCGCAGTGTTCGGAGGAATACTGCCTATGACCCCAAGAACACCATCCCCACCGTCAAACATGGCGGTTTAAACATTATGCTTTGCGGGTGCTTTTTTGCTAAGGGGACAAGACAAATTCACCGCATCAAAGGGACGATGAACGGAGCCATGGACTGTGAAATCTTAGGTGAGAACCTCCTTCACTCAGCCAGGGCATTGAAAATGAGTCATTGGTGGGTATTCCAGCATGACAATGACCCAAAACACACGGACAAGGCAACAAAGGAGTGGCTCAAGAAGAAGCACATTAAGGTCCTGGAGTGGCCTAGCCAGTCTCCAGACCTTAATCCCATATAAAATATGTGGAGGGAGCTGAAGGTTCGAGTTACCAAACGTCAGTCTCAAAACCTTAACCACTTCAATACCAAGGACGTCATATGACGTCCTTGGCTTTGAGCAGGCATATCTGAATGATGCCTGTAGTTACAAACATCATTCAGATATTGCCGGTTTCAGCCGGCGAATCTCTACACCATAGGAATGATCATAGCGGCCGTTCCGCCGCTTGATCGTTCCTATGGGAGGCGAGAGGGGACGTTCCCCCCCCCCTCCCGCCGCCCTCTGGTGCCTGCTCTGACTCACCGTTACAATCGGTGAGGCGGAGAGTGGATCCGCCGGCGCCGGATGTAGATCATAGAGATTTCCGGCGGACCAGATGGTCCCCGGAGTCTCTATGATCGTCGGAGGCCGGGCGCGATGTTATGACGTCACGCCCGGCCTCTCCATTCAAAAAAACGGCGCCGCTTCGGCTTGGAAGCGGCGATCGCTTTATTTTTTTTTTATTTCAGGCTTCCAAGCCTAGTGGTGAGATATGGGGTCTTATTGACCCCATATCTCACTGTTAAGAGCACCTGTCATGTTATATTGCTATTACAAGGGATGTTTACATTCCTTGTAATAGGAATAAAAGTGATCAATTTTTTTTTTTTTTTTTTCAAAAAAGTGTCAAAAAAAATAAAAAAATAAAATTAACAATAAAAAAAAAAAAATTTTTTAAAGCGCCGCTGTCCCCGTGTGCTCGCACGCAGAAGCAAACGCATACGTAAGTCCCGCCCACATATGAAAACGGTGTTCAAACCATACATGTGAGGTATCGCCGCGAACGTTGGAGCGAGAGCAATAATTTTGGCCCTAGACCTCCTCTGTAACTCAAAACATGTAACCAGTAAAAAAATTTGAAGCGTCACCTATGGAGATTTTTAAGTACCGAACATTGGCGCCATTCCACGAGCGTGTGCAATTTTGAAGCGTGACATGTTAAGTATCTATTTACTCGGCGTAACTTCATCTTTCACAAAATGCAAAAACATTGGGCTGACTTTGCTGTTTTGTTTTTTTTTTAAACACCAAACTGTTTTTTCCCAAAAAAAAACACGTTCGAAAAATTCCTGCGCAAATACTGTGTGAGATAAAAAGTTGCAACAACCGCCATTGTATTCTCTAGGGTCTTTGCTAAAAAAACATATATAATGTTTGGGGGTTCTATGTAATTTTCTAGCAAAAAAAATGATGATTTTTACATGTAGGAGCAAAGTGTCAGAATTGGCCCGGTATTGAAGCGGTTAATGACTTTGAGAGGATCTGCAAAGTGGAGTGGGACAAAATCCCTCCTGAGATGTGTGCAAACCTGGTGGCCAACTACAAAAAACGTCTGACCTCTGTGATTGCCAACAAGTGTTTTGCCTCGGAGTACAAAGTCATCAAATACTTATTTCACTCATTAAAATGCAAATCAATTTATACGTTTTTTTTAAATGCGTTTTTCTGGATTTTGTTGAAGTTATTCTGTCTCTCACTGTTAAAATAAACCTACCATTAAAATTATAGACGGACCACTTGTCAGTGAGTAAACGTACAAAATCAGCAGGGGATCAAATACTTTCTTTCCCCTCACTGTACCACCATCATCAAGGAGGAATGGGAAATCTTGCTGCAACAAGAGGTGGTTTGGATCCTTAAAGTAGAACTGACTGTTCTAGTCCTGTTCGTTGTGCTCATTTCAGGTGTAGACAGGCTTCCTCAACTGGTTACTTCTGAACACAAACGAGCAATTCATACACTAGAGTGTATTTCAGGGTCTGTGCTGTAAATAGAGAACACAGGGTGTGGACCCCTGATATCCTGGCTCAACTGCATGCTGAACAAATCTTTCTCCAGGTGCAGGAATCCTTTAGCAGTAGTAGGAGCTGCTCTGGGGACTGTGGGATCTACAGCAATGAAGTTGATTTACTAAAGGCAAATTCACTTTGCACTACAAGTCGCTGTAGATCAGAGGGCAAGATCTGAAATAAGGGGAAGCTGTGCTGATTTATATCATCTAATCACGTACAAAAAAAAATGCTGTTTTTTTTTTTTTCCTTGAATGTCCCTCTCAGATGTACATTGACTGCACTTGCAAGCGTACTTGCAGTGCAAAGTGAATTTGCCTTTAGTAAATAAACCCCAATGTGTGCTCCTTTCCTCCTCTAATGCTTCTTTCTCATTTGTTGTGATTGAAGGCTTTCAGGGGATCTTCCTTGCTATGGATTGACCCAGCCAAATGTACCTCACCGACCTGGTAAGGTTTCTGACTGTTGCTTCATAGACTTTAAAGATCGATTTGGGGAGTAATCTGACTTTGAATTTATAATGTGTGGTGATGAGAAGGGTTTTCAGAGACTTCGCCCCAGAGGTGTCTTCCATTATTGCAGATAGGTTGGGTTAGAGCTTGGTTCTCAGCACTAAAAAGTCAGGATTCTTTTTTTTTTTTGGTTTATGGAATAATGTTCATCACTCACGTAAAGTGTATTTCCAATATTGCACTCATTGGGGGAGATTTACTAAAACTGGAGCCCAGAGAATCTGGTGCAGCTGCTCATAGTAACCAATCAGCTTCTAAATTCAGCTTGTTCAATGAAGCTTTGACAAGAACACCTAGTAGCTGACTGGTTTGTCATGTATTCCCATAACACTCCTTTTTTTTTTTTTTTATCAAAAGTTTTTATTGCGCACAAAAGTCAAAATTTATACATTACATCTGATAATGACGTGACATACAGGTCAGAATAGAGAAGTACAATGAGCAATTTAGCCTTCATTGATAAACATATTTCAGTGTTCATACATATAGATTCCTGAGTTCACCGTCCCTACCCCTCATTCAGTATATGTGCTTTTTTTTTTAAACCAAAACAAGAATTTAAAAACAACCAGCATATTACCACCAGTAACTTTTTTCCCATCCCTCCCTCACCCACCCACAAGTCTGTCTTTGGTAGAAACAGCCCACAGAGTACCCCCTCGTCAGCCCAAAACAGAAAAATTGAGATCACTATCATCCACCCTTTGTCTGTTCATTTTCCTGAAATAAAAAACAAAACATCCTCCCCACAGATTATTTATCCCTCGCCTTCCAGGGTATCAGCAGAATCAACCCATCTAAACCATACCTTATGAAATTTTTTTGAGGCCCCCCTAGCTTCATAAGTCATTTTATACATCAAGACATCAGAGTTAATTACTTTTTTCCACATCCCCAGTGTTAGCGGTTCATCATGTATCCATCTTCTGGCAATAAGCTTTCGTACTCCAAAAAATAAAATTCTCAGAAATAATTTTGTGTGTGTACTCATTTGTTCTTGTCCAAACACCCCTAGGAGACACCGCAAGGGAGAGCAAATATTTGGCAAATCAAACTGTTCCGAAATGAATTCTGTCACCTGCGACCATAATGGTCTTACCTTTACACATTCCCAAGTCATGTGTAAGAAAGTACCCTCCGCCCTCCCACACTTATGACAAAGAGCCGATTCCCGTCTATGCATTCGATATAGTCTGGTAGGTGTATAATACTGTTGATGTAGGTACCGGAATTGAATCATTTTATCCGTGGAGGAGACCACGGATATTAGGTATGTATCCAACACCTCTTGCCACAGTTCTTCCGACAGGTCCGGGATAATCGAGACCCAACGTTCCATAGATCTAGAGGTTGTAGTCACCACCCCCGGGCCCACTGCCCCATAATATCTAGAAATTCTTTTTTTTGGGTCTGGATCTATCAGAATCCTCTCCAAGTCAGTATTCTGAACTATAATTTCATCAGCGCCAAACTGCGCAAGCGCAGCATGGCGCAGTTGGACATACCGAAAGTACCAGTTCCTCGGCACCTCAAACTTCTCTCTCAGCTGTGCAAATGTACAGAAGCGATTATCCTGACATATATGATGTAAGTATTTTATGCCATGTCTAGCCCAAGAGTTATGTCCGTCAATTAGCTTCAAAAACTCTGGAAGTGTCTTATTATACCACAGGGGACTGTTCGGTGACAACCACAATGGATCATCCTTCCGTCGCCTGGAGCATATATAGAACACTTTCCCCGGTAGTGCCATTACGGATCCCACCTCTCTTCCTGGTATCCCCTTCCTATACAGCATGTTTTGAAGTGTTTCCTGCGAGGAGGCAACAGCTGCCTCCAACAGGGCAGTAGCATTGGGTGTTAAAGGGAAGAATCGCCAGTGCAAGAAGGATAGTTGCGACGCCAGAAAATAAGACCGCAGGTCTGGTAACGCCATTCCACCCATTGTCACTGGCAGCTTCAAAATCGCCAAGGAGACTCTGGGAGCTTTAGAACCCCAAAGGAAACCCACAATAATAGAATCTATATGTTTAAAGACCTTCAGAGTTATAAAAACTGGAGAATTCGAGAGAATGTAGAGAAACTTCGGCAAAAAGATCATTTTAAATAAATTTATCCGTCCCAATAGGGTAATCGGTAAATTCTGCCATTTCCGTACCTTCTCCCGAAAATTTTGTATGACCGGCGTCAGGTTTTTATCCAAGAACGTAGAGATGGGAAGCTGGATCTCGACCCCTAAATACCTAAAAGAAGTGGAGAGTGGGATGGGACATTCCCTCGGGATCACCACCCCCCCATCAATAGGGAAAATGGAAGATTTTTTCCAATTAATCCGGAATCCAGAATAATCGCCAAATTCTTGAATCAATCGGAAAGCCTCTGATAGTGAGGGCCCTGGATCCTGCAAGTATAGCAACATGTCGTCGGCATACAACGATACTCGCTCCTCAAAATCTCCCAGTCTCAGTCCCACCAATTGCGATGTGGCTCTCAGCTTAACCGCCAAAGGCTCAATCGCCAAGGCGAACAGGAGGGGCGAAAGCGGGCACCCCTGCCTGGTACCTCTGAAAATAGGGAAGGAGTCCGAAATTATACCATTTACCCGTAATCTTACCAGCGGGTCCGTATAGAGTAACCTCACCCAAGATATAAAACAGGGGCCAAAACCATATGACTCAAGGAGGTGGAACAGATATGCCCACTCTACAGAGTCGAAGGCTTTTTTTGTATCCAAAGACGCCACCACCCTAGTTCCCACATTGTCATGGGCTATCTGAAGGTTTATAAATAGTCTCCTAATATTCATCTGTGCGCAACGCCCTTGTATAAAACCAGTTTGGTCAGCATCCACTAAATTTAGTATAACAGATTGCAGTCTACCAGCTAATATTTTTGCAAGGATTTTTGTGTCCATATTCATCAGTGAGATTGGACGGTACGAATCACATTCTCGTGGGTCCTTACCCCCCTTAGGTATTAATACAATCAGGGCTTCCCTCATAGAGGGAGGGAGTCTACCATCCGATCGAGCTGCATTAAAAACTTTCAATAAGCGTGGGGCCATACCATATCGAAAAGTATTGTACCATTCCGAAGGAAGGCCATCCAGTCCAGGTGCCTTCCTAGGCGGAAAGGAAGCAATCGCCTTCTCTACCTCCTCTACCGTAATACCCGCTTCTAGAGCAGAACTGTCTTCTTTTGTTAATCTAGGTAGTTCAACGTCAGCAATATATTTCCTCAGTTTCTCCAGTTCCAAGGGGGCACAAGAACTATATAATTTTTTATAGAAACGAGCAAAGATATCCAGGATAGCGGTTGAGTCACATATTTCAAGCCTAGAATCATCGTACACCGCCTTAATATATACCGGAATATAGTCAGGTCTCGCCAGGTATGCCAGAAGCCTGCCATTCTTGTCTCCAAATTCGAATATACGTCTGCGTTGTGCCAAATTTAATTTTGTGGTACGATCTGTGAGGATCGTCTTGTACTCCCTTGTACTGGTTTGTAAAGTCAGTAATCTTTCTGCAGTGGGATCTCTAACATATTCAGCTTCCGCCAGTGTCACCTCAGTCTCTTTAAATTGTACCTCTGAGGCCAGTTGTTTTTTAAAACTACGTACCTCCGTCATGAACACCCCTCGCAGCGTGGCCTTAAAAGCCTCCCATTGGAGAAGCGTGGATGCGGAGCCAGAGTTTTCTGCCCAAAAATGTTTAATCGCCTCCGTACATTTGATTTTAATATACTCCTCCTGAAGCCAACTCGCCTCCATTCGCCAGAACCTTAAACCCGGCTTTGGTCCTAAATTAAGTTCCAGTAGCATGGGGGAGTGATCTGATAAAGCTCTGGGCAAATATGACACCCCCTGAACCAATTGCATCCCGTCACCCTCAGTCAGGACGGTGTCTATCCTGGACAGCGTCTTGTGCGTTTCGGAGTAGCAGGAATATTCCCTCACCCCAGGATGATGGAAACGCCAGACATCTCTGAAACCATGTGCAGACAACCATCCCGCTAAAGGAGCCGACGTGCCGGTTACCGCCCCAAGTCTATCCAGAGCTGGCTCTGCCACAGTATTGAAATCCCCTAGTATATATATCCTCCCCTCCGCTACCTCATAAACCATCTGTAACATATCATCTAGATGGGCTAGCGAGAAGGGAGGAGGTACATATAAATTCACTATCGTTAGAAATTTATTCATCACCTGAATTACTAATATCACAAACCTCCCTTTAATATCAGTCCGAACCGCATGTATCGAAATAGGCATAGCCTTAGTAACCAGAGTGGAAACTCCCCGTGCGTACGAGGAGTAAGTAGCATGGTAAGCCCCGGCAATATGTGCTCGCTTTAAGGAGAGAACCCTGGAGCCCTGTAGATGCGTTTCCTGGAACAAAATTATATGGGGCTTGTGTTTCTTAATATAATCAAAAATCAAGGAGCGCTTTACTTTAGAGTTGAGGCCTCGTACGTTCCAGGCCAAAATTTTGAGACTAACCGCCATATCTATAATTGTAGTAATAGGCGGCCCTCCCCATTTCACCTGTCCAATCCAGCCACCCCAATGGGCTCCAGGCCTCTCCCCGTGCTCGCAGTGGGTGATACATGCAGGGCTTTTGAGATAATGTCCTGTAATAACAGCAAATATGAACCACCCCCACCAAAGACAGACTTAACAGACCCCAAAAATTACAGTTTCCAACCCCTTCCCTCCCCCCTCCCCGCACCCAGTCCCAACATACCAGGCACTTTTTTCCCATAACCACAATGAATTAGCAGCAGAGATGCAACTCAAACTAGTCACATAAGGCAGGTTACTTAGGAGTACCAATGCCACCTAGCCTCAGATAACCGTAAAAAATAATAAGTCAATAAAAACTCAGTTTCCCCTAAAAAAAATTTGGGGAAAAAAAACTGTACTTCCAGCAAAAAAAACTGTTCCAGTAAATTACAGTTTCAAGTTCCATCTGCAGACACTGTATATCTTTTTGACATAGGGCAGCGGCAGTATAAAACAAAAAAACCCTTTTTATTTATTTATTTAGACCGCTAGTGTCTATAGAAAGACCTCCAGAAAAGGGAAAAAAAATTCAAATGGGGAACAAAAAACAACTGTCCCAGAAACAGACCCAAGAGGATCAACTTTCCCCCTCCCCCCTCAAGGACAACCATCAGGCAGAGATTGCATCTGCAGCACACAGATCTTCTGTTCCAGCAATATCTCCAGCATGAAGAAGAAAAAATGTTACTGCAAGGAAAAAAACCTCCATGATGAAGCAAAAAAGAAGAGAGCAAAAAAAACAGAATGGGGGATGGGGGAAAAAAAAATTGAGGCAGTGAGAGATATAGCACAAGATACAGTCAAATAGGCAGTCAGTATCCTTTCCAATTAGTATTCTCTCACCCAAAAAGACAATTTCTCCACACGGTTTCATCTTCCTCAAGGTGATCTAGGTGAGGCTCTATTCCTCCGATTACCACGAGAGTCCAGCCATTCAGATGCCTCAGTAGGATTTGTGAAAAAAAGCGTTTTTCCATTCTCCACAATGCGCAGCTTAGCAGGATATAGCATGCTGTAGATCAAGTTGAGATCCCTCAATCTTTTCTTTATGGGTTGAAAAGAAGCTCTCTGTTTCTGGGTAACGGCCGAGAAATCAGGGTATATTGATATGCGATTTCCATCAGAAGTCATCTCAGGGCCCACTCTGGCTCCCCTTAGGATATTCTCCCGGTCCCGGAAATGAAGCACTTTTGCTATCATAGACCTGGGGGGGGCTCCCTTTGGAGGGGCCCGGCCTGGAACTCTATGGGCCCTTTCAATAGCAAACATTTTTGTAAAGGTGTCAGGCGCCATATTAGCAATCAGCCATTTCTCTAAATATTCCTCTGGGTGCTTTCCCTCCACTCCTTCTGGGAACCCCACCAGCCTTATATTGTTTCTTCGCATGCGGTCTTCCATGTCGGCCATCTTGGAAGTATGTTCAGATAAGGTCTTTCTGGTCACCTGTGCTGCAGTATCTAAGGGTCTTACAGTATCTTCCAAGGCAGTAACACGGCGGTCTGTAATCTGTGCCTTCTCCCTCAGCTTTTGCATGTCATGCTTGATGAATGAAAACTCCATCCTTAGCTCCTCAAAGTGGTCTAATAACTTTGCTTGGCCCCCCTGAATGGCCGCCATTATCTGTGACAGGGACGGTTCCTCCTCTCCCCTCACCTCCCTGTCAGCTCTCACCCAGCGATCCTTCAGCCTGTCCAGCGATCTTCCCCTGTGTATCACTACTTCTCTCTGGGGCTTAGGACTCACCCTGTCCACCACTGAGGATGAGGATGTCTGAGGCGGTGTCTCTGTGGATCTCTGCAGCGGCGGCCATTCCTCCTCCTCCTCCTGTGTTCCAGCGCCATTTTGAGAGCCCCAGGCGAATTGTGCCAGCCGCTCACCGGCGGATTTGGGGCACGGAGGGCCGTATTTCACCATCCCCGAGGGTGCCTGATGTGTCCCAGCACACATCCCCAGCCGATGGCCAAAAAAACAGGCGCCGCTGTCCCAGGATTCGGTCAGGATAAGTTGTCTGCAGACGGAGCTCCGGTCAGACGCTCCTTACATGCTGCGCGCTAGCTCCGCCCCCCCTCCCATAACACTCCTTGGAGGTAATTCTATTCTAATTCACCCCCACCGAGGTTCTTTTCTGGTACTTCACAAGGAAAGTGTCTGACCTGACAGCTTTTTCAGGCATTAATACCTATTCCTTTTGGGGGTAATAAGATCAGGAACGTTGAAGCCTAGCCCTTACTTTTGTCCTAGGGCAGGTTCTAATCTTCTCAGCAACCAGAACCCCTGTTATACTCACAGCCTTGAACTATAGTCAATCTCGTATCTATTTACTCTTTTTGATCAACCTGGATGAACCCAGTCAGCACCCTGCTGGGCCTGTTAGTAAGTTTTCAGTTAGACCAAGAATACCCTCTGGGACTTTAACAGCTACCCTATATACTCGAGTATAAGTCGATCTGAGTATAAGTCGAGACCCTAATTTACCACAAAAAAAATGTGAAAAACTTATTGACCCGAGTATAAGACGTGGGTGAGAAATGCACAGCTACTGTAAGTGGAAAAGAGGGTCAACAATGCCCATTTGCAGCCATAGGTCCCCCAGACTCGGTAGTTAAGGGTTCCTAGATGCCCCCTAGCTGTAGCCAAAATTTGGGGTCTCTGAACCTAAAGGTTCACGAAATGATATTGCTGCAGATGGACACAGTTGACCGACTTTGGGGCCCTGTATCTCGGGGCCACTTAGTGCTAGGAACCCCAAATATGGTGTGCAAACTAGCACCATAAAATATCCAAATCTTGGGTTTCTAGCACCAAGTGGCCCTGAGATACAGGGCCCCAAAGTCGGTTCAGAAAATGTCAAGCACTTTTCTGCAGCAGAGAATGACATTTTCCGAACCAAGTTTGGGGCCCCGTATCTCGGGGCCACTTAGTGCTAGATACTCCAGCTTTGGATATGTTGTGGAACCAGTTCCACTGGGTTTGCACACCAAATTTGGGGTTCCTAGCACTAAGTGGCCTTAAGATGCGGAGCCCCAAATTCGGTTCGGAAAATGACATTTTTTGCTGCAGAAAAGTACTTGACTCGAGTATAAGTCGAGGGGGGCACTTTCAGCACAAAAAATGTGCTGAAAAACTCGACTTCTACTTGAGTATATACAGTACATAACAAATATTGAATAAAACAGTTTTTTTTAGTACAAATGATTCAAATTGAAGGAGGAGACCTTATAGGTCAAAAACTGCAGCTATACAAAATTGCACAGCATAGTATACATCCAATTTACGTAAATATTGGAGTACAGCTGTACTAATAGCTTTTCAATATTTTACAATATTTGTTCTGTAGCCGTTAAAGTCCCACTTATTAGAGGGTATTCTTGGTCTATGTAGGCTGCCCATTAGCACTATATTTTTCAATTGTTTCAGCAATTATTCAGTTGGACTGCTTTTGGATGTTCCACAGGTGACAAACCATCTGTGCCCCTCAAGAAAGAAGAAAGAAAATATGAATTATGTGCTCTCTGTAAAATCTTTCTTACTGTCCATTGAGGAACACAGGTCGGACCCCCTCTGTGTTTATGATCATTAACTTAGTACTGCTTTGCTGCAAAACAGAGGCATGCTAGTGGTGTGAGGGGGTAGCCTGGGCAGGTCATGTCCTACTCTTTATTAGCAGTAATGTATTTTTACAGTACAAAATGTCTAAGGTCAGGGCTAGAGGCCTGGAAAAAAAGCCCCCCCCCCCCCCCCCCCCCAAAAGCAGTCTTTTGTTTTTTTCCAGAAAAATTGAAAAAAAAAAAAGGGGGGTGAGGGGTTAGCCTGGGCAGGTCTACAATTTATGTTTTGTCATTCTCAGGTGAATTTCGTCCTATCTGAAAGGACTCCATGAAAAGGCCTGAACAGGAGTAATGGAGGGTTGTTTGAAAGTCTGTCATATGTCTTTCAGTGTTTTTCCAGTAATGCCACATCAACCCTTAAGATGACCTGCACATTGTTGTGTTATGCGGTCTTAGCTGACACTGAACTACAGCAAAATTTTTTTTTAAACATTTGCACTAATAAAGTGTGATATGCGTGGCTGCTTGGTGCATTTGAAAAAAATGTCTTGCATTCTTTTCACAGAATGCAAGGCACTCAGTGAATTGAGGTGTGAACACCTCAATCTCCCCTCCTCCTCTGACATAACACCATCTAGTTTGTGAAAATAATGCAAGACATTTTCTACATGGAGGACAGGGTACAGCGAGCAACCTGCTATGATCTGTGTACTACAGCCGGATCTGCTTGGCACTTACTGTACAAGCTTAATGAAAGTAGAAGCTTTCCCTAACATAGCAGGAGCCATACATGTCTTACTCTTTATTAGCAGTAATGTATTTTTACAGTACAAAATGTCTAAGGTCAGGGCTAGAAGCCTGGAAAAAAGCCCCCCCAAAAGCAGTCTTTTGTTTTTTTCCAGGAAAAATTGAAAAAAAAAAAAAAAAAAAGTTAAATATGTTCTTTTACAAGGATAATATATCTATGACATGGCATTTTTGACTATATAATACAAACATTTCTGAGACTTTATCTAAAGTCTTAGATTTTTGCAAGTTCTCTCAGGGTCAGCTGAAGACAAGCAAATACAATCCAAGTAACACTGTACTTCTCAATAGAGATCTCAAACAAGAGCAATATGTATTTCTGCCACTAGCGGGCACTGTAGAGGAAAGGCTCCAGTTTAGTTTGCTTGTGGGCTCCATCTTGTCCCTCTTAAAGTTGGGGGATTGTTGGGATACAGTAGATGATAGTTTCTATCCTCTCAGGAATTGACAGATACGAGGGTAAATTTGTCTGACAAAATTACCGTATTTATTGGCGTATAACACGCACTTTTCCCCCCTTAAAATCTGGGGGAAATCTTGGGTGCGTGTTATACGCCAATCAGCTGCCTCGGAGGGGAAGAAGTGAACAAGTGCCGCCGAAATAGACAGAGCCGGATCTCCTGTGTACTTGGCTCCGCTCGCAGTGATGCCCAGTCCCGCCACCTAGCATTGACGTTCCGCCATTGGACTGTCCATCATAGGAGTCGGGCCAGGACTGGGTGTGACTGCGAGCCTAGTACACAGGAGATCCGGCTCTGTCTATTTCGGCAATAACAAGGCCGCAGATGGGCACTGATCAGACTGCAATGATGGGCAAGGCTGCAGATGGGCACTGATCAGGCTACAACGATGGGCAAGGCTGCATGCAGATGGGCACTGCTCAGGCTGCAATGATTGGCAAGGCTGCAGCTGGGCACTGCTCAGGCTGCAATGATTGGCAAGGCTGCAGCTGCAGCTGGGCACTGCTCAGGCTGCAATGATGGGCGCTGATGTCCTCCATCATCAGAGCATAATGCTGACTTATAGTGTGGTCAGTAAATTTGGTTTTTCTTTTCCTCCTCTCCTGGTGAGCCAAACATCTAGAGCAGGGGTCTCAAAATGGTGGCCCTCCAGCTGTTGCAAAACTACAAGTCCCATGAGGCATTGCAAGGCTGACAGTTACAAGCATGACTCCCTCAGGCAGAGGCATGATGGGACCTGTAGATTCATAACAGCTGGAGGGCCGCCAGTTTGAGACCCCTGATCTAGAGTTTGGAAACATTTCCACAGTGCAATGTAGACTAAGAGCAAAGCTGCAATTTGCAAATATTGTGAGACAAAATATTATTTTCCAAATGCTACAAGGATAACAAAACACATACTGGTATGCCAAAGCTGCCCCAAAGACATTAAAAATACTTTATGGAATGAAATGATGAGGACCATACTGAAAGTGCAAGTAGCTTTTCCCTCCACAGTTCTTCCAGAAACAGACTGCTGCTTCCGGATCATCACAAAGTGTTTCTTCACCAGCAGCATCTTCAAGTAAGGAAGTATTGCAAACAACTGCTGCCATCTGAAATTTTTTTTTTTTTTTTTTTTTTTACACGTGTTCCAAAAGTTTCAATTTTTCTGGGAAAAAAACAGGGAAAACTTTTTTCTCATGGCTTCAAAATGTCCAGAAATTTTGCATCTCTATTCAGGGTTAATATCTAATAAATGGGCTTTAAATTACAAAGAAACAATACATTACTGGGTATCATGAACACACTAATAAATCAAGCAGATAGTTAAAACAAGAAATTTTACTGGCAGTATAAATAGTCTAAAAACACAGATCTCAAAGTATCTGCTGCAAATAAACAAGTGACCACACAACGGCACAACTTCAACACAACGGTATCACCAACACATTTGATTTAAAAACATTTACTAACGATAAAGTCATTCAACAGTTATCTGGAATTCCTGTTGTAATGGTTTAACAAACAGCTCAGATCCAATCACAGAAGAAACTTTTACCTGGCATGTATATATTTCAATAGAAATCTATCTTAGTGTGGCCAGTACTAAGAATATCAAGCATTTTATTTGTGTGCTTACAGTTCATTAGGTTTCCCCATTACACTAATAAAAACTATGAATCTATTGTAGATGTAAAACCCACATTATGGGTCTTCTCTTCTGGATAAGATTCCCCTATTACAAAAGATACTCAAAACAGGCTGAGCAATTTTGCTCATTGAGCTATTCATAATGCTAGTCTAAAATACTCATAGATCACAAGTGGTAGCCTTGCTTAATGTAAACCTTTCTGAAGAACATTATGGGGGCCGACCTTGCTCTGAAATTGCCAGTTGCATAGCTGTTAAGTGGACTCTTACTTCAGTACTTTTTTTTTTGTTTTTTTTTTACAGAACAATCTACATACTTGCTCCAAGTCTATGACTCAAAGTTTTAAAGCAAAAAGGCCATGCATGACAGCATACTTTTTCATAGTAAGTCAGCAATGGCAGCTCATAGATTTGTCTCAGTAATGGTTACCTTTAGTGAGAAAGCCAGTCATCAGATCGTTATGCATTATGAAAGGTCTAGAGCTTAGTAGCTCTCACAGATCAGAGAGGTTTTTGCAAGAAATGTCTGGCACTGAAGGAGAATAGGACAAGCCAAGTTCTGCTTCCTTCAAAAGGCTCAATACACACAAGCATAACACGCATTTGTTTTTCATAATCTGTGTAAAAAGGGTTTACACGCACACATCAAATGCATTGATGGTATGCATGTTATTTTATCAATTGTAAAAGACAATTCACAATAGCTTCAGTGATGTGTCTGTTGAAGAGAAGCTGTTTAGTGGTGATAAAGTAATTGTTTATGAAGAAATAAGGCATTTAGCAGTTAAATGCTCATTTCACGTGAGAGGATAAGGATACCACACCAAATTATAAGTTTGTGAATTGCTTGCAAGATTAGGATAAAAAAATTTTTTTTTATTTTATATATATATATATATATATATATATATATATATATATATATATATATATATATATATATATATATATATATATATATATATATATATAAAATAATTTTTTTTTTTTTTATCCTAATCTTGCAAGCAATTCACAAACTTATAATTTGGTGTGGTATCCTTATCCTCTCACGTGAAATGAGCATTTAACTGCTAAATGCCTTATTTCTTCATAAACAATTACTTTATCACCACTAAACAGCTTCTATTAGGATAAATTAGAATATATATATATATATATATATATATATATATATATATATATATATATATATATATATATATATATATATATATATATTCTATTTTATCCTAATATACAGAGCTTATTGTCCAGTATGAGGTCCAGTCCACAGTACTAAGGTCCAAGATATTGACTGCTGAGCACAGCACAAGGAGAATGTAAACCGCAGTGTACAGTGTTTTCCCTTTACAAGCCAAATATGGAAGACAAAATAATTTTGCTAATTTCTAAGACTCCAAACACACCATTAGATTTTCTGCAGATTTTTGTGATCAGATTTACCAAAACCATATAATATGGAGGTGAAACCTTAAGAGTTTCAATTTGTATGCAATCAGACAGGCTCTTGCACTACATGGTTTTGGTAAATCTGAAGACAAAAATCTGCAGAAAATATAATAGTGTGTATGGGGTCTCATGCACCGGTTCCTGCCTGGGTCTTTGACTGCAGCTGTCAGTTTTACCTGACATCTTGTCACAAAACTTGACTACATGAGTTGTGAAAAGAAAGATCTTTTAGCGATCTGTTCACCATCTACAGTCAACATTATGCAGTAGCAGATTTCCCTTTAAAAAAAAAAAAAAAAAGACGAAAAAAAAGCAGCACACAAAGTTCCACTGGATGTATATTGTACAAGTTGATGCAGTAAGTACTTTATTTCCAGCATAACAAGATCCAGAAATAAGTAAACAATGGAAATAACTGTTCACTTGGGACTATTAAAAAAAAAAATCATTCTTGGTGAAAAAATAAAATGGTAGCAGCAGGAAACTAATTTTAACCTTTCAAAAATGGTTTTACTGGAAATTAAGAATAAAAAAAATGTCTTGGTTTAAATAGAGTCACTACCTACTACTAATTTTTAGCTTACAACTTTTATTATTTATACTCACAGAGGCCAAGTCCAATGATACCAAAGTTTCAGTATGCACAGACAGACTGAGGCTCTTTGGCTGCTCAATACTTACTGAGGCTCCACTGATGACCTTTCACTAGCAGTGTTCCCAGCTCCAAATAACTTCTATAATCACACAGCCACAGAACTCTTCTCCACTACAGTGACATCTGATAATAGCTTGACTACCTTATTGGGCTATAAACATTTTTTATGTTCCCTAGCCAAACCAGCCCGGACACATTTCTGCAATTTCGGACCTCACAACCCAATCTATATCTTCACTGGCTATCTGCAATACCAACTGACCCGAAGGATACCCACAGGTTCAGACAACTTAATGCCTGAACCAAAAGACAGATAATGGCTACAGGGGGAAAACAGCAAACAGACCCTTCTTTACATAGAATAATTTTTCCTACTTTGGAAATTGGATTGCAAATTGCATTTTCATATTGCCGCCTTCACTAGCAATAAAATAAATAAAAAAATAAATAAAAAATAGAAGTGGACAGCCAGGTATAACGCTTCACACTCCCAGCATACCTCAGCTTTGTAACAAGCTCGTGCATTGAGGGACACAGAATTTAGAGACAATTGGAACATTCAAAAGCAGTACAACCGAGGGGTGGGCAACACAGCATATACAATGCTACCAGGCTCAACTATAAAAAGGACTGCCAGTAGCTCAAAGAGCAGCCTGAAGGATGTTTCACTTGAAGCTGGCATCAGATGAGGACTGAATATCTACCTGGCAAAACGTAGAGAACGCGTAAACAGGCCACGTAGCAGCCTTGCAAATCAGAGAAAAAAAAAAAGGAGTTGCCCCATGCTAAAAAGCCCAAGGAACACTCTAGGATCTAGTAGAGTGTGTCTTGACAGGAAAAGCTGGAACCCAATCATTAAGGCTCCATTCACATCTGGGTGTTTTGGAATTGCGGCAGAATCACTGCAATTCTGCCCGTGATCTCAAAATGCACTACAATGGCAAAACGCAGGTTCAGATGACATTATTTTCAATGGCTCCTAAAATGCGGTGCATCACACGATGCGATTTCCAGGCGATTAATCGCGCCACAATCGCGGCAAAACCAAACCACATTTTAGGTGCCATTGAAAATAATGGTACCTGAACCCACATTTACCATTGTAGTGCGTTTTGCGGCCGCCGGCAGAATCACAACGATTCTGCTGTGATCCGAAAATGCCCTAGTGTGAATGGAGCCCTATACTAGAAACTTGAAAGATGATTTGCATGAGAAAGTTAGTATAGGTGGAACAAGAAGCTGGCTTGCCTTTGTGGGGACCATCCAGAATAATTGAGACAGTCAGTTGCAGTTGCTGGGAGGTATACATGCACAGATCGAACTACTTCTAGCCAATGAGGAGGTAATCCCCTTCTGTTGTAGTTCAGTCAGAGGGACAAAAACAGAGTGTCCTGGTTGAGGTGAAGGTGTATACTACTTTAGCAAAAGAAGGAGGCTCTAGGCCTTACTACCAACTTGTCCTTGTGTAAGAACATAAAAAGGTTAACAGGACAAAGTAGCCAGTTCTGGCACAGGCCTCACAAAGGTGATGGTACCCAGAAACGCAACCTTCTGAGTGAAAATGGAAAGGGGAATATTTCTGATAGGTTCAAAAGTCAGTTTTTAAAGCACTAAGAGAACCAAATTCTAGTCATCTGTGGGAAACAAGGGTAGGTACAGGGGGGCCCCATGAGAAACAACCTGTACAAAAGTCTTAATCAATGAATGGGTGGTTAGTAGTTTCTGGAACAAATTGCAAGTGCCAAGATATGACCCATGATGGTACTCAGATTGCTGATCCAGACCGGACTACAAAAATTTCAGGATTCAACCCACTGAATATTTTCAGGGATAAAGGCTGGTTTTCTTGCACAAAGCAAAGTATGCCTACTATGTGTGATGGTACAGCTTGCAGGAAGCATACTTACCTGGCTTTTAACAACATGGAGATCACTGAATCAGACAGGTGCCTTTTCTATAAAACCTCAGCTTCAACTGTCATGCCATTTGTCAACAACTGTGAAGCAGGGTGGTAAACCAGACATTGGGCTAGAAGATCCAGTCAACCTGGAAGAGCCCAGACAATGTCTGCCAGGAGTCCTATCCAATCAGGGTCACACATGCACCTAGGCCAGTGCAGGGCTGAGCATTCTTCATCTGCGATGTTTCAAGGAAGGAAGGGTGTAAACCTGGGCAAAATGATCCCACAGAGCCACACGAGCTTCCAACCCTGTGCAGTTTGTTGTTGAACACGGAGGACAGAAGGTCCACATCTGACACAGGTTCTGGAACACCTCCAGGTATAGGGATCATTCTTCTAGGTCCAGGCAGAAGCACTTTCTGCTTTTCTGCTTAGAGACTTTTAGCTTCTCCCTGCTATGGCACAGTCTGACTGGATACTGATCAGAAGGGTTCTCCAGCCAGGGTGTCCAGCACTGTAATGACAACCAAATCTCCTGAAACTGCAGAACTTTGGTTAGGAGATGGGATTCCTTGGGGGGGGGGGGGTCTAAGTCTTCTGCACCTACAAGGTGTCTAGGATCCCCCCCCAGCCTGGTGTCTGTTGTGGCGATGGTCTAAGAAGTCAAAAGAAATAAAAATTTCCCTAACTTCGGGGCTTGGGTAGGAAAGAAAGTGCCAGATGTCCAGAAAACTGCAACTTTTGATTTATGGTTCGTAAGATGTTATTAACCACTTGCCGATCCAAACACTTTCTGGCACTTTTTGTTTAAATCGGTATTTTTTGCTAGAAAATTACTTAGAACCCCTATATATATATATATATATATATATATATATATATTTTAGCAGAGATCCTAGAGACAAAAATGGCAATCATTGCAATATTTTATGTCACACAGTATTTGCCCAGTGTTTTTTTTCAAATGCAATTTTTTTTTTTGGAAAAATTACCTTTAACCGCTTGCCGACTGCGGCACGTACATATACGTTGGCAGAATGGCACGGCTACGCAAATGGGTGTACCTGTACGTCGCTTTGAATTTGCTGCCGTGTGGTCGCCCTGCCCCGAGCTCCACGAGTGTGATCGCGGGTCCCGCGGACTCGATGTACGCGGGCATACCCGCGATCGTCTCATGGAGCTGAAGAACGGGGAAATGCTAATGTAAACAAGCATTTCCCCATTCTTCCTAGTGATACTGTCACTGATCCCTGTAATCGAGAGCGGTGATCAGTGTAGTGTCACACGTAGCCCCTCCCCCCAGTTAGAATCACTCCCTAGGACACACTTAACCCCTGCAGAGCCCCTTCCTGGTCAACCCCTTCACTGCCAGTCACATATATACATTGAATCAATGCATTTTTAATCACACTGATCGCTGTATAAATGTGAATGGTCCTAAAATCGCACCAAGTGTCCGATCTGTCTGCCATAATGTCGCAGTCACGAAAAAAAATTTAAAAATCGCTGATCACCGCCATTACTGGTAAAAAAATTATTAATAAAAATGTCATGAAACTATCCCGTTTTGTAGACGCTATAACTTTTGCGCAAACCAATCAATAAACGCTTATTGTCATTTTTTTAACCAAAAATATGTAGAAGAATATGTATCGGTCTAAACTGAGGAAAAAATGTTTTTTTATATATTTTTGGGCAGTATTTACTATAGCAAAAAGTAAAAAAATATTGCTTTTTTTCAAAATTGTCGCTTTTTTTGTTTATAGCGCAAAAAATAAAAACCGCAGAGGTGATCAAATACCACCAAAAGAAATCTCTATTTGTGGGGAAAAAAGGACATCAGTTTTGTTTGGGAGCCATGTCGCACGACCGTGCAATTGTCAGGTAAAGCAACGCAGTGCCGAATCGCAAAAAGTGCTCTGGTCTTTGGCCAGCCAAATGGTCCGGGGCTTAAGTGATTAAAGGAGTTCCATTCAAAAAAAAATAAAATTAAAAGTCAGCAGCTACAAATACTGCAGCTGCTGACTTTTAATTGGACACTTACCTGTCCCAGGGTCCAGCGATGCTGGGGATCGAAGCCCCCGTTCAGCAGCGCCAGCATTGCAACTGTGGCCGCCGGTCTGTGGCTTCCGCGAGGGCTCGCTCCTAAACCGAGCTGTGTGCATCTACAGACACACAAAGTGCTGGCAATCCATGCCCCGAGACCCCCTTAGTGTTTCCATGTTAAAAATCCATTTATTACAACAAAAACCATAGCACACATATTTATTCAAAGAAAATGGGGTTCCCCTAAGTGGATTTTTCCGGCACTTGCATACAATTTTTTATATAAAGTGGAGGAGTACAAACTAATGTAGAGAATAAAATAGTATTTTTATGTATTCAAAAATTCTCATATATTAAAAAACATTATACATTGTATACTAATATATGAGAATTTTTGAATAAATAAAAATACTATTTTATTCTCTACATTAGTTTGTACTCCTCCACTTTATATAAAAAATTGTATGCAAGTGCCGGAAAAATCCACTTAGGGGAACCCCATTTTCTTTGAATGAAATTTCTGGATTTGGCACGGCCTCTTCCCCCACTAACCTAGGAGAGCTAGTCACTCTCTCGTAGCACACATATTTAAAACTCTTGGCATGAGCACAGGGATACCATATGGACTTCACCGGGTGTTGAAATGCAGCAGCAGTTTAGGAATCTCAAGCCGGCACGTGAAGAAACTATTTTGACAGCTGTCAAAAGCCACTGGAACCCCGGCATCCTGCAGCACTATACACTGCCTTGTGGTAATCCCTACGAGATACTGGGGATAGTGGGAGGTGCCTAGAGTAACCAACCAAGGAGGGGGTTGCACCTGATGGAGCCATGGAAGACTTTGAGGAATGTAGGAACTCCTGCAGGGGACAACATTCTGGACTGTCTGCATCAGGCTCTTGGAACCTAGGTACCGCCCCCAATCCCCAGTAACACGTAGGGATCATCACGAGGCAGTGTATAGTGCTACAGACCGGGTTCCGTATTGCTGTCAAAATAGTTTCTTCACATGCCGGCTTGGGATTCCTAAACTGCTGCTGCATTCCAACATCTGATGAAGTCCATATGGTATCCTTGTGCCGATATCAAAAGTTTGAAATGTAAGTGCGCTATGTTTTTTGTTGTAATAAATGGATTTAACACGCTAAAGAGGATCCCACGCTGATGTTTTTTTTTTTTATCTTTTGGACATTACCAATGCTGAGGAATCAATCTTTTGACCTTTCCCGATCCTCCCACACTGTAAGCGGCAGGATCCTTGTGGCGCAATCATCAAATTCCCCTGAACTGTTTTGATGTTGGTGAAAGCTGCGACTTTTATTGTGCTATACTGGTTAGTTTTTCTCTCAGCATTGGTAATAATGCTGCTAAATGGTTCTAATAAATGAAGTAGCTCCAGGTGCTCAGACCACATGGCCTACTCATAAAATGAGTCTTCAAAAGCTGGGTCACACCAGAGGCACCAAGCTTCTGAACCTGGAAAGCATTCTGCGGCTAACTGACCATACACAGAGATGTCCTAAGATCACATTCCAGGCAGACCCTGCGATTGCCAAGGCAGCAGGGCCTTAGTATGGCCTCCAAAGCTATTGGTATATTATTGAAGATACACCAATCTGGATGCCTGCACAAAGACTAGCTCATGATGAAGTCTTTATTGAAGAGATATAATCGTGAAATAAAAAGAAAATTGCTATTAAAAAAGGGTTCAACTATTCTTCAAAAAGAGAAAAGCAGTCTACTGCCCTAGTACACTGGCTAAAAATACTGAGACATGCTGGAAGTGGGAGGTGGGAGGGGTTAAGCCAGGCTGATTGCTGTTTTTTTTTTGTTTACCAGTGTTCAGCTCCTCTGTAGGTGGCAGCACAAGAAAGAAAAACTACTTATGTCCTTAACATTGTCTAATATTCATAGAGTGCTGTATAGGTGCTGCACAAAAACAGTAACTCATCGTGTCAAGCCGTGTAAAAAAAATTATTGCAAGCCTGTGCATAGATCACTAATAACGATTCAATCACTATATGTGATCAAGGTGAAGGATAAGTTCAGCAAAACACACATTTCCTGACTCCACCCCAATGCTTCCAAGGTGAAATTTAGTGTTAATGCTGTACTATTTCACATGTAAAAAAATTAATTCCTGGTTTATTGAGAAAGAAATACCTTTACAGATCCAGAATCAATTCATGAAATGTAAACTTTTGGCAACACAGTCTAGACAGCTGTGCATTCAGTACCTCTTATAATTTCCCCTTCCTCCAAAATCACTGTATCCCCCCCTGCCCTGGTATCCTCCGCCACCTCCTCTTCCACCTCTGGGACCTGCATTATAACCTCCTCTTCCAAATCCACCACCACCTCCACCACCACCACCACCACCACCTCCTCCTCCTCCTCCTCGCCATCCTCCTCGTCCTCCTCCCCTCCAACCTCCCCTTCCTCCATCATCCTGTCTTTTCTGCCAGGGTGGCATTTCTGGAGCTGGGGGCTCAATCTCTGAGGGTCTTCCTCCTCGATCAGGTACCCTTCCCATTAGAACCTGTAATAAGTGAAAAAAAACAATGAAAATAAATAAAATAAATAATAGTCAGGTAAAATCATTTTAACTGCTGTATTTTTTTTAAATAGATGAAAAATAAAACATTTGCATTCACTTTATCTCTTATGTATAATCTCACTTTAACTATAGAAACAAAGCCCATTTTCAACCTTTAAAATGCACAGAAAACCTCCAGGATGCCAGTTAGGTGAACAGATAGTATGGTATTGAAAAATACCTGTCCCTATTTTAAAATACTAGAATGCAATACAAAGAAAACACGGTTTCAAATAGAACACCCCTTTTCCTACAGTATAGGCAGTTACAACCAAGATTTTTTAGGTTTGTTCTCAAGTTGAATTTGTATGCAAGTTGGAACTGGTACATTTTTTTTTAAGTGCAACTCCAGCCAAAAAAAATTACGTTTTTTTTTGGATAGCATACGGAAGGGTTAACACCTCTGTATAAGTTTGTTTTGCTGTAGGTGCCCCTTTTCAGAAGATTTCACCTCACTTTCTGTCCCTATGACAATTGGATTTTGAAAATTTTGGGTTGTTGTGGAAACAAGGATTGGTGATAAAGTTTCAGTGGAGACACCTTTTTCCCCATGATTACAGGAGTAATGTTCCCTTCCTAGGGTAGATTTCCTCTCACTTCCTGTTGTCTCCTTCCGTTTGTAAGTATCAGTCATTTGTAAGTGGGATGTTTGTAACTTGGGCACTGCCTGTACATCTAAAGCAAAATGGTTTTCATTTTGAACTGAAAAGAGAATAGTTTTTTAAAATCTTTTTTGCCATCTATGTCCCACTGGGGAGATTTCCCTTCACTTCCGGTGCTGTAGACATAACAGGAAGTAGGCGTTAGTAAATGTAAAGAGGAAAGGAACGCCGCTACTCCAGACCAGCCCAAGTGAATAAAGAGCAGCCTCACCCTACATGTCTCCACCAAACCACATACTCTAATGAATTTCGTCCTGCCAGTGGGACACTATGACTAATCACGCATCAGGGTGTAGTTTGGTGAATACATATAGGCTGAGGACACTCTTTATCATTTATTCACCTGGGCTAGGCAGGAGTAGCGGCGATCCTTTCTGCTTTACTAATACTAATCCCCTTGATTGGTATTAAGACAAGCCTGCACGCCACGCTTTGAGACACAGGGATATGCTTTCACCTCTACTTTGAGTGGCGCCAAAAGCAATCAAACAGGAAGTGAGAAGAGATCTTTCCACACTGAGAAAACACTTTATTCTAACTGCATCACCAGAGCAGAAAGATGCATGGTGCTCAACTGCAGTCTGGGATTATCCGATTTAATATCATCGCTTATAAGCACAGCGATTATTCATCCTGCTCAAACTGAAGAAACTGTGTGACACGCCAAGCCTATATCACAAGTCTACAAAAGGGGCAGAAACAATCTTTAAATCTTCCTATTATTGCATTACAGAGTCCTCAATACATTAGTATGCAGTGCTTCTATTTTCTATAAAAGAATGCTTATTTTCTCAGGTGGTCATTTCACTGCACTCTTATCTCCGCCCTGTGGATGGCAGGATGTAGCAAGCATTGGATGCGCAATACTGGAAACTCAATAGCGCCAGATAGAGAATGAGCCAGAGTGCCGATTTGTGAATTTCTAGGGGCACACACCCAATGCTTGGTACGTCTAGTCATCTACAGGACAAAGAGGAGAGAGCAATTAAATAACTAGTTGAAAAAGTTTGTATGCTTTAAAAAATAATGTAAAAAAAAAAAAAAAAATCGAGGATTCAGTAATGCTTGAGGATATTTTTGGCAAAAGTCAGTAAAAGTGAACTAACCATATATCCCATATGGGGACACACTTGATGGTCTGAAACTGTTCAATTTTTTGTCTTTTTGGATAGTGTAGAATGTTACAAACTTTTGTGTTTATTGTTGTCTATTCTTGTTTTTGTTGTGACAAAAAGAGTGAGGTTAACACTGCTCTGGCTCCACAGAGCATACTCTTCCTCACTTGCTGTGCTGGTGAATAGAGTCGATAAGCAGCTGTTAAAAATGTACAACAATCAAAGAAAACAAAATTATTAGGATTGTGGTGTTCCATGAAAAACTTTTTTTGTTGGCTCTTGAAACATCTCCCGCCATACATGTTTTCTGGTCATTTGCTCTAGGCACTCCTTAGCATATGTACCCCAAACTGCACTCAGATGTTTCTCAAGTCCTGTATTCTCAGTGATGGAATTATGTAAAAATTAACAAAAAAAAAAACAAAAAACTTGAAATACAAATAACCTCACAAGGGAACAAAAATACAGAATGTCTATATAGCAATGTACCTTGTTCACAGGACACGCAGTCTTCTCCCTTGATGAACCACTGCTAGTGCGCACTATTCTGGAGAGATCCTCCCTAGCAGCCAAGAGATGCGATAATGTAATGCTCGATTTTGAGCACAGTGAGTATCGTACTGGCTGATAAGCACGAGCAATCTCATCTGTTTTTTCCTAATGGAAAAAATATATACATTTTTTACTGACCATTAAAACAAATGTATTTAGTGCTATCATATCACTAGTACAATTTCACACAGTATCTTGCAATGTAACATTTGATAACAATGCATTGACAATGAAGAGGGAAAGTGCGACATCTAGAAAATAGAGTACTGTACAGAAATGTACCCACCTTGGCCCTGTCTGACCAGCCAAATGACTGAACAGTAACATCGAGACGTTTTATTAACATTCGTCGCCGACACTCATACTCTTTACAGAGAGCATCATTTATCTTCTCCAGGCGTTCCTATAAAATTGGTTAAAATGTACATATATAAAATCCTTCCATTGTACATATTACAAATATTCATGCTTGCTTACAAAGCAGGCAGCATAGATGGTGATTTTAATGGTATACTGGTTCAAAGTAAAGAGCCTGGTATCATGAATTGGTTGTACTTAAGGTTAACCAGTCTGTGAACATGAAGGAAGGAAAAAAAAAAAAAGGGAGAAGCTCCATTTGGGTGAAGAAGGTTTTTTTTCATACTTTACATTACAGTAATTTATGTATAGAATCTACAATATCAGTTTTCGATTAACAAATGGACTGGCTTGTCACATTGACATCTCAGTCTTGCAAATCACACTGGGAGAGCACAGCTTTCCCTGTGTAATCGGCAGAGCTTCACAATCAACAAGACAGCGATTTGTGATGCTCAATTTATCAGGAGCACACAAAGTTAATGATACAGAATGGGTGGCTGTCATAACAACAGAACTCTACTGATGAGACAGGGAGTTAAACTCTCTCAGTAATCGAGTAATCTGCATAACTGAGCTGTAAAATGGAGCAATGAGGAGGCAAGAGGGAAATCCCCACCAAAAAAAAAAAAAAATCAAACCAGAGGCTGTGGTTATACTTGCCTTCCATTCACCCAAAGGGGGAAAGTGAAATGGCCATTAATTCTGGGTAAAGAAGATCACGTGACCTCCTTTCCTTCTTTCCAGCACTGAGAGGCCAACTACCACAGGCCCAAGCACTGTCACATGGGAAAAGGACAGAGAACCCTGGGTAAGCTCAAGATCAACTTGCACAGGTAGCGGGAAGGAGAGATTAACAAAGAACTGCAGTCTGCTCACATAATTTGTAATAAAAACATCTCTGCCATTCTGAAGCTTCCCTCCAACCACTTTGCATATTATTTTATATATACTGTGATTCTGTACTTGCCACATATGCTGCAGAAATCTCCCTCCACCAAGTCTCTCCATTTTAACTGTGGGCAGCAGAAGCTGCTGCCTGTTCACTTCCTGGAATCGCTATAGAGCCCGAGTGCCTTCACCGTCCTAGCCCCACCCCTTGGCGAAGGACTAGGACGGTGAAGGCACTCGGGCTCTATAGCGATTTGAAAAGCTGATCGAGATTTAGGCTGTGCGGCTCTATGTTGCGCTTTAAACCCATGTTTGCATTAGTGTGGTGCGCTGGAAGCACCCGAATATTGTGAGTACCCTGTACATTTTAATAAAACGCATGTTAAAGTGTTGGACTTTTTTGCACATTAAATTGTATGGACATTTAATTATGCACTTTATATGTTGTTTGATTTAATGATATTTGTTTATATTTCATGATTCAGCGCTGCACTCATATATAGGTATCAGATTTGCATTTACATTTGCATGTTTGATGTTTCCATTTACAACACTGTCAGAAGGAGCAGCCCAACCACTCTGCAGAAACCTAAAGAGCAACTCCAATTAAGACTGTTTACTATTGAGGAAAACATAAAAAATATGCTTTTATACATGATCTCATTATCCGATTAAAACATGACTTTTAGAAGGTCTCTGGGTAGGACTGGAGCATATCACTATTTATTCTATAGTGCAAACTATTTCATATATTACTTGCCGCTGTCTGCAGTGGGGGTGGGTAGGGTTTAATCATTTCTTTAAAAATTATGAGAAGGGTGAAAACCAGGACTACAGAAAGTCTGACTGGGAAAGTCAACAATTCCAAGCCTGCAATTAGATGATTCAAGGCTTGTCACTTAGTAAGATGGCTTAAATGTTAGGGTTATTTTTCTATATTCATTTGCATCTCACCAGCTGTTCTGCATTCAGTTCCACACCGAGGAGTGTCTTGTTAATGCTATTTGACTGAACTTTGGGCAATAACTCAGTAACCTGTGAATGAGATAAAACAGGCAACATAAATATTTCATATGGCTTTTTGCACATTCTTTCCTGCTAAGTTGTAAAACCACCTGTCAGTTACGAATAAAATAGGATTTTTTTTATAACAGCTTACCTGTAAAATCCTTTTCTTTTGAGGTACATCACGGGACACAGAGCCTCAGTAATTACTGATGGGTTATAGGGTATCACTAGTTGATTGGACACTGGTCACACCCTAGACAGGAAGTTCAACCCCCTATATAACCCCTCCCCTTCCTGGGGATGCCTCAGTTTTGTAGCAAAGCAATATAAGTGTATTAGAAGAGGGGCGGGACCTCTGTGTCCTGTGATGTACCTCAAAAGAAAAGGATTTTACAGGTAAGCTGTTATAAAAAATTCTATTTTCTTTCTCGTACATCACGAGACACAGAGCCTCAGTAATTACTGATGGGATGTCCCAGAGCAATGCTATTTGAGGGGAGGGGATCACACCAAGTAGGGTGTAATCAAACCTGAGGACCTCGTACTGCTGCCTGCAGCACACTACGCCCAAAGGCGATATCCTCATGCCTTCCCACATCCACCTGATAAAATCTGGTGAATGTATGGACTGAAGACCAGGTTGCGGCCTTGCAGATTTGAGCCATAGAGGCCCGGTAATGCACCGCCCAAGAAGCACTAATAGCCCTTGTGCATTGTGCCTTGATTTGAAAAGGTGGAATTTTCTGTTCCAAACCGTAAGCTTAAATAATCATTTGTCGAATCCATTTTGAAATGGTAGACTTTGACGCTGCCTGTCCTCTATTGGAACCTTTTGGCAGTACGAACAAAACATCCGTTTTGCGAATTTGAGCAGTTGCTTCCAGATAGACCTTGACTGCTCTTACTACATCCAAAGAATGTAGTGACCTTTCTTCCGTAGAACAGAGATCTGGAAAAAATGAAGGTAGAACAATATCTTGGTTTAGATGAAAATCTAAAACCACTTTCTGTAGAAAGCTAGGATGAGGGCGCAATACCACTCTATCCTTGTGTATGATTAAATAAGGCTCTTTACAGGAAAGAGCTGCTCTGATACTCTTCTAGTAGAAGACATGGCTACCAGAAAAAATTACCTTTCTTGTCAACAAGACCAAGGAAAAAAGGCTGTTTCTGTAACACTGACAGAACCAAAATTCAAGTCCCAGGGGTTTAGGGGCGCCGTAACCGGAGGATTAAGACGCGTTACCCCCTGTATAAAGCTTCGGACTAAAGAATTCGAAGCAAGCGGCCATTGAAATAATACTGACAAGGCCGAGACCTGGCCCTTGATGGTACTCAAGGCCAGCTTCATTTCTAATCCCATTTGTAAAAAGTCAAGAATTCTACTTATGACATATTTTCTGGGATGCCAAGCCCTGGATACACACCAGGAGATCTAAGCTTTCCAGACTGTTACGATAAATCATTCTGGAAGCTGGCTTTCTTGCATTGATTAAGATACAAATCACAGGACCTGAAAGCCCACGACTCTTCAGAACGTGGGTTTCAATAGCCAGACCCTCAAATTTAGCGTTTGTAAGGCAGGATGGAACACTGGACCTTGGGATAGCAGGTCTGGACGGGACGGTAGGGTCCATGGGGGACCTACTCCCATCTTTACTATTTCTGCATACCAAGCTCTTCTGGGCCATGCTGGGCCACCAGAATGACCGACTTCCTTTCCTGCCTGATTCTGCGAAGAAGTGATGGCAGTAGCAGAATAGGAGGAAATGTATAAATAAGGGAGAATTGATGTCATGGAGTAACCAACGCATCTGTCCCGCATGCAAGAGGATCCCTTGTTCTTGACACAAAGTTATCAATCCTGTAGTTGAACCTGGATGCAAAGAGATCTACATCCGGAACCCCCCCATGTTTGGCATATGGCCAAGACGACGTCGGGGTGAAGAGACCATTCCCCTGGGAATAACTGCCGGCGACTCAAGTAGTCCACCTGCCAGTCCTCTACTCCCGGAATGAAGATTGCCGATATGCACGGCACATGCTTCTGCCCAGATTAAGATCTGGTTTACTTCTCCTTGGGCTGCACGACTCCTGGTGCCTCCCTGGTGATTGATATAAGCCACTGCTGTGGCATTGTCGGACTGGATCCTGACAGGGCAACCCTGTAACCTGAGTGTCCAGGCCTTTAGGGCTACCGAGTGGTCTATCAAGAGCCGGTCGTCTAGGTATGCTATTACCGTTATACCTAGGCCCTTAATCTGGCCAGCGGAGGGGCCAAGATTTTTGTAAACACCCAAGGTGCAGTAGCTACCCCGAAAGGCAGAGCTATAAACAGAAAATGGCGTTTTTCTACTTTGAAACGCAGGTCTTTTGATGAGCAGGGAAAATAGGTACATGCAGGTATGCGTCCTTGATGTCTATTGACGCCAGAAATTCTCCTTCTTGTAGGATGGAGACTATCGATCGGATCGATTCCATGCGAAAGGATCGTATCTTTAGGAATCAGTTTAGATCCTTGAGATCTAAAATGGGTCTGACATCTCCATTTGGTTTTTGGAACCGTGAAAAGGTTTGAATAAAACCCCAATCCCTGCTCTTGCGTGGGAACAACCACGATAACTTTTTGCGACAATAGTCGCTCCAATGCTGGAAGAGAGACTTCTTTTTCTCTGGGTCTCTGGAACATTTGATCTGAGGAAACGAGGAGAGGGGAATTGTTAGAACTCTAGTTTGTAACCTAGAGTTAATGTGGACATCACCCATCTGTCCTGGAAATCCTCCTACCAGAGCCTTGAGAACTGTAGCAGTCTTCCCCCCACCTGAGCGAGAGGGGGCACTCCTTCATAAAGAGGCTTTAGCGTCTTGTCTAGTAGGCTTCCTCCCACAGGACTTCTTTTGTACCTGGGTCGACTCTGAGATTTAATTCTTGAGCCTGACGGAGGAGGCCATCGCGACTGCCTGGAGGCTGATGCTCCTGCCACTGGGGACAGAGCCTGTTTAAAAGAGGGACATATACCAAATCCTCTCCAAACAGCCTTGCACCATGAAGGGGAAACCCAGCCAGAAGCTTCTTACATGGTGATTCGGCTGAAATTTTTCAACCATAAGATTCTACGCATATGTACCAACCCAAGCGCAAGGCGAAGGTTTGGATGATAGAATCTCTGATTGCGTCAACAGCAAACACAAAGCTGCTGGTAGGTTGGCAAACCCCCGGGCTTGCTGTTCAGGTAAAACTTTGATTATTTCTTATCAGTTGGATCCCTAGGTATCTGAACGTTGTCGACAAGACAAGCCAGACTTATTTATGGAGGAATGGCGGCGTCAACTGCCAGTATACCCCCCATCTTAGTAAATTTTTCCTCCATAGGATAAAGTGTTGCAAAACTTTTTTAGGCGGAAAAAAATGTTTATCTGGGTGATCCCACTCAGAATAAATAAGCTTTTTCAGTAACCATAAACAGAAAAGCATGTAGTTTGAGGAGGCTTCAGTGAACCCAAACCAAAGGAGGGTTCTTTAACTGACTCAGATACGGGTAACCTGAATGTGGAGCGGACCAATCCAGCCAAAATTTGCACTAACACCTTCTCATTCTGAGAAGCTGAAGAGGGCCCTTGTCCACTTGATTCCTCAGGAGAGGACTCATCAGTCCCATCCTGATCCTCTGAGAGGGATTCCTCTCCTTTTTCCCCAGAGTTCCTGAGCTTGAGGGTCCTGGGTGACAGAGGGAGCCCTAGTACGTTTTATTCCACTGAGTGAAGATGCGATTAAGGCCATTAGTCTTTCCTCTAATCCATTAATGGTTGAGGAAAAAAACCTCCTGCGTAATGTATACAGGGGCTGAAGTGCCAGAAGCAGATGCAGCCCCTGACCCCGACGGCTCTCCCTGGCCAGCCATCCCAGGTCCTTCAGGGGGGGGAAGGTGCTGCAGAAGGGGGGTCCTCAGAGCCTGAGGGAGATCCCCTAGAGCCTCTGGTTTTCAGGGTATTTGTACCTTTTCTACCCATAGTGCAAAGCAAAAAAAGGTGGAGGTACCACAAAAAAACACTGACTGCTGAGCGATGTAGTTCAGCAACTGCCACTGCTACCAATGCCCAGTCTGGTGTTTTAAGTAAATGCTGCCTGGGAGAATGCCTGTGTCCCACCTCACATGCGCCCTTCAGCTCTGTGTCCCTCCATAGGCTGTGTGCACCTGAAAAAGTGTGCACTTTATAGCCTGTGTAGCCGCCGATGTTGGCGTTTAAACATGCCGGACGTTGCGTTAATGCTCCGCCCCCCCTCCTCCGACCACCCCTCTTGCTCGCCCCCCTCGTTTTTTTTCAAAAGCGCAAGCCGAGGCTCCGATCCTCGGGACAAGCATGGAGGGGAGGCCGGGGTGGAGGAGAGAGAAGGGCCGGTGAATGGGGAACCTGCCGAACAGTAGCGGTGGTGCAGTATACTACCGCTGTTTGTTCGGGCCAGCCCGGCCCCGCTAAATCATGGGGGGAGGTATCCCTAAGGAGAAAGCCCCCCCCCCAACCCATCCTACCTGGAGCCCAGCTGGAGGAGCGTACAGCGCGGACACCGAGACAGAACAAGCATGAAAAGGTATGTGCTCTTGGCAGCCCCCAGTGGTGACAATAGGCATAGCATACATTTACTTAAAGGAGAAATCTACTAGAATTAAAAAATTCCTGGAGTCTCCCTTACCTTATCCAGCTGCAGGGTACAGACCCAATCTTCACCTCTCTGGGCTTTGTTTGAAAAAACCTTCAGAGACTGGGGCCCCCTTGAATAGGAGGATCCGCAGTTCTGGCCCCGTAAAGCACCCCGCCAGGGATATGGCTGAAAAAAACAAATACTGGATCCCGGGGTCCAGCTCTCTAAAAAGAGAAGCGCTACAGGTAAAACCTTGTTTCTTCGGACACAAGGCCCAGGTACCATCCAATTTGGCCTGAAAAAGCACTTGAATGGATCCGGTTGCATGGCTTGCCCCAGTATAAGATATTCCTTTGGAGCTCAGCACAGCACATCTTTACTTGTGACAAACACCTAAGACACTGGCGAAAAAACTGAGGCATCCCCAGGAAGGGGAGGGGCTATATAGGGGGTTGAACTTCCTGTCTAGGGTGTGACCAGTGTCCAATCACCTAGTGATACCCTATAACCCATCAGTAATTACTGAGGTTCTGTGTCCCGTGATGTACGAGAAAGAAAGTAGGTTTTCCTTCATAAAATAATCAGATATGAATTAAGCCTTGAAAATCTCAGCTTTAAATTTATTGTCAAACCTAAAATTTCTAGCCACTAAAAACCTACAAAAAAGACATATTTAAACAGGACTGAAAAAACACTCAAAAGCACGTAGCCAATGCTCAGATGCAAATGTTTAAAGTGGAGCTCTACCCAAAAAGTGGAACTTCCGCTTTAAGGACTGAGCTGTAAAGTCCAGTGCGGGAGAGAGAACCAAGGCTTCGGGTGGCCGCATCAATGGACCATGGGGCAGGCGAGTGTCTGTTTATTAAAAGTCAGCAGCTACACTTTGTGTAGCTGCTGACTTTTAATAAACACAGAAAGGCTGGAACTCCACTTTGGGCAACCGATCTGTTCATTCAAAGAAGCAATTGCTCCTTGTATTCCTACAGTAACCTGTCATGAAAGAAATTGGTCGGCTGTCATTGCTGATCTCCTCCTGAACAATGTTGTTGCTTAGCTCTTATACTGAGCTTCTCACTTCAATGCGTCCTTCTGGTAACAGTGAAGGGCATGTCAGCCATGGACTCTAAGCAAACGCCAGCTTCTGAGAGCTCATTGAAATAAAAGCTTCTATGCACAATAATTTACCTTAAGGAGACAGATATACCACCTTGGTATGTTCCCAAGAATCCTTTTTCAGGGCATCCATGGGCCGTCCCGTGGAGGCAACAGGGGTTCTATGCTATTTCATCATTGCAAAATCTTGAAGCTTGCTAGGAATGTGACTAAAGCTCCCCTCTTTCATGCCCATACGCCCCTCTGGGACAACCCGCAGTTACCCAAAATGTTAACCATCCCTGATCATACCCTATGGTTGAAGAGAAGGGTCATTTACCTTTCACATGTGTTAACCGCCCCCCATTGGCTAAGTCATTCCAAGAATTTAAGGAGGGATTTGGAGTGCCCAATTAAATGTTTTTTTCAGTATCTCAAATTCCAGCACACTCTTAATACTCAATTCCATGACTCCACCACTACCCTGGAACCTCTCCATGTTGTGGAGATAATCACTAGTCAAGATTCTAAGAATCTTATCTCGTTGTTCTACAACCTCCTTCTGCCCGCTGTAACCAAACTAGCCTACCAACTGAAGTCCCGCTGTTCGGCAGATGTAGGGGAGATGGTGGATGAGGAGTGGGATGAGATCTTGGGAGCGTGCAAATCTGTTTTCCCCAAATGACAGGCTCACACATCTTTACATATTGCATAGGTCCTACCTTACTCCTATTTGTCTCTCAAAGTACAGGCCGGGTTACAACTCGGCATGCCCCAAATGTGGTGACCCCAAGGGCACATTTTATCATCTATTATGGCCCTGCTCTTCTCTTCAGGGGTCCTAGGCACAGGTGGTCAATTTCCCCCATGACCACATGGGTTCCCCCTTGACCACAGCAATGCATACTGGCCTCCTCTCTACCTCAGAGGAAGACAAATACCTGAACACATTCTTACAGGAAACTCTTTTCACAGCTAGGCAGCAGGTTGCTAAAACTTGGATTGGAGAGTCTCCAACTGTCAATCAGTGGATTAGGGGTGTCAACATCACCCTTCCCTACAAAAAAAGTGTTATATGTGCATAGGGGCTGTCCTAATAATTACCACAATAATTTACTTTAAAAGTTCATGAAGGCATCCATATTGCACTTACATGCCTCTCAATTCTAAATATATACATACACACACACACACACACACACACACACACACACACACACACACACACACAATTATTTTTTTTTATTTTTTTTTTTTAGGATTGGGTAACCTAACTTAGTAGAAGAAAAGAAATCCTCATATTGATTACATTACTACATTTCAGGTAATAACGCTTTTTTCAAGCAGAGAGCTTACTTTCTTGTCAAAGTAGATTTGTTTCCTTCTGTGTGCCTAAAGGGATCAGCACTGCACAGGGTCTCTGAAAAGGAAGTGTTTGTTGAATTGGAATAAATAACCAAAACCCACCACATTCTTCCTTGAGGCTGAGAACTGCATGTCAAAAGAGAAATCTCACTATATGTAGCTAAAAATAAAAAGTACCTCTCTCTAACTGACCTTGTATCACTATATGTAGCTAAAAATAAAAAGTACCTCTCTCTAACTGACCTTGTATACCAAGCAAAAACACACAAACACAAACACACACACACACACACACACACACACACACAAACTTACTAGTCCATCATCATTGTCAGGTTTTCCTTGTGCTGCTTTTCACCTGCGCGGTTATGGGATACTTGCTGGTTTGAATGTGCATGTGTGCTGGGAAAATCCAAATGTTCACAGGTCCCTTCCAGATTTGGAATTTGCAAACACCTGGGGCATATCAGGTATTAGGGACCTGCCAGAAAACTGCAGCATTTGTGCGCCTCACAGGAACATTACTGCCTGGGATGCAGCAGGCCAGATTCATAAAAGAAAAACTTACTAAAATGTATTACCCTGATTCACCTTATATAGTAGCTTTCAGGTCATTTTACAGTTTAGTTTTTTTAAAGGAATCGGTTATAAAGCAAAAAACCTAGATTACACTCCTGGTGATAGCAGGCATTCATCAACTGATATGCCCCTGATCTTGGCTCTATGCATGGTACACACTACTAATTTTTTTTTTTTTATTCAACCCTGATCAGGAGCAGGTCGGCTGCTGGTTTTCCAGCATGCTCATCTGACAGAAGCCGGACAAACAGCCAGCTTCTGTCGGACCGGTTGCCTTACACATTACATTCGGTCCCTGTGTACGGGGCTTTAGGCAGTGAAGTTTAACCTAATTAGATAAAAGTCAAACTAACCCTATTGATTAAAAAACTGCAAACGTGCAGCTTTTTTTTTTTTTTTCTAAATGTAGACTTTTATTAAATCAAACCACAAAGCTGAATAATACAGAGTAATGACAATGATAATCAATAGTCCAATAAATCCTGAAAAAAAAATGACCAGCATAACAAAAATAATAGGGCTGCGGAAATTAACGATTAATTTCTTGATTAATCGTTCATTTTTTTTGATCAATCAAAATTTTTTTGATCGGTAGGCTGCCTGCCCTGGGGCCGCAGCCGCATACACAGTCTACAGGCATCTCCCGCTGTGTGTCTCTGAGTTGGGTGTGAAAACTTTGGCCGTGCTGTGAGAAAAGTCCCACCCTCCTCCTAGATCAGCTCGTGTGATAGACGCAGTGTTGTGTCTATCACACGAGCTGATCTAGGAAAAGGGCAGAACTTTTCTCACAGCGCGGCCAAAGTTTTTACACTCAGCTCCGAGACACACAGCGGGAGATGCCTGTAGACTGTGTAATCCAGGCACAGACTACAGTGAGGCTGCGATTATGGGCACGGCAAAGCTGCGATTATGATGTGTGACGTCCTAGCCATGCCCCACTATGTCCAGTTTTGGCCGTTGCC